>JAVXUP010000677.1:0-377501 GCA_033070095.1 Escallonia herrerae | reverse complement strand
GTTGGCATATCTTTCCCATCTGTTTCTCTTACTAGGGTATGCACGCCTGATATATTGTTAACATATCTTCGTCTTCATGCATCTGCCATCGGTTTGGTTTGATTTGATTCATTGTGATATCTTGCAGATTAACTTACCGTCAAGCATTATGTCGTCCCTGGATGGATCCCTCCACGAAGATCCTAAACCTAGTGAACGCAGTTTCCCAGAAAATCTTGGTTCGGGTAATACCCCTGTAACACCTAAGGTACTTTTTCCTTGGCTGTTTAGTTACTATAGTTGCTTATTTCTTGTGTTGAAGTTATAATTTTATGTGTGACTCGAAGGACAGTTAATTATTATGTCATTATGGGTTTATCTATGTCTGTGTACATGTGATGGTGTCATATGATTAAGGTCTTGACCCAGGACAAAATAACCTTTAACTACTGCGTTTGCGGGTTGTTTTATGCTGGAGTCTCCTTATTTAAAGTGTTCCTGCTGCGTACACTTCACAAATTTTCAATCAGTGCTCTGTCTATCACTCTCTCTCTCTCTCTCTCTCTCTCTCTCTCTCTCTCTCTCTCTATCTCTCTTTCATTTTTGGTCCCCATGTCTAACCCTATTAGATGCGAGATGTGGCACCTAGAAATGTCTCGAGAAGTGAACAGCAGCAGCAGAAATACCTTTTATCTTTGTTATTTTTAAAGGCAAGTGGTTGGTAGCAACTTGCTGTGATGAGTACAAAGTAAAAAATTTTGTCATGGTATTTTCAGGGAAAAAAGTATGTACAACATTATTAGCTTTAGGATACAGTAGAAAAATGGTAATACTCTTTATGCATTTATTTATCCATGCTGCTTCCAACCTTGGATTCTTCCAGGTGCTTATGCTCCCCTGTTCGTGCAACTAAGGTCCCTTGTGTTTGGGTGGTGGTCTTTTGATTTTTGATTTACAATTTGTCAAATAATTAGCTTGTACGACACACCTCTACAGCTCAGCCTGAAATTTCTTTTTCTTTTTTTTTGTTTACAGCTCTGTATGAACTCTTTATGATCACATGTTTTACCTGCATAAATGTCTGGATGAGCAGTAGTCTGCTTTCCTGCTTTCTGCTACAAATGAGTGGTTGCTTTGGGAGTTTGTGATGGATTAAGGGTCCAGTTTGATTCTTTCACATACTGTTTTCACACTCTGGATGTGTCCCGTGTTTTTTTCCCTGGGGTTTCATCATGATTGGCATTCTATGGGGTCAATTTCTTAGCCGTGGGGGTTTTTCACTTCGATTTTAAGAAAATGATAAATTGATGTACCAGTTTCTTGTAGTAAAGTAATTCTGGAGGATGGTCCAATTATAAGTTTTACTTTCCTTGTTTGTAACAACTGTGATGAAGCTCGTGTTTTGGCAAACTTAAGATTGAACTCTGGCTAGATAGGGGTACAGTTATGTTGGTCATTTGTTTGGCGTCAAAGTGGTGATTCTTTTATGCTATAAATAGCAGTGAGAGACAAGAGTTGTACTTGGTGATTCAACTTCTCAGGAAAATCTTGGGTGAGCCAGTACCTTACAAGTGATATCCTGGAAATACTAAAACTTGCCTTTTTTTACATCTTTTATCTAGTCCTTAGTTGCAGGAAACTCCTAATATGGTGACGTTTCTCTCTCGGAAACTCGCTTTTGCGATCCCAAGTTAGGAGCTCCATGGGATCTCGTCCCAAGCTAAGATGGGAACTCGATCCCGCTTGTTGGATAGAGATGCATGGAACAAGTGATAGAATACATGAAAATCAAGCTCTTTTCAACTCAATTCCTTGTTTCTCTCTTCCTTCAAGTCCTTAAAGTCTCCTTGTCTGTTGTTGCTATCTATGTAAACTATGCTAAACAAATGATAATACTCTTTACGCATTTATTTATTTAAGCCGCTCCCAACCTCAGATTCTTCTTGGTGCTTATGCTTCCCCGCCCCTGCCCCCGCTCCCGCACCCGCCCCCGCTTTGTGCAACTAAGATCTAGTCTGCTATTGCTGACTTGCAGCGATTAGTTTCTCACAGCACCTTATGCAGATGCTGCTATGGATTATGACTTGCTCATTGTTGATTTGGCAACCAGGTATATGTTCCAACAAATCCTCGTGGTGCAGAGTCGTTGCCTCCAGGAATTGTAGTCTCAGAAACTGATTTTTATTTGCGAAGATTATGGGGTGAACCAAGTGAGGTATGGCTTTGAATTGATTTTGAGGTTAATAATTGTGATTCTGGGGCTGGAGTTTGCTATGATTTATATATTGTTGGATAGTGTGGTTGTTTGGTGGGTAATGGTTGTGATTAAGTTGCCGTGTAGTGTTATTTTTTTCCCCTTCATCTTGGCACAGGATCTCGTGGTTCTTCTTATTTTGTTAATAATTTTGGTGCATTTAAATGTGTGTAGTGGCAGAGTAGATTTTTGCATTTGTCTAAACCATTTTTTTTAACTCGCATTTATAAGAGCCTTGTGCATTGAGCTACGTTCTAAATATATCTGCGAGGATATCCCTGACTGTATTTTATGTATCCGGGGTTCCTATAAATTTATGTGGACCATTCGAAATATCCACTTCACTATCCTGTACCCAGGAACATGTAAACTACTCGAAGTACAGAAAGAGATTCTAATCTCTATTTTTGTGATTTAGTTGGTCTATTTGTAATTGCAGTTGTCTTATACAGAATGTTGTGAAACTTTCAGGACTTGAAAAAGAAACCAAAGTACTTGGTAACTTTCACAGTTGGTTTTGATCAGAGGCACAACATTGATGCAGCAATTAAAAAGGTTACATTCTTCTAAGATCCTTGGTTTTTCTATTAAAATGTTGTCATGTACTGAGTTCATTTTACTAATTGTTATAGTTTTCTGAGGATTTTCAAATTATGCTTTTTCACTATGATGGTCGGACAAGTGAATGGGATGAGTTTGAGTGGTCAAAGCGTGCTGTTCATGTCAGCATACGAAAACAAACAAAATGGTAATAATTTTGTGCTGTTGTGTGGTTCTGCTATTATAACATGTTCTATACGTGGTTCAGATATATGATGAGGTTATCATACTCCTTCTGAGAGAAGTCATATATGATTCTGGTTTCCTTAGTTTTATAATGTGTACTTAATTCCCTTTTTAGGTGGTATGCAAAGAGGTTTTTGCATCCTGACGTCATAGCAGCTTATGATTACATTTTCATTTGGGACGAAGATCTTGGAGTTGAGCACTTTAATGCCGACAAGTATGTTTATTTCTTCCCCGTCTTTAAATGTTTACTATTTCCTCATCTCTCTTTCTATTTGCACAAACAAGTGTCTTAAATTTTCTTTGTTGTGCAGGTATGTTCAATTAATCAGAAAACATGGTTTGGATATTTCCCAACCGGGTCTTGAACCCAACAATGGGTTAACATGGCAAATGACAAAGAGAAGAGGTGACAGAGAAGTTCACAAGTAGGTTTACCCCCCCCCCCCCCCTCGTTTTCTCGCTCTCTCCCCTTCCTCCCCCTCTCCTTCATGATATAGTTTTATGGCTGTTGTGGTTATACTATTCTAGACTCACTCATATCTGTGCACAGCTTTTAAGTTTTCTGTGTCTGGGACTGAACAGGGATACAGATGAGAAACCAGGTTGGTGCAGTGATCCACATTTGCCTCCATGTGCTGCGTATGCTCTCTCTCTCTCTCTCTCTCTCTCTCTCTCTCTGTGTCTCTGTGTGTGTGTGTGCGCGCGCGCTTGCACACGTGCCCCTGTGCGTGATTCCATCTCTCCGAACACACACAAACACACATGTATTTTTTTTCCGTAAGCTATATAGTTTTTTCTCTTTTGGTAGGTTAGCTATTAAAATTTGCTTTCTGCATGTCTGTAGAAAATTAATTGTCAAAGTCACTCTTTAGACTTGGCTTGTCTGTTGTCAAACAACATATAATGTGAACAACATTTACTTATCTAGAAAGTCATGGACATAATAATGTTATAACCTTTACTTTATCATGATAAATTGATAATATTGTAAACCTATGTTAACCTCAAGTTATCGTACTCTGTTGTTATTGCTCAAAATTATTTGCTGTTTAAAAATGTATACTGTTAAATGAATGTAATCTTTCCTAGCAGACAATGGAATTCTCTTGACACTTTTAATGACTTTAGGCATCATTATGATTCTTGTTTGCTGCGAGAGAGTTGGATAAGAATTTTCAGCGAACATGCAATCTTCTCTATCATGTGTTTTTCTTGGTTCAAGGGAAAACAGAATATTTCTTGTCAATTAGGATTCACCTCACACTTGTCGTCTATAACTTAACTGGCTGCCAATCTTCTTTCTGCCTATATCCAGATTTGTGGAAATTATGGCTCCTGTTTTTTCGCGGGAAGCATGGCGGTGTGTGTGGCACATGATTCAGGTACATCTATTGGTTTCTCGAATCGTATGAATCTGTGTGCTTTCCAGTTTCAGCTGCTATAAGAGATTCTCGCCATGATAAGTCCACTCACCAGCTATGCCAACCTTACATTTCTTTGTATTCTCAGAATGATTTGGTGCATGGATGGGGATTGGATTTTGCCCTCAGAAGATGTGTAGAGGTCAGTGCTCTTTGAAATTAATAATTATACCGATCAGATACAGTGCAGCATTTTGGTCTTTAACATTTTTTTTAATTAAATAAATGGCATATATTCTGCACAAGACTCAGGTTCCTATATCTCATTGTACGAGGGGATCCTAACTCAAGTAGCCCAAATTTACTTTCATCCCCCCAGCATCCTTCATTCTCCTGCTATCAATGTATACCTGCATACCTGTTTGCATATACATATATGCATATGTATCTTTGGTATATATGTGTGTGCTGTGTGTGTGTGGGCATAATTTTGTGGCTTTTGCTGTTTTTGAAATGCCGGGTTGCAGCATTCAGAATAATCAAGTTTATGTGATGAAGTAGTTGGTTTGGCGAAATTATTCTCTCTCTTGGAAAAATAGGCCAAGGAGGCTTCCATTGGCTTTTGAACTTCCTTTGACTAATCACATTTATTTCGACATACAGCCAGCACATGAAAAAATTGGTGTGGTTGATTCACAGTGGGTTGTTCATCAAGTAATACCTTCTCTTGGGAATCAGGTGAGCCATTAATTATTTGCAAAAGGTGTTTGGTGCACTGTTTAGTTTTCAATTTTTAGCAACTTCCCTCTGTCTTTTATCTGGTTGAGATTCAACCATTGTCTTGCTCTCTCGCCCTGCGTTTATCTGTTCATCATAGCATATATATGTTGTATGTAGTGTTCAGTTCTTCTTCTTGCTTTTCTTGGGGGTTGGGGATTGTGATATATTCTGGTATCTGATCGATTTAATGGTTATGTTCCTACCATGTTGGCTTAAGATTATTATTCTTTTTCAAATCTCAAGGATTTGTGGGGTACTTTATCTATTAGCTACCTGGTGCAGCCTTCCTTTCTTTGTGCTTCGAACTAGTTGTGATGCCTATAGGACAATAAACAAAGGAATTTGATGCTACCCTTTATAATTTTGAGATGTTTTGACCTCATATATTATGTGATTAGTTGCGAAGCTATCCTGCTCCCCATGTGTCATCCGGTCCAGCTTCTTCTCTGTTTAAGTTTGTCAAAAGCATGTTGGATATGGATACGTCATACGTACATATCATAAGTAAAAACAATAATATGTGTGAGGACAGGCGCCGCTATTATGACTTCTTTCTGATAAGCACAATTATAATTATAGACCCAAAGGAGGGTTATCCCTATGTACACTACAGGTATATGAAAAGCAGAACAGAAGATGCAACAGGAAAACTCATCCACAAGAAAGTAACTACAAAAGTTAAATCAGCTACATCTATGAGGTGATCTAACAAGATCACAACACATGTGATTGTGTTTACTCATGTAGAGTTGACATGTGCTATAAGATTTCTTTTTTGCATGATGACTGATCTCTGATATGACCTTCTTGTTCCTTGTGTTATATATAAATTCACACGTGTTAGAAAGGATTATTGTACTTGCATATTAATTTGCTAAAAGTTATGCTTCAACATCATGAGAAAAATCCCAACAGCAAGCGTTCAGGTTTTGTAACTTCATATTGGTGTCTATTTGAGAGCCACATATATGAAACTAAAGAGTTATTATATAGACACAGGTGCAATGTGGCACTGCTTGAAAAGTATACTGTTCAAGTGCTTTTTAAGTAGGCAGTTGGAACCAGGTTTCTCTTGTTGATTAAAATTATCTGAGAAGTAGGTGCTGCATATATATTTGACATGCACAACAAGAATCAGTTTAGGCTCGGTAAAATTGTTTTGCAGAAGAACACCTACATCCTTCTATGGAGCTGTATAAGCGTACCCAAGTAGATTAATGCTGTTAACCATGACTAAAAGTCGTGCATACCAGGAAGTTGGTGATCGGTAAATGATGCACATGGTGGTAGTCTTTGAAATTGTATCAGAAAGTTAAAAATTCGTACCTGTTGTAGCTCAATGAAGTACAAGCATGTTAAAAGTGGGTTCAGCTTTTCAGAGCAGTGATGATAGCTACATCCTTCTTTATTCAAGAGCTGTATCAGCATGCCTAAGTGAATTAATGCTGTAAAACATGAGTGAATATCATATATGTTTTGGAGTTGGTCATTAGGAATTGATGCAGAGTGCTACGCTTACAAACACTATATGAAAATTGGACACTCTACTGATGTAGTTCAATGAAGTTCAAGCATGTTGTAAGTGGGGTCGGTGTTTCAAAGTAGACTCTTGGGATCCACATCCTTTGGAAGTCGACTTTTGGAGTAAAACTTTGTAGGAACCTAGCATTATTTTTAGATGATACTTTAATTCTATACCTTGTGTTACGAGAGTGTGATTGATGCTGAAGGCTAAAGGCTCATTTATTGGTTAATGTGGGGTATTTTTGGTTTTGTTTATAGTTGTTGGTCATTGCCGGGAGCTGATGAGTTTATCTGACTCTAAAGAACTTGGATTTAGAAGCCTCGCTTCTGTGTATAGTATTTTTAGGTGCCTCTAAATTCAGAATGTTAGTATCTAATTCCAGCTTTGGAGAGGAAAGGGGGAGTGTTTAGTGTTTTGAATTTTAGAGCAGATTAATGCCGCTTGGCAAGAGAAAAAGATAGCGGATGTAACTATCGAATAAGTACATCTAAATGACAAGAATATGCATAGCAATTGTTGCGCCTCTTGCTAGTCATTAAGCTCCTTGTATTAGGAACATAGGCCATAGCTCAAGGGGTATTTCTTGGTAGTTGCGCTGTAGATCTTTGACCTGTGCAGTGGAGGGGAGCATAATATTGAGTATAAGTTTTCTGGTCGCTTAGCTTTTATTGCATATTATTTTGCGTTTGTGAGCATGCGTGTTTTTCTTTTCTTTGCCGTTTTCATGTTGAAATATGGTGGTAGCCATGTGTTGCTTGATTGAAAAGAATCTAACATTAGAGGTTTCTTTAAGTAGGAGTGTAGCAGCACCATTGCATCTTTAAGCATATTTTTTGTTTATACGAATTATTCGTATTCTTGATTTACAACCTGATTGTGTTCTGATTCCCACTGTCCCCATACTTCTCATTCTGAATATGCAGGGAGAGTCTGAGAATGGGAAAGCTCCATGGCAAGGGGTACGTGTATATCTGGCATTGCTTTTAATTTGAGGAGGGAGTATAAGCTTTTCTTTATACTCTCTCTAATAGAATAATCCTGAACCATTCATTCTGAACCCTCAAGGGCGGACTTGCCACTTATCATATTGATGAGCACACTGTTCTAATACGCTTGATATCTGCCTTTTGCCAATCGCAGGTTAGGGAGAGGTGTAGAAGTGAGTGGGCTCAGTTTCAGGATCGCCTTGCCAACGCAGATAAGGCATATTTTGCACAGAGGGGAAGGGGTTAATTTTCGAGGTGCTTGCTGCCCCATTTTTTGTAAATTGCTTTGTTTTACTTGTCCTTTTCGGTTTCTTTCTGTTCTCTGTTGAAGGGTGCTTTGGAGCCCAATTCTTGTCGATTTTTCATTTTCGCCATAGGGGGAGGTGGCCCCATATCCTGTAGTCATAGGCATACAATCAGACAAGGCAGTAGAATATCAGGTTTTTGTGCATATTACATGAAGTTTGGTTCATTGACTTGTGTACTCTATGCCGGTTTCTGTAGTGTATTGTCCACCTACCATGATCTTCGGTGAGATGAGTTGTTGTCTTCCCCAATCTTGTGTTGACAAACCTTGTACGAAAGGCCAAATTCATGGAAAGGTGTACATTCTTTCTATTAGCCTGAAAGCTCTGGTAAGATGGTTGATCCTACAATTGCAGTGGTCAACCATTCCAGCAAAGAACAATTGGAATACGGTGTTTTGGATTGAGAATCGGATTTTCAGTTGCAATTCTCAAAGAATTGGTATTGAAAAAGAATTTGTATTTCGCTGTCTGGACATGTCAAATGAAATAGTATTTAGTCTCAAGCCTATTGTTTTTTAATTGAATTTCTTCTCCGGCATTACTACTGGAGGTGGCTGGCGATGGTTAGTTGTGGCTGGTGATGGTGGGCGGCGGCTGTCCGGTGGGGTCTATTATAGGGCCAAAGTGTTGGAAATGAGCTAACACAGTATAAACTAATTCTATAGAACTGGGGAAGAAGTCAGATTATAATTCATTATCCAAACAGTAGAAGTACAAATTGTTAGGGTTCAATTATAAATCGAACCCCGATTCTAAGGCCAATTGTGTGATTCAGAGTCTTCATATATCTGTGAACGAAGGCATCTTAGGGATTAACGTGGCTCGTGGATGCTTCTGCTGCGCAGATCCGTACAATGGAAGTAGATTACCTCACATTTAAGTTTCAACTCCACTTACAAATTCCTTCAAAATGACTTGGTTCTTTCTTTTCTTTATTTTTTTTTTTTTTGGGGCTATGGCTATAGTGGTCGAGCCACTTCATATTTGGAACTTACTTTGTAAAAGAAGTTGAGGCAGGAATGTAGTCACAGAGTACTTTGAATTTCAAATTATAAAATCACAAAGAATTGATAACTTTACTTCAAAAGTGGAGCAAGTCACTCCATCATCTACTGACATGAATAGTGACAGTTTAGAGTGAGAAGTCAGTCAGCAAGCAGGGCCATTATCTTTCAACTTCAAAATGCTGATGAATTTGGTAAGTGGCTGCATTGGCAGTACTCTTACGAAAGTAATTGTAACAATCACATTTTCAGTTTTTGGTCTCGTCTGAGGACATAATTCAATTTTTTTTTTTTGAAATGTGATAAGAACCCTACCATTGATAATAAATATAGCAGCCGTATGACATATAATAAAACTCGACAACAACAGCAGCAGCAACAGAATTAAGAACAAATAAAAGTAAAAGTACATAAAAACCTAAACAAATAAGGCCTTCTTTTTATATGGAAATATGCACCAACCAAGATATATAATCATAAAAACAAACACACAAAACAAAAACAAAGACTACAGGATAAGGGCAACTAGTCAACCATTATTTCTTTGAAAACCTGATCGGCATCCTACATCCCGAGGCCACCATCGCCCTAGACTGCACGCACAGCAATGCCGACGCACAGCCATCCAATACACCGCCATCATTGCCAGCAGCAGTGCCATCACCTTCATCTTCCAACCCACCACTAACAAACCACCACACCCATACGAAACTGCCATCACACCAACACACCTTTAACCCTTTCGATCTCCTTGAACCTGCCACCACCCACACCACACAACCCAAGCTCCACCACACCAACGCGCCACCATGTGCCCAGCCAGCAGCCCCACCATCCGAAGCCTGAGAAAATCGTCCACCACCGCAGCAACATCCACCACCACCAAAACCAAAACACCAATTTTTCTGTAGCTAAAAAGGGAAGGGGGATCCACAGACGGGCGAGGGGGGGGGGGGGTGGAGTGGAGCAAATGTAGCAGAGATAAAAACTCTTTCCTACAAACTCCTCGCCTTCTCTAACCCTGTGGCGTCACCACGACCACCAAACCAACCAAAGATACCACTATAACTACCTCCCATACCAACATCGACAGAATTCCAACTACCACCACCTTCTCAAGAAATCCATCTCAATGCATAGCCTAAGCTCTGCCGCCAGAGATGAGGCGTCACAACCGATGTTGCATAAAACAAGCCGTCCCAAAGCCGTAGACGAGCCTCGGCAACAACAGGCTCCAGGAGAATAGCAGATAAAATAAAAGCCAACACTAAAACTAACAACAAAACGGGAAAATCCTACTCCCACACGACCACTCACCGAAGGATACCGGCGGTGGCAGAGGAGATGCTATGGGTGTTGAGAAGAGAAGGGGTTTCTTTCTTCTCTTCTTCGGAGAGAGTTTTTTTTTTACCCTATTTTGTTTTGAGTCAGAGACATTTTCCAACTAAAATTCATCAGGGACTTGTACCAGACCATTTTTGTCCGCCTAACATCATTATTTCAGCCCTCCACTGTTTAAAAATGGTGATTAATGACTTTTTGGGTTCAACATCACATCATATCAAGCCTGGTTGGTGATGTTAAACGTGAGGCCAAGTTTTGGAGTGAGATAGAAGTTGTTAGTCTCACCCAACACCAAATTGATGAAGATAGCTAGGCATTTTACTTGCATTCAAATGTATCCTCAGAACCAAAAGGGCCACATAAAGAATTGTTCATCCCACCTTCCTTACTTGTGTACTAAGATAAATTCACTAGACAATAGTTTGTACGACCAGACAAGCTATACCTGAAATATTGAAACACAATGCTCACCAGAAACCAACTTAATTTATTCCCACGTTGCAGTGGCAAACACCTTCGTTTCGAGGAAACAGACTAATCCAGATACTAACAATCTCCTTTCTTTGGTTGAAAACAAGAAAAACCCATCCACCTTTATTTAACGATAATAGTATTGTCATCCAGATCGAATTTTGGTGACACATAACGATAGGACTGTAAATGAACTGAACTTATAGTGAATAAGCTCGTGGTTCATTCATTAAAAGCTCGTTCGTGATCGCTTATTAAACAAGCGAATAGAACTTGAACAAAAAAGTTGAGTTTGTTTAATAAACAAGCCGAACATAAACAACCAAAACAGTTCATCAACGAGTTCATGAACACCTCATATATTCATAAGCGTAATTATTGAGCACAATTATTTCATAACCTCAACTTTTTGTTGTTTTAGGCATTATTTCAGTGAGCAACAAAAATTCGAGCTTTTGATATGCAAAATTGGATTAAACTTCTTGAAATTTCTTCTTGGATGTCCTTTTTACGAGCCGAGCTGTGCTCATGTAAATTTCGCGAATCACGAGTTAGAGCATGAATTCGGAGGTCGTGACTAGGAGGGGTCGAGCTTGAACATTCTTAAAATAATCAAGCACAAGCTCAAGCTCTACTATACGAGTCGAGTACTCGTTCACTTGCAGTCCTACTTGAAGATACACACGAACAAGAATCATTGGTTTAATTTACAAAATAACTCTGTCGCATGCAGTTGAATTTCTAATGATGTTTCTACAAGGAAAATGGCATCAATTGAATCACATTAGCCTTTTCGTTTACTGTAATTTCTTACGGAGTTGCATGCAATAGATCAGATCGATCGTATCTTAGGATTGTGTGAACGTGAAATTTCTAATGGAGTTGCATTAATCCTACAAAGAGGGGAGATCGAGTGGAGACAAAGCAAGCTCTTATTACTTGAATCGGGTAAAGGAAGAAGAATGTTAATGACTAGTGCAGGTTAGCACAATATATATGAAGATATAGTGTATATATATAATGAGAACACCTTTTTTGTTGTAACCCATTGGTGTTACATAATTATTATTTACTTAAAATGGTAGCACTTGGCGCCATATTATGTTTTTTTTTTTGGAAAAATGATACCCAAAAAAAATAAAAATTTGAAGCTTAAATGGAGCAATAAACAATTATATATAAGGACATACTTTTAAATTGTATAATAAATAACTATGCATATAAGAACATATTTAGTCTCTACAATTTAATTTACTTTACTGTGACAATAAATATATATTCACGATACTTGATTATTATAAATAAAATTCATGTCAATAATTTTATTTTTACACACGCATCGCATCGCGTGTTCCACGATAATCCGTGAAGATTAATGAGAATATCGATCTAGTTGCTTTTCATTAATGAGAAGATAGACGTGGTTGCTTACATTAGCCGTTAACCTTCTTCTGGAATTGAACCGCGAAGCCAACCACCGATAAATCTAACCACCCCAAAGGCACATGGAGTGTTTCTAGCTCCAACATAAAAGCATGCAAACAAATAAATGCTACATACATTCTCATACAAGCCAAACCCAAAGCCTTCTCTCTTCCTCTCTGTGCGTGCGTGTGTGTCTCCCTCTCCAGCAGCCTTCTTTGCATCCGAAAGCCACTTTTTGAATTTCGGCCACAACAGTATTAACTTGTCCACCCGGCCTGCTGTCATCTCATGGTGTTGTAGGAGCCATTCCTACATTTTCAGCAAGGTCTCTCTCTCTCTCTCTCTCTCTCACACACACACACACACACACACACTGCACAACATTAGAGAGACCTGCATGAAGTTGCCAGCTGACAATATCTGAACTCTGAAGTTCATGTTTGGTTTTCCTCTGGTTTTGTTTTTGGCTAGGGCTCCCCACTCTCTCCAAGCATCATTATCCGAGACTGTGAGTACAATCCCTGAAGGTAACTCGCAGAAATTGGACCTCAACATTTTCTTAAGAAGCTTAAGTAGCACGTTCTATTCGTTTGAGAAGGACCTTGTTCAGATATTTGCAAAGATTTGTTTCCATTCGAAACTGGCTGCCAGTTTAAATTTCAACTACTGTATACCAGATTGAATAATATTTCTTGAAAAGGTAGACGTAAGGATTATCCTCGGAGTCAGATTTAGCGCCGGAATTAGTGGGAATTAGGTTCCATCTGCAGACAACCTTAATGTATGGCGCACCCCCATGCACATCGGTCTTACTAATATTTCATTCAAGGAGACTGTTTGGCTCTAGCCTGTTTTTGGTGCTTCTGTTGACACCTTTATCACAATTGTAGTTTATCGAAAATGGCATCTGTGGTCACCATCTTACATAGGAATGCAATAGCCCACTTAAAAATAATACTTTGTCTATCCCCAAACCTTTTGATAGCTGTTAAACTGGACTTTTGAAGTAGCTCCAGCCCAGCAATATATTTTTCTATGGTTCCCTAGTCATAATCAGTACAGAGTTTAGACTATAAGGAGATATAAAAAGAATCCCTAAACATAGAAACAAATCAGTCTAAGGAGTAGGCAAAGAAAATCTTATATGGAGTATAGTCATGAATGCATATGGTAGAATCTTGCACATTTGTCATTGATAAATTTCTATCTTATGGAAGATGGGAGAAATGTCGGGCTTCCAGTTGGGCGTAATTGGTGCATTGTTTCTGTCAGTGGCATCATCGGTGTCCATTGTCATCTGCAACAAAGCCTTGATGAGCCATCTTGGCTTCCCCTTTGGTAAACATTCTGCTCTTGGACATCTCATTGCTAGAATTCGTTAATGTGATAACGATTATCCTGTTTAGGCAAAGTACGTTTATCGTGACAAAATCATAATGCTTAGAAGTTTGACCTCCAACGAAAATTAGAGAAGTTACTTCGCAGTGGCATAGTGAACATTGGCGGTCATCCTAAGTTTGAACTTCTCTGTTAAATTTCTTGCAGCTACAACACTGACTAGCTGGCATCTGATGGTAACGTATTGCACGCTTCACGTGGCACAACGCTTCAATTTCTTTGAGAATAAGGCAATAGACATGCAGACTGTGATGCTTTTTGGCATCCTAAATGGTGTTTCCATTGGATTTCTCAACCTAAGTCTGGGATTCAATTCAATTGGCTTCTATCAGGTGGGTGCACTTTGCTGCTTCCTTCATCCAAAAGTAGCAATAGTTCTCACCCCATGACTAATATATGAAGTCACGTACGGCAACAACTGGTTGTACATTAAGCATCCTATGGCCAAATTAGATGAAGAGCAATTCTGCAAATTTACGAGATGTAATGTGGTTTGAAAAGCCTTTTAAACTAGGCAAGTACTTGTGATGAATAGGCAAACCTCTTTGCTCTAACTTCTATTTTAATTCCAGGGCTTTTGAATCAATTTTTCTCTTTCAGATAGCAGCTGACTGCTCGAGTATCAACCACCAAGTGACAGATATATAATCTTTGATGTTTAGAGGATGTATATTTACTTGCTTTTTTGGGTGTTCATTTTGCAGATGACAAAACTTGCAATCATACCTTTTACTGTTCTACTGGAAACTCTTTTCTTGAAGAAACAATTCAGGTGATATTACATGGTACAAAGAGAAATCCACCTGCCCTACTTATTTGGTAGCAGGGATAACCCAGCTCACAGGCATTCTGTTTCACATCCTAATTCTTGCAGCCAGAAAATAAAGTTCTCCCTCTTCCTCCTACTTGTTGGAGTTGGCATCGCCTCCGTAACGGATCTTCAGCTCAATTTAGTCGGAACAGTTCTCTCTCTTCTTGCTATCGTCACAACATGCGTTGGACAAATTGTATCCTTTGCTATATTTTTTTATAGTTACTTCACTTCGAATTTCTGGCAATAACATTAAGTCCACTTTATCGTTGATCTAGCCTTTGATTGTGTTGGTACTTGGTTAGAAGATCACATAAGTTTGACCGCACTGTTGATAGCACAACCTTCAGAAGGTCTAGATGGTCCCTTACTGCCCAGCACCCGGGCAAACGCCATTTGTTTTCCTAAATAAACCTGCAAGTTTCTGCATATGCTGGTCGAGTGGTAGCTCAGGCCGGGTGCCTGAAAGTAGGGTCTGAGATACCACATGAACATGCAAAAACTGTACGAATTGATACTACCGATTAACAGTCTAATGTAATTTTTTGCTACAGATATAATATACTAGTTTATGGTCATATTGGTAGAAATGGAAGTCCTTAACCTTTGTTTCAATTTCAGCTCACAAACACAATACAAAAGAGACTCAATGTCTCATCTACTCAGCTGCTCTACCAGTCAGCCCCATTCCAAGCAGCTATTCTATTTGTCTCCGGCCCTTTGGTGGATCAGTACCTCACCAGGCAAAATGTCTTTGCTTATAAGTATTCTCCTATAGTCTCGGTAATCCATTTTACTACCTTTTAGCTTCCCATCTGTATTATCTGCTACCATCAACGGAACTAGGTCTTGATCTATCGAATTCTGTGGCTGGGCTTGGAAAATAGTACATTTTATCACTTGCGGATAGAAACATAAATACGCCCAGCGTTTGTAAATGTGCTACAATAGATAAGTTATCAGTGACTGTCACCACATCTAGTATTCAATCAGAATTATATATCCTCTATGATGAAACTACATTGAAGTGCATGAGACCATGTGTGCAGGGATTCATCATACTTTCGTGCTTGATTGCTGTATCTGTGAACTTCAGCACATTTTTAGTCATCGGAAAGACATCACCGGTCACATATCAAGTGCTTGGCCATCTAAAGACGTGCCTTGTTCTGGGATTCGGCTATACCCTTTTGCACGACCCTTTCACGGAAAGGAATATCATTGGGATTTTGGTTGCCATTATTGGGATGGGCTTGTATTCTTACTTTTGCACGCATGAGAACAAGAAGAAACAGTTGGGTGACCTCTCACCCGGATCTCAGGTACCACTACCTCTTTCTCCCCTTGCAATAGAAACTTTGTGCACGGAGCTGTTCGCCTAGACATAGGCATGGCCAAAAAGGTAGGGACGAATTAAGTCGCTACTAGTTACTTTAATGGCTCGGTGTAAGATTATGTCGTGCTAGTCATTTCCATAACACAGAATTGTAAAGCGTAACGCCTAGCTTGACAAAGCTACTGTGACTAACTCGCTACCTATCGTCACAGCTTTCGTACAAGATCTTCTCGACTTCTCTCTCTCCCACACACACATGAAAGCACACAATTGATTTTATGCCTGACTTACCGCATATATTTTGCAGATTAAAGACAAAAACAGTAGTACACCACTTTTGGGAGTGAAGAACATGGGCCATCAAGAAAAAGAAAGTCACGAGGTCAAGAAATCAACGAAGGGCTCTCTTGTTTAATCTGTACAATTGTGTTCGTGATTTCATTGGAGGTCGTTCAGACAGACATTTTGATGGGTGTAAATGGCTTTGATTCTTTAAAATAAGAGGCAATCACCACTTCTGATCACTTCATAAATCTGATCGAGGGTATCAATGTATTCACTAGTTTATATACTTTCCAAAGGAAGGACCACTATCCTATCTTGCATTCAGAACAATTTTATTGCACACATTATTACAGTCCTGTAAGTATACCCGGCCAAACTAGTTAGTAGATCCGATTATGGGAGTGTTATCATTTTTTCTAGTGCTCTCAAGAAAAGGGAAGACCGGACCCAATGCTCTTTGTTAATTGCCACTTCGTATCCAATAAAATAAGCAGGAAATTCAGGTGGAGAAACAGCTTAAATTATCAGATTTTCTTTTGTAAATCATGACCACTTTACTTTCACAATGAAGCTGTGTCTGAGCACTTCCCACCTTGCCATTAACCAAAATAACTAATACAATATTTAGGTCACTTTTTGACATAAATATTTCTACTCATGTACTCCATGACATTTTAATGCATGACAGACTAAGGATGTATTTGATAACATTATAAAGCACTTAATATTTAAAATCTTTAATAATTTTCAATTAAGTGCATTTGATAGAGCTTAACCTTGTAACACTTAAAAATTAATTCTTACAAAAAACAGATAAACTTTTTAAATAAGAGTGGACTTATTTATAATATTTATCACTTAATTTTAAGTGAGGTTGATTGTCAAAGTGTGTTGAACAACATTTTACGTAAAAGAATATTACCACCATAATGCCGTTATAATGAATTTTCTGGAAACACTACCTCCACCGCTATAGAGCCACCACAACAACCACTACACTCCTTTCTCTACCACAATCAATTAAAATCACCATGGCCTAGCTGCCACCACACTACCACTACTACACCACCATGGCCACCACCAACACCAACACCATCACCACCACGAGGAGCGTCACCATCTCCACCGAACCATCACCGCCGGCACCACTACCTCCTTTAAGTCTACCAAACCATCTCCTTATCCATCACACTACAGAATCCACCAGGACCGCCTCTTGTTGCCACCACCATAATTTATACACACCAAATCTTCATATATCTCTACCACCAGCACCTATTTGTCGCAGCCGCCACCACCACAAACACGGTATTGGCAGGAAATTTTTTTATAAAGTTCATATATCTATAATTCTTCTGAAAATAGATAGATTTATAAAGTAGAACAATTCTCAGGCATCTACTTTCAATTTACCAAACATGTTAACTCATTTTTCAGTGGTGAAGATTCAATTACTTAAAGTTTTCAGCTTTACAAATTTAAAGCTTAAGTTTTCAGCATTTAAATTTCACTTTTATCGCAATAATGCACTTATAACTTATTTTTTAAGGAGTTTTGAATTAATTATGTTTGATAGCGCTTAACCTTATGTCACATATAAAAATTAATTCTTACAAAAAGTAGATCAAAATATTAAGTCAGATTGAACTTTCCTTACAACTAATCACTTAATTTTAAGTACAACAAATGATAAAAAGTTATTGAACACAATTTTTCGTAAAAGAATAACTACTGCTACCATGCTGCCACAACCAATTAGCGAGCAATACCACCTCCACGATACTAGAGCTCCACTACAACCACTATGTCATTTTGACAGCCACCACCACAATTAACACGGCCTAGCAGCCGCCACTATCACGTCCACACCACCCAATTAACACTAGGAGGATGTTGCCATCTCCACCACACCGTTGCCGCGATGCACGTTTGTCAAAACTATCTCCATGTTCACCACACTACAGCCGCTACCATGACCGCCATGCTGCTGTCCATTGCGACCACCATAATTGCCAACATCACACTTTCATACGCCACTACCACCACAATCATTAGCACCTTTCGCCATCGTCACCGCCACGCCACCATACAACTAATACATCCACAACAGTTTGGGCAATAAAAAAAATTGTAAAATAGATACATAAGTTTGTGATTATGGTAAAATAGATAAGTTTGTCACATGGAAAAATTTTAAAAAATCTGACCTAAACAAGTTAACTTCTTTTTCAGTGGTAAAAATTCAGTTACTTAAAGATTCAAGTTTTACGAATCCAATGTAAAAGTTTTCGACACTTATATTTTAAATTTTGTTTCAAAACTTAAATTTCACTTTTATCAAACATTCCCTAACTGTACGACACATGGTAGTTAACAAAATTAAAATTTTGAATTCGGAGAAAGTAATTATTACACTTTGATTTTAATAATTAACTTTTAAGAGTATTAAAATTGCCCTACTAAGTGCTTTAGAAGACATTTTCTTAAGTGTGGTGAAATACCATTTTAGAACTACCGGAAAAATGTACATTTTTGGTACTTTTTTCTTTACCTTACCATACATGCATTGCATGTGCTACAAACTTTTTTTATTAATTTAATGTAAAATGGAGTAGGACTAGGAATAGTAGAGATTCACTACACCCTTCTTCCCTTGGGGCAAGGGGGAACATGTCCTACTCTTAGTGGGTCTAAACTCACAGTCCAACAACAAACCAGGGGACATGTCCTATATATTCTTGGTGGGTCTAAACTCACCGTCCAACAACAAACCGTATGTCTTGTATGTGTGTGTATTAGAGAATCACAAATATAGTTGCCAAGATAAACTACTAACCAACACCAATTTATCACAGATTGCAAAAACCAGTAATCAGAGACCAACACCATTCTTAAAGTGGAAAATCCTTTTATGTAGAGGGAAAAAAAAATCACGGGGCAAGTAATTCACTCACTAAGTAAATATTACAATCATGGCAAAAGGAAAGACTTTTAAGGCTTTGTTAAATATGACAGCATCGAACGAGCCCAAAATTTTTTTTCATTCTTAGGTGACGTGACGGACCTCCATAGAAATGCGTTGCTGAATTGACGAAACGACAAAATGTTGACAATGGTGGAAGGAATTGTTTGAAAGAGAATTATTGGAAAGGTACAAGTAACATAAGGAGTGGCACAAGACAAATACTTATTTTGTGACAAGTGAAAAATTCTATAGTCTAGTTGACGAAAACACGTTCATTGATTTATTATGGATATACCATAATGTTTCAAATGAACAATGGTTCGTCTCGTTACAAAAGGAGATATGACTTCCAAAAGCAACAAGTGCTATCAAGTTATTGACGTTATATTTGTGTAACTGCACATTGTTTTGATAAAAAGTTGTAGATATGCTATGACTTTAGAGCCTGCCTGAAACAACACGTCCGTTTTTGAAATTTACGGACAATATTCTGACCTCTCTCCAGAACTAATATGAAACTATTGTATGTTATTTGACTACTCAGGTTAGAGCACACTTTTATTCTTGGGTAAATTGTATAAAATACCCTTGTGGTTTGTGATAGTTGAAAAAAGACTCCCTATTTTTAGAAAAGTAGCAATGGCCAAGATCGCAAAAGTGTTGCGTGTGGTTTGTGAATCTAGATATAGTGTTCCTTAATTGTAGATCTAGGGGTTTTTTTTTTTCCTTATGGTCTTGGTTTTGGATAGGCTAGGCTTGTGGTTTGTGAATCAGGGGGGCTGAGCAGTTGGCTAGGGTTGATGGCGGGTTAGCAGCGGCGCAAGTGGCTGGGGTTGATGGGGCTAGTAATGGTGCAAGATGTTGGGTGTGATGACGGGGATGGCGACACAGAGTTGGTGGTGAGTGGAAGTGTCCGGTGGTTGCGACGCACTTGGCTTAGGTTGATGAAGACGATAACGACGTTGGCAGAAGGGTTATGGGGTTGTCGGGGCTGGCGGCAGATGAGTCATAGTAGGTGCATGGGATTGGGTGGTGGCAGAAATGGGCGGCGACGGTGGTGGTGGTGGTGGATAGGCTGGGTGAGGGTAGCGCTACGCTTTTGGTTGGTTAGGGTGACGACTAGGGTTAGGGTTTGGTTGGATTGAGAAAGAAATTGGGACTTGGGTGAGAGAGAAAAAGAGAGGGTACTTTAATCTTTTTAATATAAAAAATTTTCAAACGCATTTTTTTAAGAAAAGTGAATATCACGCTTCGTCAATTTGGATGATTTCTCTAAGGTTTGCAACAAAATTAACGTCATTTGCAACTTTTGTAATAAGAGATTCTTTTATAACTACCTCAAAACACAAGGTACTTTATGCAGTTTTTCCTTCATTCTTTCAAACTTTTAGTACTAAAAATTACGGTATATTTTCAAAATAACAGTATAGTAGTAGTATTTTTTATTAAGGCATTTTCTGAAGTGGACCGCACGACCTCTGATCTCGTGCTTGTGTCTGGAGGAGGCCCATCACGGTCGGATCAAATTTTATGAGCACGGGGCCCCGGGATACCCCCCATTCAGCTTCACACCCCCGACATTTCCCACTCCCTTTTGTTCCTCTGTCCCTCTCTTCACTGCTTTCTTCGTCCCTCGAATTCATATTAGGGTTTTCTGGTCGTGATTTTGAACGCTAAGCTAATTTATTCTGTTACGATTGCCGAAAACTCTGATAATTGGAATTTCTGGCCGGTGTTTAAGTGGTAGATTGGGGCTCCGGTGGATGGATCGTGATGCTCTTAAGCTCGCTCTCTTGCTGCTACTTCTCGCGCCCGGTACGTGATTTCAGACTTGAACTATTTGCTAACCATGTGTTAGTTTAGCACTTACGCCTAAATCAGTTCCCTAATTCACCTGCAAAAGGTTCGTCGGAGTTTTTTTTTTGCTGCTAGTGGGGTGTGTGTTGTCCTTTGTCAATAATTCCTCTGTACATTGCTTTGCTTAGAAGCTCCAAATGTAGCACGGAATTAGATTTGATTTCGCTTTAAGCTGATCGGGGTAATTTAACGCTTAAAGAGATAGCCTAATTCATGTAACTGAAGCATCAACAGTTCCTGCGATATGACTAGAAAAGGTTTTGTAGAAAGTAAACTAAGTTTTCAAGCAAAAGTCTCTTCTAGGAATGGTGACTGCACATACGTGCGGGTTTGTGTGAGAATTTGTATGGGATGTTAAATTCACTTTTACTCTATGCCGATGAAGCTGATATAATGCTTGAACAGATAGTGTATTAATGTAATTGAAAGTAGCAAAAGTTCATGCGACACAAATATGTCTAGGTTCATTAGCAAACTAAGTTTTCTAGTGAAAATCTCTTTTAAAAGTGGGGTGTGTGTGTGTGTGTGGGTGTGTTTGTTTTCTTTGGCATCATTCTCTCTTAGTTTTGTTTTGCTTAGGATTTCAATCTTATAGGAGATAGAATTCGCCATGTAGTATCTAAAATTTGGTTTATTGACTTTTATTCTAAGGCTGACGGATAGATCATGGCTATGGTAACAGAGTGTGCATTTTTGCCCTTATACATAGGAAATGTCCTTTTGCTGAGTAAAGTTACTTTCCTGTTATCTTTCTAGCTTCGACCGCTATAAATGCCTCTCCTAGCAAAGATGATTTCGAGCATTGCAAACGTACGGTAAATAGGTGGGCATCTTCTTCCCTTCACAAAGATGTTAAAGAAGACAGACACATACTGCGGGACTTGCTATTTTTCCTTCATGTCCCAAGGACGGGAGGGCGGACATATTTCCATTGGTAATTCTGTGTCGATATTTAGCTAATACCTTTTGTTCGATATATACACGGGTGAGTGTTTGTGCTTATGGTTTGCATCTTACTTTTGCAGTTTCTTGAAAAAGTTGTACTCTAGCTCTCAAGAGTGTCCGCGTTCTTATGATAAATTGCGGTTTGACCCTAGGTAATACAGTTTCCTTTGAATTTTCCCTTGCTTCTCAGTTCTATCACAGAATGGTAAAAGTTTATGCACGTTTGATTCAAGAAAAATGGGCTTCGTAATTTTCTTACTCTGGCACCCTTAGTTCTAAAGTTGCCAAACAATTTTCTTTTATAATGGTTTTATCACGATGAAGCTCAAAGTGCGAAGAGAAGTGGAAGGTTGTATATAATTGCGCTTCATACTTTCATATGGGTCGTCTACTTTTACTTTTTCACAAAGTTCACAAACATTCTACTTTTTGCTGAAGGGTAAAATTATTGTCACGCTCTCTAATGGGGATGTGAAGGGATCTTAAGGGCGTTAAGTTAGGATGCATCAATTCTCATAGTTGCAAGTTGGGGGAAGAAAGGATTCATGTAGCCACCCCAACTAGTTTGAGACAAAGGCTTGGATGAATATACGTTTCTTCTTTCTCCAAGTCAGATGGTAAACCTATTGCTTTTTAATTCCCCCTTGAAGATAACGAGCAAATTATTGGACGATATGATGGACAAATGGCAACCTTTGACCTCAGTAACTTCAGTAAAAGTTTTTGTGACTACTTTTCATCCTCCACTCATAATCTTCAACTTAACAACATATTTTTATAGAACGCTGTAAGTAATATTGATCTGTTTATGTGCAGCAAATCGAATTGCAGGCTATTAGTTACTCATGATGACTATAGCATGATGTCCAAGCTTCCCGGAGAGAGAACTTCACTAGTCACAATACTTAGAAACCCAATTGATCGAATATTTAGCACTTATGAGTTTTCGATAGAGGTAGCAGCCAGGTTTTTGGTTCATCCTAACTTAACATCTGCCACAAGAATGGCTGGACGTTTACGCTCAAAGACAGGTGGAGTAAGCACGCTGGATATTTGGCCATGGAAGTATTTGGTTCCTTGGATGAGGGAGGACCTATTTTCTCGGGTATGTTTGTTTATTCCTTTTTGTTGAATGTGTCTCCCCAATTATTTTGACCTTTTGTTTGTCCCCTCAAAGGATCCAATACCATATTCGTTAGTCATATATAGGTGGAATATGAAGAAAATTTGAATATCTTATTAATTTGGAATCTACATAAATAGAAACACGTACATGTATACATTTACATATAGAAAAAGTGACTATGAGGTGTGACACCCAATTTTCCTAAGATGACTTGGATACTGCGCAGTTTCGGGTTGTTTCTAAGTATTTTATTTTCGTTTTCATATCGTTTTCCCATTCGCTGTTTTCTGTCGGACCTGCTGCAGGCCATCAAGCTACTCTGACCTCCCAAGTTCATCACCCCCACCCCCCCTCTGTCGCTCCTCCCCCCCCCCCCCACCCCACCCATGTGTTATTGACCCCTAGACCAACAATTCGGCAGGCGGAGGGATAATGTTTATATATGGCAGCAGATTGCTACCAGCCACCAAAAGCAGTTACACCAAGTCACTGCAAGAGCAGCAATCACCCGTGGTTGTCATCAACTTCAGTCTGCTATAAATGGGACCAGTAACAACCAAGCAAACTGCCACATAACAAACCAAAATTAACTTGATCCATCACAAATGTCAGTTTGGGTGGTAATCAACCGTGGCTGCAACACAACCGCGTTGAGCTCCCTTCGGTGTGACTGGTTGCAGAAACCCTAGGTATAGTGGTGAAGGTGAGAGGGTTTAAGATTGAAAATCATAGCTGTTGCCAGAACAAGGATGCCGTCTAGCCAGAAAAAAGGTGGTCACAATCATTGCCTTTGCCGGCAAATGGTGTTGAGGTGGATGAATTTAGTGGAAGATGATCCAGAAACAGATGGGGGAGAAAAAGGGATCGTGAAAAGCCAAAATGATCAGAAGAACCAAAGTAAAGTTGTTAAGAAAACATCGTAACGCCTTAGGCCACCTTGGGTGAATTGTCTAAGGTCACCTCATACTAACTTTTTCCAGTATTGTGTGTGTGTGTGTGAATATATATGTATGTGTGTGTGTAGATATAGATATAGATATGTGTGTGTGTACGCATACATATATATGGGGAGCCCATCCCCACCCAATGCTGGGAAGGGCTCCCACAGCCCAACTCATTTCAGTCCGACAATCACTGCCATGTGGACGGTTCAAGATGTTTTTCCCCAAAAAGCCAAAAGCTAGTGTGCCAAACTATCTGGCGCATGATGTAAGTTCCAAAATGCCCTTTATGACTTGTGCTCTACCATTTAACCACAACAATAAGCTCAACCAAAAGGAGAGTGTGCCAGATAGTTTGGCGCACTGTCTTTGCACGCAATTATACTTTAGTTTCATTTCTTTTCTGTTGTTCTTGATGATAAGTTGGCATAGGTTTCGATAACCACAACAATAAACTCAACCAAAAAGACAGTGTGCTAGATAGTTTGGCGCACTGTCTTTGCATGCAATTATTTTAGTTTCATTTCTTTTTTGTTGTTCTTGGTGATAAGTTGGCATGGGTTTCGATAATCTTGCAACAACAGTCAAATTATTCTTTTAACTTGGTCCATCACCGACGGTCACCACCATTAGACACCACCGCCTCGCCTCCACAAACAACCCACCCCAGCCATCTTATGATCCACACTCATTATAACTTGGTCCATCGCCGACCGCCACCACCATTAGAAATCACCGCCTAGCCTCCACAAACCTTCCACCCCAGCCATCTTATGATCAACACTCAAAAAAAAAATCTAAACGACTGCATTTCTCCTCCATTTTTCCCAGCGTTAAATGCCATTAGAAATTTCGTCTCATGAAGCCAACAAATCCAATATTATCTTCATAATCTCAAGACCATCTCCCAGTTCATTTGCAATCGAACTGTTCTGAATTACGTACGCATAAACGCCCAATTACCGAAAGAAGACATAAAGCAAAAAGAAGTGGGTTTGTGGTTGGAAGTTTCACCAAAGCTATAGATTGCGGTTAGTGATGGTGTACTCGGTGGTAGGTGGTGGTTGCGTTGAAATGTAGCGGGAAGATGGAGAATGCTAGCATAGCGACGGTGGCGCTTAAACAACTCACATTTTGCCACAGTAGCGGTCTTCTTGTGGCCGATTTGTGTGTGATGGTTGATGTTGATCTACAGATAGTGGTCTTGATCGGTGAGTATGGTGGTTGTGGTGGTTAGTGATGGCGGCAGTGATTACGATAGTGGTGGTGGGTCAATGGGTGGCTGTTATATTGAGGTTTCGTGATTTGGGGTATAGGTGGGTGGTGGTTGTTGCGGTGGATGTGGTTGTTGAAGAAAGAGAAGATTTTAGGAAGAGGTTGAGAGAAAGGCTAAATATCTGGGGAAGAAGAAAAAGTGAAGAGAGAGAGAGAATCAATAGTGATGACAGACAAACAAAGCAAGAAAATAATTAGCAGGATGCGCCAGATTACCAGGCGGAACTCGGGAATTGGGTAGTCGTTTTTCTGAAAAAATATAAGTGAATTTTGGCAGTCCCTTTGTGGTGCACTGGCTCTAACACTTGAATTTTGGTAATTCCTTTACTAAATTTTGGTGCTTTCTGCTTTTTCAAGAAAGTGATGCGGAGCTGCCTAAGTGGCCGCATGGGTTGGGATGATATATAGGTATATACATGTGTGTGTTGTGTGTTGGGGGGGGGAGGGGGTGTAGGAATATTCATTGGCAGTGCTGGCAACTTCCTTGAGTTGTCGGCATTAATCTGGCTGTCCATATACGATCGGTGGACAATTCAGATTTTTCTTTTTCGCGTTCTTTTAAGTCTGTTCGCCCATTAATGGGCCGGACAAGACTTTCGATGAAATTGTCCCTTTATTTATGGCCATTAAAAAGAAAGAAAATATTTCCCTTTCGCCCTATTATGGAGCGGGACGGTTGTTTTTTGTTGTCTATCTTTCTCTTTCTTCCTGTCCCCATATCCCTTAACACAGAGACACATAAGCACACTCTCTCTCGTTGTGTGCGTGCTAGTCGTTCCCCATCACACTCTCTTTCTTGGTCATCACTCTCTATCTCTTTCTGCGTTCTCTGCCCATACACCAACGCTTCCGCCAATAGATCAAGATCCCAACGATCTCCTGTCCTCAACCCTTCAATAAAACATTGACACATGGATTGGCCGCAAGAAGAACACTACCAATGGGATGTGAGCTGTTCAAGGGCCGTCGTTGCTCTGCCGACGTTCTCCCCTTGATTTCACCACCACTGCCACACCACCACTATGCACAATCTACTCCTTCGCGGAAACTCCCAGCCACGAACCACTTCTTTTTTACTTTTGCTTCCTTCAATTTGGATGTTTAATACTTTTAGTGTGGATCGTTGTGGATCTGTGGTGGTGTGGAGGTTGGGTCGGTGGTGTAGGGGTAGAGAGAGAGAGAGAGAGAGGGAGGGAGGGAGGGAGGGAGGTGGTGGTGGGTCGTAGACGGCTGATTGGTGGCAATTGTGGGTGTTGGTGGGTCGATTGGAGGTAGTGATGGGCTGTTTGGAGGTAGTGATGGGCTGATTGGCGGTGGTGGAAGGTTGTTTTGCTGGCGGTTGATGGTGGCATTTAGTAATGGTTTGACACAAACAAGAAATTCTAATTCATCTTTTTCCAGATTTTGAACCCCAGCTCATTCAAGTTTGTGTGTGTGTGTGTTTTTTCCCCAATTTGGTTTGTTGAATCGTGATGGGTGATTGGAGTGAGAAAGCTGTGTAAGTGATTCAAGAACAAACCATTAGCGGAATATCACTGTCGGCCCCATAATAGGGCAGACAATGAGATTTTCTTTCTATTTGCTGCAAAATAAATAGAAAAAAGGTAAAACGACTTGTCTGGCCCATTATTGGGCGGACAGACTTTAGAAAACACAAAAAAAAAAAAAAATTAAAGGAAAGAAAAAAAAAAAAAAAAGGCCCAGTCCATCCATAGGGTAGCGTATGGATGGCCAGATAGGGAAGTTTCCAGCATTGTTAATGGATTAGCTCCCTATATCTCTATATATGGGGACTGATCGTGAGCAAGCGCTGGATAAAGCCAGCTGACCTCAAGCCATCCACATCGCAACATGGACTGCTGAGATCAACTTCTTTTCTTTACTACCTCTAGACCAACCTTTACTCTATGAAACAGTTGGCGACGAATGACAAGCTTCTTCCTGCTCTCCTCCGTTAGTGCCCGTTGCTTCCTCTTTCACGAAATCTCCAAAGAAGTTACAGTTCTACCCATTTCTCTTTTTCTTGATACAGGTTCAGCCCCATTACTCCAATCTCCTTCTGTCTTTCCTCCAGCTCGAAACGGACCATAGACAGAAAACATCTAGCTAAATTGTGCAATATCACTTTCCATTCACCACCACATTCCTCTTTCACCACCATATGCACCTCCACCATATTTACAACAGCCACCACCATACCCTACAGCTCCACCATACTCGTACATAGCCGCACCACATTTATAGTTAATCTTTAACAGATCTAAGTGTGCACCCCAAAATGCATCACCACCACCTGCAAACAAGAGCAGTGAAGGTTTGAAATTTCTCTTGATACCACCACAATGCAGCCAATTCTGAACTCCTAAATTCTCTCTGTAGCCCTTATATCATGAACTTCGTCCCTCACTTTGGCCACCACCACCACCACCACCACCCGCTATGTTAAATTTGCAAATCGAGTTATATTAAAAGCATGTCAAATGAAATTAATATGATGGAGATCTGCAAACTCTGTACCATATTTGATAAAATTTATGGGATTATAAAACTCCATTTTTCATGCTATCAAAAGCACAAAGAACAATACAGGAAGATGCGGTCAATTCCCATTGACTACTGGAACAACAAAATACTAGTTGGAGAACACAACAGAAACAACGGAGATCTGAAACCACTTTGGAAAATAAAGTTGTTGCTTTCCTCGTACATAAAATCTCTGATTTCATCTTTCTAATCGCTGATTACGGTTTCTGATGAAAGATAGATGGGGAATTTAAGAGGAGAGAGTAGCCAGAGAGGATAAAGGCTGGTGGAATTCTTCATGTGCAAGGGCACACTTGTTAGTCGTCACCAATCACTACAAAGAGTAGCGGTTTGTCAAGATGTCTTAAAAAAAACTGATCTAAGCCGTTCGTGTTGTGACGTAGATGGCTGGAGATCAGCTGGGAAAAGGAGGCTTTTCCCAGTGCTAGCTCCCCTATTTCTCCTTCTGCATGTCCTTGTCCTAGGAGAAGGTAATACCAGTAAGGTCCAATGTTATTGTGAATGTGGACTGGTATTGACGTTTGTTTTCATCAACTCTTAAAGTGCTGTCCCATTATTAAGTGACAGTAATTCTTAGCTTCTCAGGCATTTAAGTTCATTTGATGGGATTGCCATACTGTTTTGTGGATATGAGAGTTGGGTTATTGGCAAATCATGAG
Organism: Escallonia herrerae; assembly: GCA_033070095.1. Classification (NCBI taxonomy): domain Eukaryota; kingdom Viridiplantae; phylum Streptophyta; class Magnoliopsida; order Escalloniales; family Escalloniaceae; genus Escallonia; species Escallonia herrerae. Next base: position 349,133 of record JAVXUP010000677.1, on the reverse strand, counting down.
TTGGAAAATTTTACATATATATAGTAATTTATATGCTTTGGTAATTATTTGTATGGTGCTAAATTGACATAACTGACTCATCCATGTTATTTTGTTCTAATGGACAGCGTGATGCCAGAAAGGGTGGGAGCACAAGTTATAGTAAAAGTAATGATTCATATGATATGGAGGACTTTGTAATGCCATTACATCAATACATTAACGACCCTATTGCGCGGGATGTCATCCACAATGGAGCCACATTCCAGGTATTATGTACCAGACAATAGATTCCTTTTGCTTCTGAGAATTTGCTACGACTGTGAAAGCAGTGATTCCAACTTTATTTTCTTGGATTTCTAGTGGGAAATACAGACGGCTAAGATTCAATGCATGCTTATGCTTCAACTCACAAATACATGCACATACACACACACACAGAAAAGAAAAGAAAACAATAAAAAAAAAGGGTTGTTCTGGTTCAAACTGGAACCTCAATAATTTGCCACAGGAGGCAGATGACCCGTCGGCATTAACCACGAACGTCGAATACCAATGCAGATAGCACTCAATCACTTAGCTCAACGAGTTTGGGGATGCAGAAGCAGGCTGATAGAAGAACACACATTAGTAACTTCCCCATTATATTCCCTTAATATTCAAATTTAATCCTATAAGTTCAGATATGTCTCCGTGTTTATGTCCGACTACGGATCCGTGTCCCCGTGTTTATAGGATTGACTGTAGATTCAAGCCATAGCACACTGTTTCATAAAATCACACGATTTTCCCGCTCTTAATTAATTACATGAAGAAGCTTTGGCTCAGCATGTTCAATTCGATACGGATAGGAGAAGAACCTGAACCGGTATTATTGAGAAAATAGAGGAAGCAGAACCAAGTCAAGATGATACGGATCAACCCCTTCTTCTGGCGCGAAAGATCTTACCATATCTAAAGGAACTGGAGTCCATGTAACATAGACGTGGACAACTATTTGGGATATCCTCTTTTATTTTGGTTAAGTATATTGGCACATCAAGAAAATATCATGGGCGAGTATGATTCTGTAGTCACAGTTCAATGTAAGTCGAGTTGACAAAAGTAGTAGTTGAAGAGGAGAACAACTCGATGAAGGTATTCTGGAGTTGAATTATTCATCGACAAGGCTGCACAAAGTCGGGGTAGGGTTCTGTAAATGAACCCTTCTCAGACTCCCTTGTTGCTGGTGCCCTGGATTGCTTAAATGGATTATTTGTTTTTGAGATTTGGTTTAGTTGATGTGGTCTTCAAATAGTTGTGAACAATTTCCTTCATCGGCTAATTTTTCATCGTTAATGGGTCGCAGGTCTGACAAATTACTCTTATATAGGGGAATCACATGATGTGCGACATTGTGTGCTGTTCTTGAAATAGTTGTGAACATTTTCCTTCATTGGCTAATTTTTCATCATTAATAGGTCGCAGGTCTGACAAACAACTCTTATATAGGGGAATCACATGATGTGCGACATTGTGTGCTGAAGTATCAGATTCTTGGTGAATATGTGCTTGAAGTTGCAAAGGTGGAGACACAACGCTCTATTATTTGTGCATTATATCGGATAGTGCTATAGATTTCTGATACATTGTGCTTCCCTTATGCTTGAAATCATGTTAGATCCTTGTAAATCTTGCAGAAGAGGTTGGACGATATGCTGTATGTCGGACTTACTGAAAACCACAGAGAATCTGCCACGATGTTTGCAAATGTGGTTGGTGCACAAGTGATTTCCCAGTTAGTAGCACCAAGCACAAGCAGTTCGCTTATAAATAATAACAAATCAGGTTTGTTCTCTCTTCATTTTCTGTCAGCCATCTATGCGAGCATGTAATAACCAACACTGCAACCATATAATTGATTATTTGGTAAGTAAGGATCGGATCAGTTGGTGCAGTGAAATGCTATAATTTGTTTACCATGGTGATTATGTTGGTAGCACAAAATCGTAAATATAAGAACTTAAATTGTGCTATTATTCAGTTAGTTTTGCATATATATATATATATATATATATATATATATCCTTTCCACTTTAGTGAAAGCTGAAATATCATTGGCAAAGAGAGGGAAAAATGATCAGTAGGAAAGTTTAGGTTTAGGTAAGCGGTAGCAAAGTTAAGATGGTTGAAGTACATGTGTTAATGAGCATTTGGCTGTTCAGATAGTAAAGAGATTGTAGGTGTGCAGGAGACAATTGTATACACCTACAAATGTTGCAGTGGATGCTTGTCCAATATATGCTTGTATGGGGTCTTTGGACCATGCCATATGTTCATAATGCTTTAGGGTTGTGTCAAGCTGTATTCTTTGAGCTCCACCACTTCACTTAGGCTCCTTCACCAGAATCCAGGAATAACTTGCATTTCACCTGAATTTTTTCCATTTTAAGTTGCTTAAAAGCGAGGTAGGACATATGGCTGTAAGGTTCCTTTAAGCTATAGTTCTGCACTGCAGCATGTTGAAATAAGAATCATCCTTGAAGATATTGCACGATCTAGTACGAAAGTAGTGGTTCCTCCATTCTGTTGACTGCCCCAAAGGTTGTCTATATTAAATAGAACACTATATTAACATAATGCTAGCTGTGCATTTCCTCCTGTAGCATAGCGCATACGTTGATTTACAATGGGTTTTCCACCTTTGATGATGTTTTCCAGTTTATACCGGACTGCGGGGTCGCAGGAGAGCTTGAGTAAAATGTCCTGATCTTTTTTCTGGGGATATATGATAATTCTTGAGCCTTATTGTAGAGCTTAGTTGTGGAAAAGGCTGATTGGCAGTAATGGGTCTCTTGATGAAGGTTCTTTTGGTTAAGATTTTAATGTTGCTATCTCGTATTTGGGGTGATGCAGAATCTACAGCATCTAGTTCTTTGCCACTATCAGCGCATTCGCCTTAACCATAGCCTTGTTTGTCTCAGCTATTTCTTCCCCAGCTTTCAGCTTTTAGCTAAAAGGAGCTATTTGTTTAGTCCTTTTTTCCATTTGCAAGTAGGGTTTGCTCCTTCTTAAGTGATAACAACTTAGCACCTGAGGGGTTGTCTTTTCCATTTGCAGATATTAACTTTCTCAATGACCTCCGAAACGATGGCATTTTGCCACATGCCGCGTGGGTGCCCTCCTCTCCTTTTCTCCTTTGCTTTTCTTCATATCATTATTCCTATGTCCATATGATGTCTAGGTGGTGTGTGGATGGTCAAAGTTTCCTGTGACAGCGTGACAAGATAAGGATCAGAGATAACTTAAAATAATAGGGTGAATTACACCGTCCACTCGGTGTATCCACGTGCACCTCGAAGAGTGGTTATCGTGGGCCACTGTACTGTGTCTGAGGGTCGGAGAGAGTGCAGCTGGCACATACTCGTGTCGGTTTGAGGTTCTGCCATTTTTTGGTGGAAGAAGGATTTTATTTATGTCTTATCTTTGTCAGCCCCTTGTAAATCTTGTGTGCGCTGGGGCGGGAGTCATCTGTTTGTTCCCCACATGGTGCGTTAACCTTTACTAGTCAAAAGTAAAAGAAACAAGAAACTATGAGGACGAAACATGTTCAAGCTTCTATATACTGTGCCTTAAATTGGAGTCCGGGAGAAATCTTTAAATTGTTCTCTTTTTTCTTTCTCTTGCCCCCAAAGGTTTATCTGGGTTATGAGAATACAGCTTTGTTCCTAAATGTTCTGCTTGTGCCACAGAACAGAGCTCTTGGATTCCAGATTCCGAGTCTGACACTTATAATCATCAGGTTAGAAGGTGGAAACTTTTAGTTTTCCATTAACTACTGTGGCTTAGAACATTACTGGAATTGTATCATTGATGCTTCATTGCAGAATGGCAGCACATTAAAGAAAACAAGTGATGTTCCATCCACTGGAATTGAAGCGACAAATAAAACTGTAAGTTCCACTATGCATTTTATCTAAATCTTTGTTTATCAATTTTTGATTCTTCAATAAAGTGGCTAAGCGCTCCTCTACCTTCGGATCAGATGACTGTGGAGAAACTGATGGAAGCTTATGAGACCTGTATTTCTGGTTTACGAAAGTCCCAGGCACAACGGCGCACAACTTCTCTTAAAAGAATCTCCCCAGCAAACTTTTCGAAGGAGGTATAATTGCTGTTGACTTCCTTAGAAGAAGTGGAGTTATGTGTATGTTGTTTAGCATGTATCATTGTAAGCTGCAAACCTTTATAGAAGCCCATTAGAGTGGTTAGCATTTACGGATAGTGTTGTGGATGAAATCCAGAACTCGATTCGTGAATAGACCTGCACAATGAAAAGACAACACCGGTGATTCGCCGGAAAGATTTCCGGCGGGAAACCTCCGATGCTTAAGTCAGAAAATATTTCAGGAGAATATAGTGTAAACTTCAGATGGAAGTCACTTACCTTTTTTGTTCCCGCTTTTCTCTTTTATAGAGTCCTTCATTAATGGTTATTTACTCTCCTATTAATTAGAGAGTTACTAGGTTGATGGGAGGTTACTCCCTTTAATGGACAATTATTTGTCTTGAGTGGAGGTTACCGCCATAATGGGTGGTGTAAATAGTGGGAAGATGATTAGCCACCACTTTCCCCTCATTCATGGGTGTCATGATAGGTTTAATGTTTTTAAGATGGTGACACGTGTCACTATCTTTATGGGGAGTATTTTTCACCCATATCATTTGCCCCCATTCCACATTCTTTCTCGGAAAAGAGTGCGGAATTATAATGTCGATATATATATATATTTTATTGGATCCTTTCAACCTTGAATTCACCTTGGCCGAGTAGAGGTCGTTGAGGGGTAAGGGACTTCTCTACTCTGCTCGGCCGAGTAGAGGCCCTTCAAGGGACTCGTCTGCTCGGCTTGGCCGAGTAGAGGCCGTCCAAGGGACTCGTCTGCTCGGCTTGGCCGAGTAGAGGCCCTTCATGGACTCGTCTACTCGGCCTGGCTGAGTAGAGGATGTCCAAGGGATTCGTCTACTCGGCCTGGCCGAGTAGAGGCCATCAAGGGACTCGTCTACTCAGCTTAGCCGAGTAGAGGCCCTTCATGGACTCGTCTACTCGGCCTGGTCGATTAGAGGATGTCCAAGGGATTCATCTACTCTGCTTGGCCGAGTAGAGGCCGTCAAGGGACTCGATCCAAGATGGCTCGTGCTCGGTTTGCACGACTTCATGGGCAGCGATACTTGGCGCATGGAGAAGTTCCAGGCAAATTGTTTGACCACACTCGGATGGGTCAAGGGAGGCCAATCGGGAGAGTGCATCAGCGGAGGTATTTTCTTCTCTGCTTATTTGCGAGATTTTGAAGATAGTGAATGTGCGTGTGATTCCTTTTGCTTTTTGGAGATAATCAGTCATCTTTGGATCTCTAGCCTCATATTCTCCCAACATTTGCTTCACCACGAGAGCAGAATCACTGTAAGCGTGGAGGGAGTCTGCGCGCATGGCACGAGCTAAATGCATTCCAGCGATCAAGGCCTCATACTCGGGTTCATTGTTTGAAGCGGGGAAATCAAAGTGAAGTGCGTAATGCACAGTTAGGCCGTCGGGTCCGTTGAGGATTAATCCTGCCCCACTGCCGTTTGCGTTGGATGATCCATCTACGAAAAGCGTCTAGACAAATAACTCAGACCGTGGGGTGGGGAGAATCGCTTCATCTTCGATCGGGAGAGTGCATTCGACAATGAAATCTGCCAAGGCCTGTCCTTTAATTGACGGACGTGGTCGGTATTGGATGTCAAACTCCCCTAATTCTACCGACCAAGGTACGAGGCGACCCGATAGATCTGGCTTATGGAGGATTCGCCTCAGTGGTTTGTCGGTTAGAACGACAATTGTGTGAGACTAGAAATAGGGCCGGAGCTTTCTTGCAGCCATCAATAGCGCGAAGGCTAGTTTCTCGGTGTCTGGGTATCTTTGCTCGGCCCCTTAAAGAACCTTGCTCACATAGTAAATTGGAAGTTGTCGAGCAGCTTCCTCCCGAACTAGAATCGCACTGACGGCAGATTCAGCCACGGCTAAATATTGAAACAACTCTTCTCCCAGAACAGGCTTAGAGAGGAGCGGAGGTGACGCCAAATATTCCTTTAATGAGTCAAATGAGGCCTGGCATTCAGTTGTCCACTCAAAGTTCTTGATATTCTTCAATGCTTTGAAGAACAGAAGACAGCGTTCAGCAGATTTGGAGAGGAATCGGCTGAGAGCAGCTACCCGACCCGTCAAGACTTGTATCTCCTTGATTCGTCTTGGTGCGCTCATTTCTTGAATAGCCTTTATATTTTCAGGGTTGGCTTCAATTCCTCTTTGTGAAACCATGAACCCTAAGAATTTTCCAGACGATACCCCAAAGGCACACTTGGTGGGATTAAGGCGCATGCGATATTTGCGGAGGAGATCAAAGCACTGTTGCAGATCGGCGACATGTTGCGCTGCGCAGAGGCTTTTGATGAGCATGTCGTCAACGTAAACCTCCATGTTCTTGCCAACAAGGGGTCTAAATATTTTATCAACTAGCCTCTGGTATGTAGCTCCAGCATTCTTCAGCCCGAATGGCATGACTTTATAGCAAAAAAGTCCTTGGTCTGTTATAAAGTTTGTTTTAGCTACATCTTTGTGCATCTGGATTTGGTTATATCCTGAGAAAGCATCCATGAAGCTGAGCAGCTGATGACCCATTGTGGCATCAATTAGTGTATCGATGCGGGGCAACAGATAGCTGTCTTTTGGGCATGCCCTGTTCAGGTCAGTGTAGTCGATGCAAATCCTCCATTTTCCTGTCCCAGCCTTGGGGACCATGACCACATTGGCTACCCACTCAGGGTAGTCGATTTCCTTTATGAAGCCGGCCTCTAAGAGTTTGTCAACCTCTTTCTTGATGATCATCTATCTTTCTGAGGTGAAGGGCCATTTTTTCTGCTTAACTGGCTTGTAATTGGGGTCGACTGAGAGTTTGTGAGTGATTACAGACGGATCGATTCCTGGCATGTCGGCTGCACTCCATGCAAAAATATCCATGTTTGATCGAAGAAAGGAGATCAACTGATCTCGAAGGTCCGACTCTAACGCAGAACCAATTTGGACTTGTCGTTCGTCATCTCCTTCTTCTAAGGCTACATCAATGAGTGCCTCCACTGGTTTTGCGCGTCTTGCTGTTGTCTCATCATGCTGATCGTCGATAGAGAGTGTCTCCTCTGGTCTGCAAGATGCTATATACCATCGTCTTGCAAGCGTCTGATCGCCCTTTACGAATCCCACCCCTCTTGGCGTAGGGAATTTCATGAGGAGATGATAGGTCGAGGCCACATCTTGCAACCTATTAAGACCTGTTCGGCCTAAAATCCCGTTGTAGGAGGATTTGACTTTGACGATGAGAAAGTCAAGCGTGTGGGTCGCTTGTTGTGGAACCTCTCCGACTACAACTGTGAGTGATGCTATTCCTTTTACTGGTGCTAAAGCACCTGTAAAACCTTACAGGGGAGAAGTAATCGGCTTCACCCGGTCTTCTGAAATCCCCATTTGGAGGAATGCGTCTTCGAAGAGGATATCGGCCGAACTTCCCGTATCGACTAGGATTCGTTTGACTTGGAAAGCATCGATCCGTAGGGTGATCACAAGAGCGTCATCATGTGGCAAACTTACTCCCTCAAGATCCGAATCATTGAACTCCAAGCTTGCAGGTGCTCTTGCTCGCTCGGGAGGACGTTGTGTCAAATTAACTTGCCTAGCATAAGCCTTCTGTGAGGAACTAGACAATCCCCCCCGGCGCTCGGCCCTCCTGAGATGGTGTTTATCACGGGTGGATCTTTTGGAGGTGCCTCATTTGCTCTTCGTGGAGGATTCCTTCCTCTATTCTGCGGTTGATTGGTTTTGATGAACTGTTTGAGGTACCCTTTGGCTATGAGATTTTCTATTTCTCGTTGGAGCACCTTGCACTCTTCTGTCGTATGACCATGGTCCTTGTGAAAATGACAATACAACTGGGTATCTCTCCTTTCTGCTGGTCCTCTCATAGGTTTGGGCCATTTGAGGATGTCTTAGCCCTTGATTTGGTGAAGGATATGTTCACGAGTAGTGTTGAGAGGAGTAAATGATTAAGGGAGGATTGCTCGCGGATGTTTGGGTTCGTCCTGACTCTTCCCTTTTGGACGATCTCGCCTCTTCTGCCTCGAATAATTCTCTTGATGTGACGACGTTGAATCTTCTTCGGCCCGAAGATACTTCTTTACTATGTCAAGGAGATCTGACATATTCTCTGGTGGACAATTGTTTAGAGAGAATCGTAAGGGTGTTCCTGGTCTGACTCCCCTAGCCATTGTTGCAAAAGTCACTCCTGGATCTAAGTGATCGATAAGGAGTTTCTCGGAATTAAAGTGAGCATAGTATGACTTTAGGCTCTCTTTCGGCCCTGAATTATACGAAAAAGGGCTGAAGAATTCTTCCTTTGTACACGACTTGTGACGAAGTTGCTTCGAAAGGATTCTGCCAGCTAAGCCTAGTAGGAGATGGAACGAGGTGCGAGGTGCTGGAACCACACGTGCAGCTCCTTTTAATGTGACAGGGAAAGCATGGCACATGATCTGATCGGGGACCAGGTGTAGGTTCATTCTGAAGTGAAGCGAGCCAAATGTTCCATCGGATCTCCTGTGCCATCATATGACTCACACGGAGGCATCTTGAAATGCGGAGGAGTCGAGAAGAGGTCGATTTCCTCTGTGAATGGCCATCCAATGATAATGGGGGCATTGGAGTAGCGCTCCGCTTGATTACCGCCAGTATTGGCGTAAGTGTTTCTGGCCAAGTGAGCCTCAGAATAGTTCTCTTCATGCCTCCTAGATCTTGGATGTCGCCTTTCTCCATCGGATTCTTCATCCTCCGTTTGTGTCACGTGTTGGTTGTGACTTGTTTGTTCTGGCGTCTTAGAAGTGCCTGGAGCCTTGGGTGGTTCTAATCGTGGAGGTGGGTTCTCTATAGCAGCTTGTAGTCTCTCGATAGATTGTTGCATGGAGTGAATGACAGCCATTAAATCGGCTTGATTTCCAACGATTGGCAGAACAATGTTGGTTATGCCAATAGGTTGGAGTGGAGGTTGAACAATGCTTATGAGGGGAGGAATCACGGTCGTGACTCTTGGTGCTGTTACGGTTTCCACTGTTGCCCTTGCAGTTACAGGAACTGAGATTGTCGTGGCCGGCGCTACCGTATTGACTGTCGATGCCACAATTGTGGTAGTTCGTGTTGCCGTTGTGGCCACCGGGTTGCTCGCCACTCTTTTGCTATGGTTAGGTGGTTGAGTATTGGTTCCTCCACGAGTTAAGTCGCGGATTAATGCCGGTGGTGAATTTGATGTAAGCGCTCCATCTTGTTGGGTTTGCTGATTGAGATTTTGAGCCATTATCTGTTCACGAATAGGATCCCACGGATGGCGCCAAAATATTGTGGATGAAATCCAGAACTTGATTCGTGAATAGACCTGTACAATGAAAAGACAACGCCGGTGATTCGCCGGAATGATTTTCGGCGGGAGACCTCCGATGCTTAAGTCAGAAAATATTTCAGGAGAATATAATGTAAACTTCAGATGGAAGTCACTTACCTTTTTTGTTCTCGCTTTTCTCTTTTATAGAGTCCTTCATTAATGGTTATTTACTCTCCTATTAATTAGAGAGTTACTAGGTTGATGGGAGGTTACTCCCTTTAATGGACAATTATTTGTCTTGAGTGGAGGTTACCGCCATAATGGGTGGTGTAAATAGTGGGAAGATGATTAGCCACCACTTTCTCCTCATTCATGGGTGTCATGACAGGTTTAATGTTTTTAAGATGGTGACACGTGTCACTATCTTTATGGGGAGTATTTTTCACCCATATCAGATAGTATGAGGGGCATGTCCAGCTCATAATCCCAGACCCGCCAATCGTGATCAGTTCTTGTTGGAAACATCGTCGGTTGACAACAGAAATGTGCCCATTAGTCGTCAGCTGCATAGTAGATATCCATCCCTTTGCATGTAATGGCACGGAGCTTTGTTTGGTTGTATAATAATTTGTAATATGCAAATTCAGCGTAGATTAATGCAGGTTGAATGAAAAAACTGGGGCCAAAAGAATATTCTCTAGTTTTCACATAGCAATCCACACGAACATTCAGTCATTAATTTTATTCCAGTACACGTTTTCTTCCTGGTCGGTGTAGATTAAATGATTAATGCAGGTTGAGACGTGGGGCTAACAGGATATACTGTAGTGTTCTAATAGCGTTATCGCACACTTGGTCATTAATTTCGTTCCGGTAATGCACAGTTTCTTCCTGGTGGGTGCTTGGCAGGGCTCACGGGGGCGTGAGCTGGGCTATTTTACCCGAGCTAAGCTGTGCAAGACAATATGGTTCTTGCTATTTTCACCCTTAATCCTAACTCTCTTTGGGCAAAGACTTTAATCTTCAACCTATGAAACATAGCATACGGATGAGAGCGTTTAGCCTTGTCTTATGGTAGAGATATCAGCACCTCATCAAGTGCATAAAAGTGTATGTATACATATTTGCCTAATGACCACAAGGAGAACCTTGCACGATACTTTTGTCTTTTTCTTCTGTTAATGTTTAGCGTCCTTTCTGCAACCATTGTCTTGAAATTTGGAAATTTGCAGGCACGCCGACATGTCCCTCAAGTGGTTCTCCAGGAGATCACGAAACTCAACAGTCTAGACGTGGAGCTCTATAAGCATGCTCAGGACATTTTTGCAAGGCAACATAGTCGTATGATGCAGAAGTTGGTTGGGCCTGTGAGTGCTCATCTTTTGCCGGGACTTGAAATTTATCTTACCTCATAAAACTTTTTTGGACGTTGGTTGGCTTCTTATTGACTTTATTTTCTCTGAACCTGTCTTTACTATCACTAGGTGTCATGGCACACGCGATGCGTGCGCAAAAATAAAGGAAAATAAGTGTAAACAAAAATAGAAGTAAAGTAATTTGAAGAGAAACCAAACATGGCCTGGCCTATAAGGTGGCTATCTAGAAATTTTTTATTAGTATCAGGTAGGTTTTAAATGAATTAATTTTTTTTTATTAATACCAGGTCATTTTTTAAATGAATTGACATCTCTGATGTGATAAATTGCAGGGAAGGCAGGAGAGTGTCTTCAACATTCGACATGGTGCCCCTTCTTCGATAGTCCTTTCCTTGGCCGTATTGGCTCCCTTTCTCCTTGTGTTTATTTTTCTGCTTGTATATTCGAGAAGAAGAACATCAAAATTGAAGGTGTGAGTCTTATTAAATCGCACATGTGACATCCAGAAAAATAGATTTAGCAAGTCGATAGGAAGTGAAGATCACTTAGGCATCTGCTTGTCTTCAGAGACTCGTGCCTCCGTACATGAGAAGCAAACGGCGGCAATTTTGTAGAGTTACAATCATGTCCAGGCGAAAGTAAAAACTGATTCGGTTCCTGCATTTTCTGTTCAAACGTCCGTTAGGTATACAATACAGTGGGTTTAGTTGGATGGAGAACCAGCACTTCTTGGAGGAAAAGAAAAGATTTATAATGGAACTAGAAGCATGCCTGTTTCTGGTAGCTGACTCGAACATTTGTGACCTTTCTTGTGGTGGGATTAGTGTGGTTTTCTCTCATCTTTTTTTTTTTCTCCCATGTAATGTACAAATTGTGATAGTTACATCCATGTCCTGTAAGATGTGATTTTCCTGATTTCTGTGGAGGTTTGCTGTATTCTGTATTGGGCGATTTATTGTTTATACATACAGATTATGAGCTACCTAGTGCGGATCCCCCTAAGTTATTCGCCCATTACCCATGTGTACTAGATGATAAATGGAACCCAAAATTTATGAGATTTGAGCTTTAACAAGACTCACTCCATCCTTGCATTTTTCAATTAAAATTGCAATTGTTTTTGCATTGCTCAAGCATGTGTCTTGCTCAAAGATTTAACTCCGTAACCCGAAATATTGACCGGGTTTATTCCGTTGTATACTATTTGTAACTAATGACACTCCTTGTAATTTCTGAGCTAGAAAGAGTTGTCTCTAAATGCGGAGTGTGTCAATACTAACTCTGAAAATTAGTTTGAAATTATTTTTAGTTTTAGTTTTTTGTTTAAAAAAAAAATCAAAATTACTTTAATTTTTATTTTTTTACCAAAAAAAAATAAATGTTTGATTATTCAGTTTTTATTTTGAATTTTTTTTTCTTTAGGGTGGTTGTGGCGGCGACAGCAGGGGTGGGGGTTGGGGGTTGGGGGGGGGGGGGGGGGTCTTAAAACAAAAACTAAAATCAGAAACTCAAAATTATAAAATAGAAGTTTTAAAAAACAGATCTATTTTTAAAACTGATTTTTAAAATTGAAGAAAAAAAATAAAATTCATATGTTAAACGTGCTTTTTCCTCAGTTTATAAATGTTGCGGAACGTTAGTTAACTATATTCTTTCAAGGTCAAATGTCCAAATGTTTTCTGGTCAAAAGAAATGACTTTGGCCGCAAGTCATAAGGACAGCAATATCCGGGCTGGGACCCTCTACGGTCAAAACATTCGGTGTTACGCTCCTCACCCTAGCTCACCTGCTCTACTACTAAGCTTATCGCTCGTCCCTTTTTAAAAAAGGAAAAAAAAATTGCATTCTAGATAATTCTTTCTAATTTGCTGCCTCCTTTTCTTCTTTCCTTCTCTGCTAAATCTTTCCATGGCGTAAAAGGGTCTTTTCCATCTTTACCAAAGGTTTGCTTCCCCGTCAGACCACTCCCCATTATAAGCTTATTGGTAAGTGTAAAGTTGGAGCTCTTTTGTATGCTACAAAGTTTGGTTGTACATTTTGCTTTGTCCATTGCACTTCCCCTTTATGCTTGGTTGCTGAGAAAAATGGGCGTTGTTTCTCAGCGTTTGGGATTTTTAAGAAAACACACTAAGCCTATAATGCAAAACCCAGTGATGGGGTAGCTCTTTCCAGTTTCCTCCCTGTTCCCATATTTTCTTAGCAGCCAACTGGAGACATTTATTTTCCCAGTTCATTTCTTATGGCATTTTACCTGAACCTCTATGCAATTTGACTAATTGTAGTAGCAAAAAACGTGGTTTAAGTTTAATTGTTGTGGTTGAGCTTTTGCTTGAGGAATTTGCTATGTCAAACCATTTTTTTGCTCTGTTCCCCATTTCATAATTTTATGAGGCGTAAGTATATGTTAATTCCTGTAAAATAAGGATACCCTTCACTTCAATTGCCAAAGGATTGAGTTAAACTTATGTCATTTCGAATGTCGTAATAGAAGCTTCTGTTGGCTCAGGTTTAAATTACAGTAATGCTTAGTGAGGTCCTCTTTGAAAGCAAAAGACCCCACTTTGTTAGAGTTAGATTAGAAATTTATTTCATTCAATTGTCTTTTTTTCCTTCCTTTTCCTTTTCCAGTGGCAATCGTAAGTAGAATTTTGTACTGGGTTAAGCCTACAGTGTGTGTGTTCTGGTGGACACTACTAACATCCTTTGTTACATTGATTTCATAGTATTTCTTTTGGAAAAACACTATGGTCGCCTCTGGAATTGATAATGCGGTCTCTGGTGATGCCTTCTTTACTAACATACTAGAGGGTGTGGATTCCCCCAAAGGAAGTATGGAAGAGGATGACCTGAGTGGAGATTGGGATGCTAAGTTCCAGTGCCTTGGTCCAATTCCTTCGGAGGCTATAGAGGGACTATTCCTAGTTCCCCAAAGTAATGTTCGCAGTCACACTTGTCGTATGGGGCCTAATTCATCGCTTCAGGTGAGTTTTATACGATCTGCATCTACTCCGGTATTTACATATATGTTCATATTCACCATGCAGTGTGTATGTGTGTGTAGTATTAGAATGTTGCTTTTTTGGTGCTTGGCTATGTTTGTTCTATAACTATTTACTAAATGGCTTTATCATCTATCCAAGTATTGTTTCAGTGAGAGAGTAAGGTACTCACAAGGATCCACCTCCATGTAGTGCAACTTATAGTGCTAATTAAGAAACGGCGGGGTGGAACAAGCAAAATAATTTCCGACTTCTGTTTTGTAAGTCGATTATGATGAACTTTTGAACCACTCTCTGCGTGTGCAGATGTGTGTTTCTTTTGGTGACAGCTTGGAAACCGTTGGAAGGCTGAATTAGTCACTGCCTACCTAGCTAGGTATTCGAGAATGAAGAACATAAAAGCTACTGCTGAGTTGGTTTTCATTTTATTACGTTGGTTAGTGATAAGTTGCTGAGATAATGGAAGAGGTTTGGTGAAACATTTGAGTGTTATTGGGTGAATTGGAGAAGATGGCTCCAAGTAATTTGGATTAACGCTTGTTGACCTGACCTGATTGCACTGCATTAAAGTTAAGGAAGCTAAAGAATGACTCAATATTTTAGCTTGGGTTGTTTTGTGCACCGCTTTCTAAGATACCAGCTATACCCATGATAATAATGCTAGTCTGAGCTGTTGAATCTGCGAGTGTGTTCAACAATTAGTCGCACAAGCCTGCCCCTAACCTACCATTAGCAGAAAAAGAGGAGCCAACATAAGATTTTATTTCAGCAACATATCGGAAGATATAACCCCTTTGAATTGTAGCCAAATTGGTATCTATAGGAAGGAGCATTTGTAATCATACAAGTTCTGTCAATTAAGTCAAGCGCCTAGTAATGGGGCTTCCTCCTTGAAATGTTATTGTTAGAGCCTTCAGATCGCTCTGCATATGATGGGGAAACCTTAAAATGTCACACTTTTTCATTTGCAAGAGACTCTGAAGCATATTTGTTTTCATATTGAGCCGGCATTTCGACATATCATCTAAGCGCTGCTGTAACTTTTGGACTCAAGTCGTACTAAGTGACAAGCACTTCATCTATTTTCTTGAGTGTTTCTTCTGATATTTTCTTTAAATTGCTGATGAAAATGTTGCTCAGGTTGAAACAACTAAGCTAAATGTTTTTGAAGAAATTTCCGGTGCTAGTTATCACCTTGATTCTTCTGATGGCAAAGAGTCGAGCATCTTTCAAGAACATAGCCCAATATCTGTCGTTGAAAGCACCAGCTCCATCCCATTACGATCTCATCGGAAGCGCCAATCACCTGTAATTTTTGAACCATGTCTTATAAGGTCTAAGACCTCCAGAGTAAGGAAAAAGACCAAGAATAAAATACTTTCGTGGCAATCAGGTGAGCTGGAGATAAAGGAAAGTTCTTGCGAGCACCTTGTCACAACTAAAAAATGTGCAAATTGTCATGCATCAAAAACCCCACGATGGAGGAGGGGACCCAAGGGGATACAAAACCTTTGCAATGCATGTGGACTTCAGTACAAGACTAATCGTCTATCTCGCCAGTGCCACCCAGTTGCGAGTCCTATATTGCCATCTGTGCATTCAAGCTTCGAAAAACCGGTTATACCGATGGGAAACAAAGTTATCCAGGAGGAAGATACAACTGCCATGGACCCTGCAGTGTCACGACAACCAGAGTTTATTCCTATTAGTTGCTATCTATCACGTTACATGGAGATAAAGTCAATTTATTCTGAGAATCCTGTTGGAACCGAGATAAGCAGATACCGTGAGAAAACAAAACCCTTGCACCGGAGTGTGGGAACCACTGGGGCAGAGAATAATACAAGTGAAATGCAGTGCCACACTGATCGATGTTTTTCCGCCCCAAGTTCTGCTTTCTGTCCAGCTTTCCACTCTAATTCTCGTGAAAAGGTTAATAAACGGACAAACAAAGATCTTAAGGAGGATGCTTTGAGTGGGATGGACCCTGCAGTGTTGTCACCACCAGAATTTGTTCATTTGAGTAACAATGTATCGCTTGGCATGGAGAAGAAGGGAAGTTATTCTCAGGAACCTGTTGCTATTCCAAAATGTACACGAAGGAAAGTGGAAACCTTGGGGCCAGGGATCCATGCATTTGGAGTTGGTTCAGCATCTTTGCACTCAAACTTAGAAAAGGAGGCTATGCAGAGGACAGACAAAACTACTGAGGAAGCTATGACCGAGGACGCCACTGCAATGTTGTCATCACCAGAATTTGTTCCTCTGATTAGCAGTTCATCTCGAGTGACGGAGATAAAGGAAAGTTCTTTTCCACAGTCTAATGCAACTAAAAAATGCATGCATCGTGAGAGAAGGAGAACCGCACAGTCGAGAAATGGGAGCGTGAGGCAAATTTGTGGAGCCTGTTCAGCAGCAAGTCTTGAATCTGTTCTATCTTTGCACTCAAGCTCCCAAATGAAGGTTATACATGACGGACATAAAGCGATCAAGGAAACTATGAACGAGGATAACCGTGCACCACCAGAATTCATTCCTTTGAGTGACAGATCACTGAATGCTGTTGTAAATGAAATATCTTTGAGTAAGGGATCACTACATGACGTCGAGATAAAGGAAATGTCTGAGAGTAACGGATCACTGCATGACGTGGAGATAAAGGAAATCTCTTCACAGCCGTCTGTTGCAACTGAAAAACGAACACATCTTAAGTTAACAAGAACCTCACAATGGAGGGAGGGAACCATGCGACCAAGTATCTATCCATGTGGCGTTCATTCTATATCAAGTTCTGCATTGCTTCCATTTAAGAAGGTTACAAAAAGGAGAAACAAAGTTATTTATGGGAAACCTAGGGCTGAGGTGCACTCTGCAATGCCGTCACCACCAGAATCTGCTCTGTTAAGTAACAACTTGTCTTGTGACATGGAGAGTAAGGAAAGTTCTTGTCAGCGGGCTTCTGCAGCTATAGGATCCACACATTGCGGCATAAGAAGCCCACAATGCAAACAGGTAAAACAGAATAGGAGCATAATTATGGTGGAGGAAGCCATAACTGAAATGAACCATTCAATCTTGTCACCATCAGAAATTGGTCCCATGGATAGCAATGCTCCACGTGAGAGGGAGGAGATACAGAAAATTGGTGTGCAGCCTCCTCTTGCAACAAAAATATGCACACATTGTTTTGTAACGAAAACCCCACTATGGAGGACGGGACCTATGGGAACAAAAACCCTTTGCAATGCATGTGGACTCAGGTACAAGAAAGGTCTTCTCCTTACTCAGTATCCTCCAGCTGCAAGTCCTACATATGGTCCATTTTTGCACTCGAGCATCACAGGAAGTTACACAGATGAGTGACGAAGCTACTCAGGAGGAAGGTCTGAGATGGACCTTGAAATGTCAGCACGCCCAGAATTCGTTCCTAGAGTACCTACTTATTTGGTAGCGTATAAGTGAAGGGAACAGATGTTTATTTGTGTGTAGTAACTAAGCTTTTTTGAGCTACAAGAATTAGCTCAAATAAAATTATATGGTCTCGTCCAAGTGTGATCTTGCTAGCATAAAAATCAAACAAGTTAACTTCGACTTAAGGAAATTATTTCTTTATTAAATCGAAATAATAATCATTTAAGTAAGAGACTCTAACTAAATCAAAGGGTACAAAAACCTCTTTAATTATAAAGTGAAAGCCCAAATCATCGATTTTTCAAAAATTAAGCTCACTACCTTACCTATAAATAGAGAGCTTGGTGCAGGAAAGAAGGACACACAAGGTCTCTGCAATCAAAGCCAAAACTTTGCTGAAACTCTATCATCTCACATTTTGTGCTTTATTTGAAGAACAATACACACTAACCTAATGCCTTTCTTCAAACAAGCACTTCGAAATAACGAAGATCAATTTCTCTTTCATCTTAAATCAAAGAGGAATTTGCCTTTTAACATCGGTAGTTCTATAAGTCACGGATCGCCATGCTTGTTCAGGATGAAACCTTGAAGCCCTCAATTCAAGTATCATTTCGATGATCTTTTAACCGTAAAGATTGAATAAGTCAAAGTCAATGTTTCGAGATTAAGCTATTTCAAGCCCTTGACTTGTGACTGACCGAATATCCAATTAGAGGATTTAATGTACGCTTTATGTAAAAATCACAGAGTGATGCAACCTTACTTTGAAATCTTTAAATTGAATTTTGTACAATTAGTTCTTGTCTTGCAGTTTAAAAGCACAATTTATGTGTACACACCGTTATTACTAATTGTGTCATGTTTTGTTAAACAGTTTAATATTGACATCACGGGCTGGAGTAATCATGCTCGTAATGCCTTTTTTTTTGTGAGAATTATTAAAAATATACACCATTAGAAAATAAGCAAGGCTAAAATCCCTAGCCTCTGGGATTACATATTCATATAATGCTAATAATCGATGACAACCCCACCCAATAAGGAGCACCAAAAGGGAAAGAGAAATAGACCACAAAATAAAGCAAACAAAAGATAAGAACAACAAATTTTGTTTGTTTTTTTTTTCTTTTTTGTATGGAGATACAATAGACATCTAAACCTATAAACAAATACAAACCTACAAAACAGGTAAGAATTAAAAAAAGATAAATACTCAAAAAGTAACCAATCAAAATACACTAGCAATCTGTCAACCCTAACTCATGATCCAGACATGTGGCCCCGTCATGCGTGCTACCTTGATTGTTGTGCTTTCACTTCGGCATAGGAACCGCCACCATTTGCAGCCATCTCACTCTACTGCCAAGCCCCACGGACACAAAAGACAAACTCCAACGAAAACCCATACACCCAACATCACCCTCAGAAGTGCCTCGCGATTGGGGCACCGGTGGACAAATCACCAACAAACCAAAACTTGGAAGACTTTGAATCATTCGCCGCCGACCAAACTGTCGTCGTTAAGGGTGAATACCAAACCGTTCAAATCGATCTGAACCGCTTAAACCGAATAATTCAATCCAAAATGGCTAAAGATCTTAATGGTTTGATTTCATATTTCTCAAACCGATCTCAGTTCGGTTAGCTTCACGGTTCACTTTTTAAAACCGATCGCAAACCGAGCCGAGCTGAACCGAACCGACCTTTGATATACTAATATATTTTTAGTTACATTCATTGATAACTTTTATATACATGGTACTAAGCAAATCTAAATAAACAAAACCTTAAAGGAAAAAAATAATGAAAGAGGTTATAACACAAAAGTCTAGTTATCGATATGTCTTGTATATTTTTTTATTCTTTCTTGTAACATATGTCTTGAACAATAGTTAAACCATATAATAATACGAGTAGATAGTTATCAAAAGTAATGATGTTATGTGCAATTTAGAAAGAAACTAACTTTAGTTTTGAATAACATTTGGACTCAATAATAGGTTTGCAAAGGAATAACTTTTTTAAATGGGTACAAATCGATCCAAACCGACCAAACCGAACCGTACAAACTGATGGTGTTTGGTTCAGTTCGATTCCAAAATTTTCAAACTGAGGGTTAACAGTTTGATTTGCAGTTTGACCCTCAAATTGAACCCAACCGAACTGCGCTCACCCCTAGTCGTCATTCCGTAGTTGCCAACCTCGCCTAACATAAAAAACCTACAAGGAGAGCATAGTGCCTCTCCACCGGCAATTGTAGAACACCAGCCTTTCTAGATCTAGATGGAGGGGGTCAACTAAAGGGGGAATGGAGGGGGATATAAACCCTAGAAGAAAAACCTAGATCTAAACTTACCAACCATCTCCAACCCAAGACAACCTGACGAACCCTGACGAACCCTGACGAACCCTGACGATAAGACCCACAGATCCTGACGCCAAAATCAAACAAACATGCAAAGCCACCATAACTCGATTGTATAACACCATCCCCATCACCAACCGTTAACTGTCGGTTGACCTGACAGCTTACCCATCAACCATTGCCAACCTATCTGGGGCGCAGGAAAACTAGATACTACACTTTTTACTTCAATGAAACATCTAAGAGAATTCTCAAAATTTTCATGTTAGGAAGAGTATTTTTTGTACCTAGATTCTTGCAGTGTAATAAAGATATCAACAAGACTAGATGATTGATAGACTACTTTGCCCTCTGTGATTGTCGAAGATTGTTTTCTCCTGTTAAATTTTTTTCCCTGATGTTCCTACCTGGTTCAGAACAGGTCTAACCATATTGAATCAATATCAAACATTCTCTTAATAATTGTACATTGGAATACGGAATTCTAAAAGTTAATTTGTTTAAGAGATATGCATATGAGCCTCCTAAAAGTAGAGGTGAGCACGGTTCGCTTTGGTACATTTTGTAGATGAAACCGCAAATCAAAGTATTACCTCTAGGTTAGAAAATTTGTGAACTGAACCGAATCGAACATAACCAAACACTATCGGTTTCGACGATTTAAATGATTCAGTTTAATCGGGTTAGATTGGTTGCGCCCATTTAAAGACGTTGTCTTTTGCACAATATTACTGGCTCTATATATGTTATAAAAATCAAAGTTATATTTTTCTAAATTGTACATAATCTTTTTACGCTCGTATAAGTGCTCTTGTTAACATAGGATAAGTATTGTTCTAGATATATTATGACAGAAACTCAAGTATGCCTTTATCATCTGATATATGAAATATTGGTCACTAAATTTTTTAACTGGTCTCATTATTTTCTTTTCTTTTAACTTTCAAGGTTTAGTTTATTTGGATTTCTTAGCAGTGTGTAAGTAAAAATTATCAATGAATGCTACTAAAAATAATCAACATACCATAGGTCGGTTCGGTTCAATTTGTGATCGGTTTAAAAAATATGAACCGTGAACCGAACCGAACTAAGGTCGGTTTGAAAAATGTGAAACTGAACTATTAAGATTTTTGGACGGCTCGGATCAGATCGTTTCGATTTGAACGGTTTAGATCGGTTTGAATGTTTTGGTGTTCACCTCTACCCAAAGGGTATTGGTACGGGCCCTTGGGCCGCAGCTCTTAGTTTGAGCTCACATGTCAATCGACCCATATCTTAGCTAAAAGTTCAAAAGATCTATTTTCTAGGCCAGAAGCTAGACTGAAACTCCTAGTCCTAGAAGGGTTCACTTTTGCTAATGAGCCTGATATGAACTCCTTGTCCCGGGAAGAGTCTCAAAATAGACCTAAATCCAAACAATGAATAGCCCCCAATTTTGCCCCAAAGCCTCCAAATCCAACCCAATAAATCTACCAAGTCCTCTTTTTCACCAAAATAAAAAAAAATTATGCGGTGCTTTTCCTGCGATAACATGTAAACACAACAAAAGAGGTTTCTTTAGATACAAGATCATGTCCTTAGTTGGTGAGCTCGCTTGCACCTATGCCTGTGTGGCCCTCCATGACAATGGCATCCCTCTTATAGTCGTAGACACTCCATTTTTTTAGTCCTTTTTATTTGCATATATATAACTATTGGACTTTATTGATAATTAAAATTTATTATTATGGGTATAAGCCTAAAAGTATATTAAACATGTTTTATTTAATTATGTCCAACAGTTAATTCAGTACAGTTGTCCAGTCCAGTCCAGTAATTGGATTCAATACATTTCAGTTAGTTAAACCAATTCAGTTAGTTAAACTTAATCTAATTTAAGGTCAAGAAATTGTGATTGATTAGATGACTTAAAAATATCTTGTGTTTTGTCCTTGACAAATGTGATTAATCCTCGAGTATGGGATATGAATCACGAATTTGGTTCATCCATTCTGTTTATACCAGAGATACTTACCGTATTAGGGACATATAAAGTCCTGAAATTCGGGAAAAAGTTTAAGGGATGAACCGGCCAGTCTGTCAAAAATAGTCTTGAGTCATTTACGTTGTAGATTCATCACAAAGAGTTTCCAAGTCTTCTAGGCAAGAGCTTTCTTTAGGTATTTTTATTACTTTCTAGACTAGTTTAAAATATAATAGTCTAGAGTGTTTTCCCTCCCTGCGATCACATTTTCAGTCCAAAAACTATTAAAAGAATCTTTCATTTCATTTCTTAGTTCGAGCCTAAGACCGAAATGTAGATCGCCTCTCGTAGGGTCTGGTCAAACTACGATGATTTTGATTCTGGTTAATTCGGCCAAATACATAAGCTATTCGGCCCCTGATGTCGAGTTTAAGAAAATAATCTAGAATTAAACTTGGTTTCTGTTATTGCATATTTATGTGTATATGTGTTAAAAATGCCAAAAATCAATAGAAATAAAGTATAGATTGCAAGGATATGACGGGTGCCTAACACCTTCCTGTCGTATAATTTAGTCCCTAACCCCATTTCTTTATTTTTACTAGATTATAGTCATTTGGACATTTTTATAGTCATTTTCAGGCTTTTCTTATTTTTCTGTGGTTAACCAAATAATATGGCGACTCTTTAAATTCTTAGATCCTGTTTATGGGGTTTCAGAGATTTTTTAGAGGCAGTTCAGTACAACGCGGGTATTCGACCATTGTTATATGTCAAGTTGGTACTCGTTGCAAATTTTTAATGTGGTGTTGTGACCTTTGCACATTGTTTTGTTCAATAGCTTATAACTACAAAACAAATTGTAAGAGATCAATTTTTAACAGTTTATACAAATAAAGTTATAAGTTATTTATTGATGGCATTTTGTATTACCTTAGAGTGTGTTTGGATGTGAAATTTGAACCGGAGATTTCACTTTGAGGAGGTATTTACAAATTACTTGAACAAAATCCCTTGATTGGATTGTACAATATGAGATTTACAAAATTCTTAGAGAGATTTGAACTGGGATATTTAGGGCCTCCAAATCCATAGTTCAAATAATGAATCCGGACTATTCTTTTTTGACATCCCTTCAAAGAGGTAATTTGTAAAACCATTCATGTAATCTGTGCCTATTTTCTATGATCGTTGTTCCCCGCCTGTTTAAGAGTTTATTTGTTTCTTTTTTATTCTTCGTAAATGTTTTCACCTCAACATCTCCATGGTCTTGGGAACCCAACGTCTTCGCCTCAATGTATCAGTCGTCTTGGGAACCTAATGTCTTAGCCTCAATGTCATCAGCTTTTTTTTCTAGGTATGTATGGTTCAAAGCCAAATTGAGTTCTTCATGTGTGGGTGTGTGTGAGGTCGATCCACATCCATCGGTGAAGAAATAACATTTCTCCACCTGTGATCTGGCCGTCCACTAGATGTTATGGACGGCTCAGGTTGGATATTTTTTATACTAATCGCTACACTTAGTAGGGGTTAGGAACTCACTTGGGCCGAAAGTATCTTAAATAGCAAATGGATCTAGGAAAATAAGGGGATAAGGCTAACCGCTAGTAAGAGTAACGGTTAGACAGGAAGTTATGTATATATGTATGTATGTAACTATCCATTACTCGCGCATGTAACTTGGTTAAGTTGCTAGCGCCATCTGACCATCCATTTGCGAATTGGTGTACGGTTATTTTTTGCACTTTTTTTAAAGTTTGTATGCTACATTATGTAGCGGATGGTACTTTTTACCAAATTTCCCCTCGTGTGTGAGATCCTAACCTAGCTGTTTACTACATAATGTAGCAGACGGCAGGGACTAAATTTTTCTTTCTTTTCGGGTGAATTTTATTTGTATTGATGTTCTACTTACAAATTAGAACAAATTTTTTTTTCATATGTGTTGGATGTTCTTCCCACAAATTAAAACAAACAAAACATTCATGATTCAAATGTTTGTTCTCTATATTTTCAATCAACAAAGCATCGTCAAGAAAATTGTGTTGTCTTTTGTCCTTACGATATGCTGATAAGGCAAAACAACCAAACCCACTACGCCACTCCATCACAACCAACAAACCCACCACCACCACGACCATCGAGAAGAAGAAGAAGAAGTTGTTTTTATTCAAAAAAAAAAGATAAAGCATAAAACCCAAACCCACCACAAAAGTTGCTGCCATTGATCTGAGACCCACCACAATAGCTGTCGTCGTCGATCTGAAACCCACCACCATAGCTGTCACCGTGGATCTGTGATCTACAATCTTGCCGATGCAAAATCTAGCCACCACTGTAGCTACCACCATCACCTATTTCAATAGCGCCTCGCGCTGTCCTCGACTTCGCCACTTGCCGTCAGCAAATCTACCCACTATTGTACCTTCCGTCAACACCTCTTGCAACTGCTTCTTGCACTGCCCTCGATTTTGTCACATGTCGCGGTGTCTACGTCTCCTCATGTTCCACAATTGTGTACCATCTGCCCATATTGTTTATGTAGGCAGACGAGAGAGAGAGAGAGAGAGAGAGAGAGAGAGAGAGAGAGAGAGAGAGTCTACAATTGTCTCCATGTTTGGTTCATTATATGATACTAGCTAAGAGACCTGTGCAATGCATGAGACTTTCTCTAATTTTTTGAAAATATTGGTTAAAACACATTAATTATTAATACGTTATAACTCTTGTGAATGTTACAATAAATTATGGTATAACCTTTGGATGCTTTTTCATAAACAATATTTTTGACATTTAATTACAAACTATGAGCGACAATCTCGTACTAATATATAATAATCATAGATTCATACCTTTTAACATAATATTCAAGCATCAATATTCTAATCACCATGTTAAAGCAATCTTATATCCAAAGATACTATGAAGGAAGAAAATAACCATCCATATGCTCATTTTTATAGTCCTTTTTTATTTTGTCAATAGATTCTAGTAAAGAGTTACAATTTTCCTCTTAAGGGATGATGTATATGAAGCTCAAGCTTCCTATAAGCATAAATACTAATTGAGTAATCTAATGTCTTTCTTTATGCAAAGCACTTTACATATTTTTTATCCGGTGCATAATGAAAAGAAAAAATAGCACTCAAAGTACGTTTTATGTATATGTTCAAATTATCAAAGATTAATCGATTCATTACTATGTCTTTTTCTTCGGGCGGTCCAATCCAGATTATAAGTATAACTCATGCACCACTACTACGTTGATACTACCTCGAAACACCTTTGTGCTACCACTATAAATGAGCATATTTAGAACTACCACCGTAAACACCTTCTTACTTTCCCTAGGCCTATTAGAGCATTAGTTGTCAACCACCATTATATTAATTCTACCTCTAATCACCTTAGAATTATAGCTTATTACTTGTTATCACTACCATCACCTCTTCCATCATTATAATCCTACAGCTACAATTACCACCACCACAACCATCTCGAGAACTACACGCCAACACTATTGCAACCATCACTTGTTAGAACTATTACAAATCTCAATCTCATTAACAGTGCTACCATTACCACCACAACAATTACCACTATCAATTCATAATCATTGTCACCTTTACAGTTTTCACTACCGTCATATTGTGATATCCACCATCGAAATATCCCTAGTACCATTACCATAACTATCATAATTGGCCATTTTTAATTTATCAATTAATGGGAGAAAATTCTTTTAATTCATTTACCCTTACATTTATTTTCTTCCAATCAATCTTAGCTTGCCACAAGTTGACCTTCAATCAAGTACAAATCTCTTCTTACTTAAAATTGAGTACAACATGTTACACTTTAACGTATAACTTATAAAAGATTACATTCCTTTCAAACTTACGTCCTTTAATGTCCTTAAAGAACAAATTTTGTTGAGCGTATAATTCTCTTGCAATTTTTAATTCTTTCATACATATGTTCCAAAAGCATAGTAAATTTCCGCAACAAAGAACATATATGAGAACTACTTAAATTGAGAACAATATGACTCGATTGAAAAGAAAAAAATAACTTAACTCACCAATGGTGATTTTAAGTGAAAACAGGTTTATTCGGTAAAATTTTCTTTTATGCATTCATTAGTTTGCGAAATTACTCATGCATGACAATTAAGTAGGACAAATTGATTAATTGTACCGAACAAACGTCCATGTCATGCAATTGAAGTATCAATAAAAGTTTTCAATACTTTAATTAATTGCATTTTCATGTAGTGATAATTGCAAAAAACACCCTCGTGGTTTGGGGTATTTGCAAAAGCCCCCTAAGGTTATAAAAATTGCAAATAAACACCTGTGATCACAAAAGTGTTGTAACCGACGGTTTTCGTAACCAAATGAAAAAATTGTCCAAAATACCTTGTATATAGACCTTGAAATTGTTTCTGTGCATCAGAATTCTCGAGCAGAGGGGCGGCACCACCACCCCAGCCACACCGCCGCCACTCCAGCCTGCCCTTCATCACCCCAAGCTTGAGCCCTTAGCACCACCACCCAGCCATGCCCGTCATCTCCACAGGCCCCGGCCCTTCTGTCTCATTACAGCCACAACCCCCCAAAACGCATCAGCCTTTCTCCTTCGTCGCCACATTAATCCCACTGTCGCACGCCCTCTTCTCCATCGTTTCTGAGTTTCATCCCTGTAGTATGACGAGAACTTTGAAACTTAGGTCTAGGGTTTCATAAACTTAGATGTTGCTGAGTTGCCCGAATTGCACGAACTTAGATCTAGGGTTTCAATCGCACCTTGCGATTTGAAACCTTGATTGAAACCCTAGATCTAAGTTCATGCGATTAGGGTTCGAATTCAAACCCTTGATTGTTGTTGACATGGATATGTGGTATTTGGTCGTGGTGCAGTGGTGGTGTGCGGATCACGGCGATGGGACTAGGCGGTGATGGCTATTACGGTATTGGGCGGTGATGATGATTGCAGCATTGGGTGATAATGGTGATAGCAAGATTGGGTGGGGGTGTTGCGGTGATGGGATTTGATGAGGCATTGGCAGCGACGGGTTTGGATGAGGCAGGCGGCGACGAGGGTGGTCATGGGTGGGCAAGTGGCAGACGGGGTGGGGTGATAGAGGTGGATGTGTGGCTAAGGTTTGGTTTCATTAGATTAGGGAAAAAAGTTAGGGATTTGGGAGAGAGAAATAAATAAAGAGCATTTTAGTCATTTTATTATATTAATATTTATGAAACGCACTATTCTGGAGCGTGAGCAATACATGCCGCTAGTTTGAACGATTTTTCTAACGGTTGCAACACTTTTGCAATCACATGTGCTCATTTACAATTTTTATAACCTCAGAGGGCTTTTTGCAACCACGAGGGTGTTTTTTGAAATTATCCCTTTCATGTATTATGGCAAGGTATTTAAGACCCCTTATGGTTATTTCTAGCAAAATCAGCATAGTGAGAAAGCTCCAAATTTAGCAATAAACACTTCTTAAAGTGTGTGCATAAATATAGGATAAGCCTTATCCGAAATGATCTCAAGCTGCTGATTATTCTCGATTTGGCCTCGTGAGATCTTATACTTGACGGTACGTTTACGAATTTTCACTTCCATCAAACCTATAAAAGCTTCATCGTCAAAATGTACCTACTAATATTAAATTGAATATATTATTACAATGATAACTTTTGGAATAAAAAAGGTAAATTTACATACACCAACCTTGCTATATGTCGCTAAACATATGTAGAGCGAGAATTTTAGATTTAGCAAGAATTTTTTCTTTTGAAAAGTTTTGCAAACAATAAGAGAGTTGAAAATATATCTCTAGCTCTCTGTTTCTTGAGCTTCAAGAGATTTCATTTGTAGTGATCCATCAATAAAGTATCAATTCTCATCATGAACGTTACTATTTAGTTGAGATACATAAACAAAGTTCAACTTCAAGCACATAACCACTTAAAATGCTATGCAATGAGAAAAGTAAAAAAGTGAAAAAAAAAAAACAAAAGAAACTTCGTCATCGTAACTTACCAACTAAACGTCACCGTTTGTAGCTATTATGTAAACTACTAAGCAAGATCATAAATAAGCTAAGTAAACTACTTTGGAAAGTTTTCATTGTCATGCCATAAAAGGATCAACAAAATTGTCCTATGCTTCTAATAAGCTCCATTAGAAGGTTGTTCTATGCTTATAATTGTTCAACTAAGGGAGCTTATTACATGTGGGTTTCTTATACATACTCTGCACATGGTCTTTGGGAACAAACAATACCATGTAAAGTGACTGGGTTTAAGTGTTTAACCACCGCGAATGCGCTTTTCATCTTGAAATTGGAATTTGTGGGCTTATTTCAAAGAATTGATTACCTACATAGAGGTTCTTAGTATATATTTCTTCCTTGCCAACAAAATAAAACCTAACAGCAACAATTCCTCTTAATCTAGGGATTTTGCCTTTTAGTAAAAATATTTTGATATCTTCGAAGTGTAAGTTGAATTCTCATATTTTTGACCCTACCTGTGCATTTGAGAATTGGAACTAATTAGAAACCGCAACCCAACCCAATATGTGATCAAACCAACGTAGAAGCTACATACAAAATTGGACAACTTTTGAAGTTAAAGAGAACCTGCATTCTTTTTTATCTGGAATGTTGAGCTCTAAATCTTCTTTGAATGGCTGGAACACAAGGTCCACTGTCTCCTTCTTCCTTTTCTTCCTACGTATAGTGCAGATCGCCTCCTTCCGTTGGAAACATGAAAGAAGTTTTAAATGTTTAATTAGTAAGTGAGTTTTTGCCATGCACTGAAATGTTGAAGAGCTGAAAGCCCCAACTACCCCGTCTTATCCAAAATGGCCCGTGTTTTTTTTGGCAATTCTGTTATCTATTGCTACTTCGTACCAGGCATATTACACAAAGCAAAGACCTGCCGATAGAGAGGCTGTTTCTTGTGGGATGGACTTGATGAATGCCTTGATGTGCACTCGAAGCTGGTTACAGAAGTCGTGAGGGAATTCTTGGATTGATGGTCTAGTGCCTGGACTTATATGATTATTGATGGAGGCCAATGGTTGTGGCTGCCAAGGTGGAGAGATTTGATCGTAGAGGATTTGTTGAATATATGGGGCTCTTATTCAGTAGATTAAAAATGATGGACTGTTTTACATAGATAGACATTCTGATTGAAGAGCCCAACTGAGTTAGGGCACTCTCAGAATGAAAGTTGACGCTGATGTGTCACAAGGAGAAAGTTCATAAAATCATGTGTCACAAATATAAGCGTTCTAAAATCCCATGTGTCATAATTTTAAGCGAATGTTTCAGCTTTTTATATAGACTAGTAAGGATCACGTGCTTTGCACGTTAGATAGTGATTCACAATTAAAATGTTCTAAATCTTAGTGAAAAGTACAATTAAGCTTGATAAGTATGATTACTCTAACTAAACCATTATAACTGAATCAATTCTAAATTGCTAATTAAAGACTCAAAATATGAAAACTTCATTGTAGAAAACATGTGTTACTTTAGAATGCGAATTACCAACAAAAGTTGTTACTATTTGATTATCATACGTGTTTTTTTATCACATCAAGTTGCCACAAAAAAGAATATTATTATATAGGACATCTTGTTATAATAAGTTTCAATCATCTTTTACAAATATTTAATTCTCACCGAACACTATAAGTTTGGCGTTATAGTAATAGAGGTAAAGAAAGCTGTCTACAAAAAAATTGACAAACATAAAAGATAATATAAAGTGTTTATACTGGAGTTATCCAATCTCTTGTAATTTAATTCTATTGCATGCATTTAAGCTTAGAAAGTGTGAGATACAAGTTAGGAACCGAGAAGGAGTTTGAATTATAATTAAGTGATATTAACAAAAGTTCAAAACTTGTAGCCCAAAATGCAGAAGGTAAAGCTTTGATGGTAAGTAGTTATGACTAATATATGAGTACAAAGTTTGTAGAACCCAATGACTTAGGAATTAAATGTTGTGTTTTTAACACCAAGCATCAAATGAATTCAAGAGACTTAGCAGAGCATATATAAAAATTCAATTACTTAGGTAACAAATATAGTAGCTATAACTTCAAAGGATCTTCCTAATTTTGTTACCGTTTTCTTTTAAAGTTTTAACCTTTTTTTTTCAGTAAACATTTCCATCAAACTTCAAAATATCATCATTTAAGGCTTTCAGTATCATTCATTTTTCATCTTATTTTGTAGAGTCATTTCTTGTAGTGATGGTCTTTGGGGTCAAAATAGTCCTTCAATTTTAATTTATTTGGATTATGATCTAGTCCCATTAAAGTTTTTATGTATCTATTATTTAAAAATCGAAGTATAGAGGAAGTTCTCTTTTAATTTTTCTATCTTAAGTTTTAAATTCCGAGTACAATTTATCTAAAGCTACGCTTAATCTTTGTTTTATTTCTTTTTTTCTCCTTTCTTTCTGTAAAAACAGTTTAAAGTGTAACTAAAGTTCTCTTGATAGTATACTAAAACTTTCTTTTATTTTAACCTAGTATGACCTTGTTAATCTTAACAGTATATATTAGACAAACTACTTTTCTTGTGCATGGCATGCAATTTAGCATAATTTGCTACAAGATTTTCATTTTTAGCACATATCATTTGTATGGTTATACTACACTTATGCATCTAAAAAGTCAATATGGTTCAATGTACATATATATTTAAGTTTACAATCACGGGCAAAAGTTTATAGATGCAATAGTCCATCCACCTTAAAAAAAGATTAGAAATGAACATGACAATACTTGAACATAGAAACGGTTCTCTAAGGCGTAGTAGAACGTAAGCATTGTTTTTGTCAATTTTGATACAAGGAAGTTTTAATGTTAAATTTTGACATGTTATTTGTTTCCCTTCCTTTTTCTAAGGCGAGGAGCGTTTTGGTTAAATTCATACTTTCTTATCATGAAAAGATTCATTACTGAAGTTTTAACATCCCTAGTCACAAAATGTTTAAATTTAGCCAATAATATTGCAACTAATTATCACATTGATTAGACTTTCTAATAGGTCTTAAATATATAAATGAGTGCAAAAAGAAATCGTAATAACATAGTCTAGATGATCACATAAACATTGTTCTTATAGAATCTAAGTTATTTCCAATGTAGATGCGCACTAGTATATCCTTAAGTTTAAGTTATTGCACTTGTAAAATTTATATTAGTTTATCAATTCTAGCTTAGTAAGTATTGAACTAATAAAAAATGTTCCTAAAAATCATTTACAATCTCAACCTTAGGGTAAATTGATTCAATGAAAGTTGTTAAATTGTCTTTAAAGATTGTGTAATTCGGTTGTCTGCAAGTATTTTTTTTTAATTCCTATAATAAATAATGTTGAAACTTCTTAATATAGATATGTATTAAATATTTTCTTGTGCATTTTTTTAACTAAAGGTCAACAAAGCATCCTTAACAAACTGAAAAATTCAAACCGGGTATTGTTATCAAAGTCAAAAAATACCTTTAGTTTTATAAAGCTGTAAAACTCAAAAAGAGTATTTTAGGAAAGAGGCTTGATATTATGTTGAACGTCAAAAAACACAAGTAACTTAAAACAAAATCAAACGTATATAAAAGGGCATCTTAAGTAACAAAAAATTAAGAAGAGTTTTTTCAAGGAGAAATATATAGCCAATTAACCCCTTAGGATCATATTTATACGGTGGGGCCGGATCCAAATCTGTTTTGGTCAAATTCATATTATTTTGTCACTAAATGATGCATTGGTGAACCTTGCCCTTTTAAAAATTAAAATCACACTTAATTTTTGTAAAACTTTTAAACTTAAGCTCATATATACTCCTTTGTCGCTAAAAAGATACATTACTAAAATTTTAACTTTTTTATTGACAAAATGTTTAATTTAGCCAAAAATGTTTTAAGCTAGCCCACCCTTTTATTAGTCAAAAGAACCTTTAATTTTTGTAGACCTTTTAATTTAAAAAAGGTATTAAGGTATTAATTTAGCCAAAAATGTTTTAAGCTAGCCTCACCCTTTTATTAGTCAAAAGAACCTTTAATTTTTGTAGACCTTTTAATTTAAAAAAAGTACTTTTAAAGAAAAATATTTAACCTGTTTAACCCTTTGAGATCATTTTTATGCAGTCAGGCTTTCTCGTTTGATACTCTTTTGTTACTAAAAGATGAATCAGTGAACTTTTAACATATGACAAAATCATTAAGTTCACTCAAAAAGGTTATAACTCAGCCTCACCCTTTTTAAAGTCCAAAACACCCTTAATTTTTAGAAACTCTTTAAAATTAGAACCTCTAATTTTTGTAGACCTTTTAATTTTAAAAAGGTATTAATTTAGCCAAAAATATTTTAAGCTAGCCTCACCCTTTTATTACTCAAAAGAACCTTTAATTTTTGTAGACCTTTTAATTTTAGAAAGGTACTTTTAAAGAAATATATTTAGCCCGTTTAACCCATTGAGATCATTTTTATGCGGTCACGCTAAATCTCGACTCATTTGATACTCTTTTGTTACTAAAAGATGAATCAATGAACTTTTAACATCTTTAGTGACAAAATCATTAAATTAACTCAAAAAGGTTATAACTTAGCCTCACCCTTTTAAAATTCCAAAATACCCTTAATTTTTAGAAACTCTTTAAACTTAGAAAGGATATTTTAAGGGGGGAAAAAGTTGAACCATTTAACCACTTTTCTGTCAAAACTTGAGAGCTTTCAAGTTGGAAAAAAATAGTAATTATTCGAGCTCAGATAAATTGGAGTCTCTATAAATTTGGATTTCGAGTAATCCTACCACTCATAAGAGTAAAATATACAAAGATAATAGCGATACGAAGAATACATATCTTGTGCATATATAATATTTTTGGTTTACAATAGTACATACAGTGATAATAATGATGTGAAGAACATGCTAGCATACAAGTAAGGGTATTCCAATAATCTAATAGGGAGTACTAACTTAGAATTATTTATTTGTTATGAACCCAAATTATAGTTAGGAGAAGAATGGAGATAGGTTTTGATAGTATTTTTTCAATAACATTATTCAGAGAGTATGCAGTAGTAGTTCAAAGGTGATTTTATAGGATTTTTATATAAAAAATTTCCTTTAATTACTTTATCTCCAACAAAAATATATATTCCAGGAAGGTGTTTTAAGGAAAGAAGTTCGATATCTTATGAGAAGTAAAAAATACTGTTACCATTTAATTACTTTTTAATTCAAAGGGATTTTTAATGAAAAAAATGTTAAGTCAAGAGCACCCCTGCTAATTTTTACGAAGACTTTAATTTAAATAAGGTATTTCGAGAAAAAATTAATATTA
Organism: Escallonia herrerae; assembly: GCA_033070095.1. Lineage (NCBI taxonomy): Eukaryota > Viridiplantae > Streptophyta > Magnoliopsida > Escalloniales > Escalloniaceae > Escallonia > Escallonia herrerae. The sequence continues at coordinate 316,218 of JAVXUP010000677.1, read as the reverse complement.
GCCATTTAATCGAGTCCGTGCTTTTGACAGTTATGGATAATGATTGTTTTTACTTTTTATTAATGAAAAAAGAAAAAAAAATCCTAAAAAAATCACTCTTAAACTTCTGCTACATCTGAACATCGTTATTGAAAATCATATCAAAATTACTTCCATTCACGTTAAAAATATCTATCCTATAGCTGTTATATCTTCTCTATCAAATCTGATTAAAGAAATAACTTGTTTATAACAGAATTTCTGAAACCTTTGAATTATTCTGCATATATGTAAACTCACTACAGACATTTTATTATATTGATGCTATAATAATACTAAAGTATATTTCTAGGTTTTGAATACAAACATATTAGTATAAAGAAACTATCTTAAATTGAAATTTTTTAGATTTGTTAAAGTGTACATATAATAAGACTTTTAAGAATTGCTAGATTGAATTATTCTACTCTTAAAGATAGCATGAATAACTTAATCATTCAATAAAATGTTTCTCGTAACTATGCTTCACATCTTGTAACTTGCAACATATGAAACAGAGTATTTCATACAGAGCCCCTCCAAGGTAGGTTGGTCTCTTTTGTGAGAGTGGGAAATGGGAAATTGGATTAAAACTCGCTGTTGGGAGTCGCCCACCGGGAAGCCAGAACATGGCCCCTGGTTTGCCTTTCCCCTTCCTTGAAATCAACCGCACTGTATCTCTTTCTGCTAACCTTAAACCTAATTTCCCATGACTCCAACCCCCCCAATCACATTCACCTACAGGCGATTTTATTCAAAATTCAGAACTTAAAAACATTTTTTTGGAAGAGATTCCAAGCTTCAATCTTTGTAGTAATGGCCTAGACTTTTGGTGGAAGGCATACGGTAACAAGCAACTTAAATGTTTTTATTTTCTATGGGTATCCTGGAATACCCATTTGTTGGGCTAATTAGGCTTCGATTGTAGCTGGCCTGATGGTGTATGGGTTGGCTTGATGGTCTTGTTGGGGCTGTGTAGTTGAGGGCTGTGGATTCGCATGGTGATGTGGGTGGGAGATGGCTTCGACCAGCTGGTGGTCTTGTGGTCGACGGCAGAGATGACGGCTACTGGATCTGTCATTGGCGGCCGCAGTGCGCTCGGTGGTGCATTGGTGTGGGTGGCCGATGGCCGTGAGTTTAGTGGAGCAACTGAGAGATATTTCAGAGTTGTGCGTGGGGTGGTCTGAAGTCCGTAATCACTGTAATGTCCCTGTGATATGTTAACTTGTTGATATTGTGTCATGTCGGCCTTCTTTCCCCCTCTCATAGTGAAGACATCATCAGAAGCTTCCTAGACAAGAGGCTCGTAAAGGAAGCGCGGAAACTGTTCGACGAAATGCATGAAAGAGACGTCGTCGCCTGCTCTCTGAAATTCCAAGTGACCTGTTAAGTTGTGTTAAGTCTAAGCTAGTTTTGTAGCTGCGACAACATGGTCTTGGTGGTTTCTTGATTCAGATCTTCCTCAACCAACAGAAAAGAGAAGGCAGAACGCTAGAAACGCTAAGAGGATGAGTTGCTGTGCGGGGGAAACATTCTCGATCCTCTTCCAGATCGGTTATAGGACATGCATAACAATATAGATAGTTTCCATTCAGAGTTATGCGTCCGGGTGCAAAGGTTGATGGTCTAAAACCGGAAGAGAAAGAATCCCGATATGTATTCTGCATATCGGGATGTACTTGACCATAGTCGTCTTTAACATTTTACGATGAATTCAATTAAAAAACAGGGTACTTAAAAGATTAGTCATTTAATACTATACATGCATGAAAACTTTTAATCGATTATATTTTTATATGAATAATGGTTCTTATCTTGCATTCACAAACTTCCTAGAGCTTTATACACTGCATATTCCATTAGTTCAGTCAAAGATTAATCTGATTGACTCAATAGATGTCTCATATATTGTTACTCTTTGGATTGATCTTGATAAGCAGGAAACTATGATTGATTTAATAGATGTTTCATATATTACTACTTTCTGGATTGATCTTGATTTTTAAGCAGAAAACTATCGAATCAATTTACGGTGTGTTTGAAATAGACAGTAAAATCTTGTTAAATTCACATACTTACAATTGAAAATCACGGTGTGCTATAGTTAGTTGCATAGCTACACACATGCAAAAAGCACAGAGAGTCCCTATAATCATTACAAAAAAACCTAAAAGAAAGAGCAAGAGTGGTTCATAAAAAATTACCTTTCTCCTTGTAGCTAAATTCTCTATAGAATTTGATGAATAATGGAGGCTACATGTAGAGGCTTTGGTGGCTTAGGATAATAACGTGAATATGAGTCGGATAGAATTAGGTTTTGGAGTCCATGAATGACTTAAACTTTAGGGTTTAGTTCCTCTTTTTTTTTTATAGCAAAAGTCATAATAGCCCTTAAATCCAATAAAACTCTTTACTTCAATAAGGGTATTTCAGGAAGGATTATTCATATTGTATAAGAAGTAAAAAAATACCCCTATTTTTTTTGATAGACATCTAATCTAAAAAAGGTATTTTATGGAGAAAAATGTTATAAGTAAAAAACGCCCTTATTCACCTTTAACTTTTTTATGAAAAAATCAATTAGAAAATGGTATTTTAAGGAAAGAAAAGATTAGTCATTTAAGCCTATGATTACTTTTATATAGGGCTAATTACACCTATATCCCTGAGGTTTGGAGGTATTTACAGGTAAGGACAATAGTTTGGACAAATTACACTTATGTCCGTTGACCAAACGGAATACGAAAATACTTAACGATTTTGATAAAAAAAACCTAATTACCCCTCAACGAAGTTGAAATTCCTTGTTCTTTTATACTTTTTTCTCTCTCACTCTCTCTGCAGTTCATGTAACACCCTTTGGAACCTGTTGCATGCGATCCCCCTGGAAAACCTAATTGATATCGCGCATTCAATCAAGGGAAGTCGGTGCAACATGTGCGGATAAATTACACTTGTTAGGCCAAAATCTCTGACCAAATGGAGTTGCACATTCAATCAGGGACTTTGGCATGCCCCTCGGCGGTGTTGTCGGTGGGCAAATGGAAATGACAATAGCAACGCCACCCATCTTGGCACAGATCGGGCTGTCGATAGAAAGGAAGATCGAGCGGAGGGGGGCTACGGTTGTGGGGCAAGGGGGCTGCCGGCGGTGGATTTGCGCATTCAATCAAGGACTTTGGCGTGCCCTCGGCGGGCAAATGGAGTTGACAGCTGCAACGCCGCCCGTCTTGGCACAGATCGGGTTGTCGGAAGAAAGGAAAATCGAGCAGAGGGGGCTACGATCGTGTGCAAGGGGCTGCCGGCGATGGGTCCTTAGCTCCAGAGCATTTTGCAGGTGGGTTATGGTTGGACTAGCGTTGATTTGTGTATAGTGGGCGGTGGGTGGGTTGATCGGCAGTGGGGCGAGGGAGGGGGCTGCTGGCGTTGGGCGAGGGAGAGGGCTGTCGGCTCATTTTAATGAAAAAAAATTGAATTTTAGGGTTTTGCGAATTAGGGTTTTGAAGCCTTAATTTGCAAATTAGGGTTTTGAAACCCTAATTTGCAGATTGAGACCCTTAGGTTTTGAATCATATTGAGAAATTTGATGAAAAGGAACAAATCAATTTTGGGTTGTAAAACCCTCTTGAAATGTTAATTTAAAAATTTTAAAAATATTGAGTATATACAGTATAAGGGGCAGTATCGCCATTTTAAAAATACGTATTGATGACATCATAAATAAGTACTTTTTGGACAGAATCCTGACGGATGGACACAACTGATACATTTTAAAAGTGTTTGGTCACGGTTTGTTACATTTTAAAACTTATTGTCCTTGACTGTAATTACACCATAACCTCAGGAATATAGGTGTAATTAGCCCTTTTATATATGTATATATATATATATATATATATATATATATATATATATATATATATATATATATATAGATATTTAGATAAGACAAAAAGGAAAACCGGGCCTGATTCATTATATGAGATAAACAAGAAAAGAAATAGGGTTAGGTCGTCCGCTACATTATGTAGCGGACAAGGGACAATCTGGTAAAATGTACCGTCCGATACACTATGTAGCGAACAGCGAAAAGGTTTTAAAAAAAACTAAATCTGGCCCGTCCATCCACAATAAATAAAGAGCCAAATAGCGCTGGCAACTTAACCTAAATTGCTTGTGCGAACAACGAATCAGTTCCTATATATATATGTGTGTGTGTGTGCATATTTTGTGGCTTGCACCTATTCTCAGATGCTATTGCAATTACATATTAGTGGCAGTCGCTGGCGGGATTTACTGGTAATCGCTGTGGGTTATGCCTGTTTGGATTTTTTCCCCTTTCTTATAACAAGTTGAAATATTTTCCACCTCTAAGTGCTTTCTTTATTGCATGAATTGCAGTGGCTTTAGCATGAAGTTGCTTTCTATGTTTCCAGAATTGTTTGCACCTCCGCGATGTTTACGGACGTTCGTACATCAACCTCGCGTCGTCTGTCGTCCATTAACCTCGCGACGTCTGTAGTCCATCAACCTCGCGACGTCCGACGTGCATCAACCTTGCGACGTCCGTCGTCCATCAACCTCGCGACGTCCGTTGTCCGTGACCACATATCGCTCCCGCGATGCATATCGCCCAAAGTCGCGCACTACCATCGAATGACTCGTCGCCGACGACCGCATACCATCACTCCCGACTTTGTCATTACTACATGTTGCATTCATTATCTTGTTACGACAGGTACACTCAGCTCACATCTCGTCTTCAGGACATCTCGTCTTCAGCTCACATCTCGTCTTCAGGACATCTCGTCTTCAGCTCACATCACAATGTTCAATAACAAACAGGTCTCTTATGCTCTTTTGTTAGGGTTGAGATCAACAATTATCGAGCTAGAACCTCTCATGCTTAACTCAATTTTAACTAAATGAGTCGACACGAAAAATGAGCTTGAATGGTGTGGCTGAGATATACGAGCCTAAACATAAGCATAACTGAAAAGCTTGAGTTTCTAGAGCCGGTTTAGGTTGTAAAATTAGAAAGAGCGTGGAGCCCTGCCATTACTTTGCCACCACGTACTATGCCCTGAAGTTACTTCCAATACCTTAGCATGCCATCCTAACCACTTAAAGTTTTGATCATATTTATCGTGTCACTTAGGTGGGCAATGAGTTGATTCCGGATAAGAAGTTGTGACCTTTTGTCCAAACCGATGTCATTGTAGCCTTGATCACTGAGGTGGGCAATGACTCGTCAAACTTTACTGTTAGGGCAGTGAGATACCACCCCTATCCCATCTCTCCATTCCCTTGTCCCAAACCCTCTAGCATGGATGGGATGGATATTTTTCCACAATCTATTTGAAAGTTGAGGTGTTATTCACCAAGTTACTGCTCCGTATAGTCTACAACCTGAATGGTGTGGCTGAGAGAAACAATAGGACTTTGCAAGAAATGGTTAGCACATTACTGTTCACTTCTAATTTGCCTAAAATTATGTGCGGGAAGCATTTAAAACTGCTACTTATATATTTAATCGTATATCCGACGAGGTTACTAATGTCACAACCTATGAATTACTTTGAAAAAAGAGAGAAGCTTCTCTTGGTCACCTTAAGTTGTTGGGGGTGTAGAGCATTAGTTAGGTCAACAAATCCCCAAGAGGCTCAAATTGGGTAGAAAAGGCAATTGAATATGTCTTCATAGGCTAGGCTCAACATAGCAATTCGATAGATTCCTAACCATGGAATCTACAGAATCGTTGGCCAACACATTATTTTGGAATTGAAAGATACAAAATTCTTCAAGGATTCCTTCTCTAGGCAACGGATAAATGAGGATTAAGTTCAACCTACTCCATATATGGGTGAAGCTGGTGAACTAAGGAAAAGGAAGAGAGAGAATATAGAATTACGTGCACTATGTGCATATTATAGTATTTATGTGTGTAGGTGTGACATTTGAAGATCTGATTGGGTAATCAAAGGTGCGGAGTTGAAATTGAAGAGGGTTGGTCGGTGGTGGTCGTGGATGATGACAGTTGTGGATATGGGGCGGATGATGGTAGTTAGGATATTGGTTGACCATGATGGCGGCGGGTGTTGATAGCAAGTTGTCTAGTGGTGATTGGGGCTTGGGTGTAAACGACAATACGTAGTGGCGAAAATGATGAAATAAGGAGAGGATTTTGTGAAAAAGTGGGTTGCAAATTGATTCTAATGAAATTTGAATGTTGGATCTCACAACAAAATCCAAAATTTCAAATTGGAGTTTTAAAAAACAAACTCAACTTGACAACTAATCTAAGGAACTGAGAGGAGAAAATATACCAAAACTGTCTACCAACATTAGTTTTCTCTTCACTTCAAAATATTTAAAACAAAAACTCTGTCAAACGAGAGTTTTTAGTTCTAATCATGTTCTAATCACCATTGGCAGCACCTTTATACATGTAGCATATATTTTCGAACCCTTTTGGCATCCAACAATATAGAAAACTTCATTTTCATAACCACCCCACTCAGCTCCCTCTCCCAAAAGTCGAGAGGAAAAATGAATGTAAGAAAACAAAATAATAAGCTACAGTTAGGATAGAGCCATCTGGTCCCTTCAATGATAAGCTATCAAAATAACTAGCTAAGTAGGTAGCTACTAATTTAATCTGTCAATATTTTTTCAAGTTGTCAACCCGGGAAAAAAAAATACATCAACAAAATCAATAGTAGTCTGTCAGTACAATAAGTTACATGAAGGTGCATCATATGCCCTTTGAGGTACTTCACTTTCACATGGAACAATAGTAAAATGAATGAAAAGCCACTCAATAAGATGAATTACCGAATGAAAATTGCCAGACATGAAACAACATTATCGTTGACTTCATATGTCATTATAAGAGTTGATGCGGTCATATTCACATCACAGGAAGTGATGGATAAAGGCTTCCCTAAGGCCATTGGGTGAACATGACCCACATTTCCTATTAGTTTTTAAAATGAAGCTCTTTGGCTTGACGGGGGTGTCGCTGCACTTATCCACGATGTGTGATCGACAAATTAATGGTTAAACACTTGGTATAATACACTCTCCGAATCATATGCTTGAAGCCACTTCGTGAGCGCAAACCAGCGGTATTGGGTCGAGTGCCTGAAGTGGCGACACATTCGAGCTTGCGATGGGGCAATACTATTCATTCAATACACTTATGTGTCAACTATAAGGAAGGGAGTCCACTTTTATTCCTTGAAGCTAGGCCATGGCATGAGCATCCAGACATTACGCGTTCCTACCTTGAAAGGCATCAAATAAGATGAATAAGTTAGCTGACAATAGAAGAAGAGACGTGTCGACTTCAAAGTGGCTAGATCGGTGATTGCCAAGTTGAATGTAGAGTCTTATAAGACCCCGAGTGAGGTGAGTCTAAGCAAGCAGACGCTCTCTATAACAACATCTTTTGCAAGAAGCATTAAGCAAGGTGATCGGGAAGAAGCATTGTCCTTACTGTCTAGGTTACTTCGTGCAATGGATAAAGGACTGCTAGAGAACAAAGCAAGTTGGGAACTCGCGGGAAGTTTATGATGATTTAGGACATCGGCATTTCACGAGCGAGACACGATGAGGGCATCGTTGGCCTAGATAAGGGAGAGTTTCAAGTCCTACCAATAATTTGGAGGCTTGTCCACGTGACACCCGTGAAGATGCTCACTATATGCATAAATCATCTCTTAGTGGGCGATTCCATGGTAGCATTTGGAAAGTTCCAAATTAGTCTAGCTTCTTTAAAACAATAGCGAATTCTATAATATTTTGCAAGCTTGTAAATTTCTTGATATTTCCACATAGTATTTTACTTTCTGATTGTACGCCGTAAAATTAAATTGATCTCAATCGTCTATTGAGGATGATGGAGACTATAAAAGAGATGGCTCATTTGCCCAAACCACATAATAAACCTTGTACTAAGAGCATTTTATAGAAATCCTAGTTCTGTTCCAAAATTTTGCATGCTCTATCTTTCTCTCCCTCTTTATCTTTCCTAAGTTAGCTTAGATGACTTGGCAAATCATGGCAGTGATACTGTCTGAGGCCACACGGTTCGCATGTGAATGCAAAAGGTCATGTTAATTTGGTACATCCCCTCCCTACTCACTTGAAATTCAAGATCAGCGCAACAAAATTAAGTATAGAATTCGAATTTTGCTAGGTCAACAAATAGGTCAATCAATTCACACTTTAAAATTTTGACATAAGCTAGTAAACCGTTACCTCTAGGAGAAAACTTGAACCTGTAAGACCTATCACATCACGACAAGTGAACATAAAAGCTAAGGTAGAGATCACAAGGCACCGTAACACTACAAGCTGCAATGGTTTTAAAACTTCTCAAGTGTCCACACTGGCATAATCAGATTTGAACACCAAAGGTTCAGACCCGCTTATGAAGGCTGCAACATCGAACAACGTTAGTCTAAAAGTTTCATTCTCCACCTTCTATGCAATGTGCTATATGGTGAACGCCCTAAAAATGGTTGTCAGAGGTTTGGTCAGGTGCTTGGACTTCTAAAAGTGATTCTATACCCTTGTTTAGCGTCCTCGTCTCCAAACATGTAAAGGGTATCATTCTCTCTTCAAATGTAATCGTATTCGACATCCAAGTTTTTTTTTTTCAACTTCTCAAGAACTTGAGCTAAATTGAGCTTGATCGATTCTTCAAATAACTCATCATTGAGAATGGTGCAAAATCTTGCAGATTTCCATTAAGTGATACCACTTAAAAGGTACAAAGAAAATGAAATAAAATAAAACCTTCCTAACTGATTGTGATCTAATTTTAATATAGTGGATTGCTTGTTTTTTCAAATGGGACCTCATAGGTATTATTCGGTTTAAAAGTTGAACCATAGTGTCAATTTTGATACTTCGGACTTAGAAGCGGTAAGACTAAGACAAGGAACAATGCTGCCAGTGTGCGAAGGAGATTAGGCTTTTAAAATGTAAAAAGACAAGAAGGATTCAAAGGAAAAAACAAGAGATATCTTTGGTAAAGATATAATTTGAAAATGACATTTCCAAATTTGAGGGTTTAGTTTTCTAGAACTTTTAAAGCAATTTAGAATGTGGCCACAAATTGGGAAATTTGTCAGAGAAAAAAAACACATGCTTGGCTTAAAAATAGAAGAAATAATATAAAATAGTATTGGTGAGAGAAAAGAGAGTTACATATAAGATGGAGAGAGAGAGAGAGAAGGAGATATTTCAGGGGATTGGTTCAAGAGATTAATTCTGGAAGTCTCTTTCGCTTATAATGTAAAAAAATGGAACGTGATATAAAGTTGATAAGTAAGAAATAAAATTGGTTTCAAAGTCCAAAGTAAACAAATAATTTTAGAAAAACCTGGATGTGTTGCTGTGCCATTGACAACTTCTCTATGGTTACTAATAAAAAAGAAAATTATGCTATTATATTAAGCATACGGGCTTGTTTGATAAAACTGAAATTTAAGTATTAAAAAAGTTAACCGATGTATTCAGTAAACTAAGACTTTAAATTTTTTTACTGAAAAATAAGTTAACCAGTTTGGTAAACCAAAAGCAAATATCTGAAAATTATTTTATATACAAATTCATTCATTTTACCATAATTATTTATGTACTTAATAACTTTTTTGGGGCCAAAATCATGTTGGTGGTGGCAGTGCATAGGAGTAATAATGGTAATGGTGGTGGCGGCAAAAGGCGTCAATGTTAGCGATAATGGTACGTGAAGACGTGGTGTTGGTAATTGTGTTGATAGCGATAGACGGAAATGTGACAGTCATGGCATTGATTGAACTATAGTGGATATATGAATGGTTTTGACGGACATGGGCGTAGTGTGGCCACGATGGTCTGGTGGAGGTGGTGTTGTCCTTGTGCTAGTGGTGGTAGTGGCTAGGTCATGACAATTATGGTGGTTGTAGCAAAAGTGAATAATAGTTGTGGTGTTGGTTGTAGTGCGGTGGAGGCGGTGTTGCTAGCAAATTAATTGAAGTGACGTTATGGTGATAATTATTCTTTTTATGTGAAATTATGTTAAATAACTTTAATTATCTCACTTAGAATTAAGTGATTAGCATTAAGTAAGTTTACCTTGTCTTAAAATTTGAGTCTATTTTTGGTAGGAATTAAAAAAAATTTAAGTGACACAATGTTAAGCGTTATCAATCATACTTAATTTGAAAGGCATTGAAACTTTAAGTTTTAATTTCTTGATTACGATATCAAACACACCTACATAATATATTAGTTCATTAAACGTAAAAAGGTCATTTGAGTTTTATATTTAGAACGCTAAGTTTCGCCATCACCACTATTTGTGACGACGTCCACATAGGTAGAGCAAAGACGAGTTGCCAGAGAACTCTCTAGAATCCAGCATCAGCAAAATACACTACCCCTTCTAAATGTCTTATTTAGCGACGGAATAATCCGTCGCTAAAAAATCGATAGTGATAAAAAAAAATTAGCCACGGAATAATCCGTCGCCAAAAGTCAAAATTTTTTTAAAAATATTTATTTTTATTTTTCTAATGCCCAAACCTGTAATAAAAAAATCAATCCTCAACAACAACGCACAATAATCAATACACAAAGAAATATGTATAATTAATCATAAAAAAGACTCATTATGTACAAGCTGGGAACCGGATATAGCCGGTTAGGGGAGGGGAGAAGAGTACAAACCAGGCGCGGGGTCGGGGGGAAGCTTGGACCGGGCACGAGAAGGGGCTCATCAGGGGTTGCCGAGTCCCGGATCTGGATCCTGCTGATTCGGGGCCGGCTCGGCATGTCCAGCTGCGGTACCCTGCTGATCCTGCTCCCTGATCATCCTCAACACCATCGTAGCAATGCGCTGGATCTCCTCGTCGTCCAACGGATGCCGAGGAGCCGGTGTCTGTGGAGGGGCAGAGGGGGTGAGGACGCTCCTATCACGGCACGAGCAGTCGTGCTAGGCAGGCCGCGTATGCGGCCTTTCGGCCGATTGACGACCTCCGGCGTATCCAGCCATCGCTTCAACGCCCCGATACTCGCACCTGTACTAGTGGACGCTGATGGCTGTCCGGACTGCTGCTCGGACCCCCTAAGCTGTTCATACGAGGCCTGCAAAAACAGTGATTTAAAGATATGTTAGGGCATTAATTAACGCAACAGACATTGAGGATAGAAAGACAAAAAATTAACAACTTAAACAAATTGACTCACATCGATCCGCCGGGCAATATCTGAAATATAGTCGCCCGCCCGGTGCGCCTCGTCCTTGTCCTTCTTCCGCACGTGCGTCTGATTATACGTCAGAGCTACGACCTCATCGTCCTCCAGATCCGGGTGCTCGACCGCATTCTTGTGTCGGACGATGTCGTGTGGCACCGACCCCCCCGTGTGCGTCGGATCTTGTTCTGTCTGTTCTCAGCCCCGCTCTTACTCTTGGCGTCCCAACCTGGATCCGCAGCCCACCGATCTATCATCTCTGTCCATACAGTCGGAGATATCCAATGTGGGGGATATCTCGTCATCTCCGTCATCGGGGCACCCTCGGGCAGCATCTTCTTCGCCCGGTCCCGTGCGTCGTGGAGCCATCGGCGGTAATTCTTGCCGATGTAAGCAAAGAAGGCCTGCTGCCCCAGTGCCTGCTGCTCAGGCGAGTCAAACGTGAACCCCTCCTGTAAGGCATTCAATAACACAAATTAACTACAGAAAACAAACTCTAATTAAACAAATACTAACGCTGAAAAAAATACTTCACCGTACCAGCCACTCCTCCCTCGCAGCGGCATCCCAGTCCTTCCAGTACAGGCGTGGCTCGAAGAATCGGCCCTTCACAAGAACGCCGATCTTCGTCCTCGCCTGATTCTCCAGGATCCTGCCAAAGAAGTAAATAAATAAATTAATACAGTTCAAATATAAATTAACACCCCAAAATTTTAAATATAAGGCATGATGTGATTTTTTTTTACTTACAGGCCCTCCTGGGTGAGCGTAACTCTCTGTTTACGCTGGGGGTCGATGCGTACCCCGCGTGTCGGACCACGGCCTCGTCGAGATCCTACAAAACACAGACATTAATACAGTTCAAATATACTTTAAATATAAGGCTAGCAAAAATGTACTAAACACCGTTATCAACTATACCTGAGGTAGAACCCACGGAAGAAGGAGAATCAACGCGCGTGTGGGATGAATCTGCGTCGGGCTGGGGCTGGAGCTGGGGCCCTATCTTCTGTACGCGATCACTCTGTGCCTCGTCATCAGTGGGCAATGACGAGGTGGGACCCACCGGGGAGGAAGCAGCTCGGCGTCCAGCCCGGCCACGAATAGCCCGTATCCTATCCATATCTGACTTTGTATAGATAAATTACAAAGACATTAACACATTAAAAATAATAATTTGGCAAAAATCATCATCGGCACTATATATATATATATATATATATATATATATATATATGAACGGAGGTGCAAAAACACATCAATATGAACCAAGTTCTAAAATGTTACTACATTTTTTCCCGGTGATGTTACAACATTACAAGTCAATCATTTTCAGTTTGAGAATCATCATCTTCATCACTTTCCTCGTCGTCCTCTTCTTCGTGGGACTCGTCGTCCTCTTCATCTTCTAATTCATCCTCTTCATCAGTAGACTCGGTCACATCATCTCCAACACTTTCCACGTCTTTCGCGTCATCATCTACGACTTCTTCTCCTACATGAAGTGTTGTTGGAAGAGGAAGATCGTCCTCCTCGTTGTTGACCTCAACAGGGAACAAGACAGGTGGTTGGTCGGCTTGAAAGGAGTCTAGCTCACTGTCATATGTCACGGGCAATTTCTTGGACTTGATAATTGTATACCAATGAGATTTGGGATTGGCGACGTCCTCCGCGTAAAAGACTTGTACAGCTTGACTAGCAAACACAAAGGGCTCGTCTGATGCAAGTCTTGACTTGACATTGACATCTACAATCCCTTGAGAGCTAACACGGATTCCTCTACTGCATGTGACATCGAACCACGTACACTTGAACATTACCAGGCGGTTTTGGGAACCCAGATATGTTAGCTCAACAATCTCATCTAGCTCTCCGTAAAAGTCCATGCAATTCTCGGCATAACAGTCGCCGTTGACCAAGACTCCACTGTTTTGGGTTTGTTTTGTTCGGTCATCATCTTTTACGTTAAACCTAAACCCGTTGATGATATAGCCTCCGTAACAGGATGTTTGTTTGTTAGGGCCTTCAGCTAGTAATTTCAAGCAGGAGGCCACTGGTCTATCCATTGACTGAACCTATTGTAGATGACTGTATACTAATTGGCCACAGAACTGTATATAACACATAATATAATGTTAACAATCTTACACGCCTTTTGAACCACTGTACAAATTGTGATTTCCGATGAGATTCAAGTCCAGCGGGATCAGTGATTAAAGATTCCGCATCGAACTCACTGCAAACCAATATATATAGTTGACTCGCTTAACACACACTTTCAATTATGTACAGCAATGTAAGTGAATTAAGACTTTAACTTACTCAACGAATGCCGAAACTTCATCGCAATTTAGAAGGGCATATATTGTTGCAGCACTGTACTCTTCATCCGTTAGCCATCGAGTATACGTTCGGCCGAACGGACTACCTGACTGCTTGAATATTGACAATTGCCCTTCCAAATTTGTGCTTAATCCGGGGTCATTTCGGCCTAGTTGATTTAACCTTGTACCAACATCAGGCCCGAAATATTGACTACAAAAGTTTACAAGTTCTTCCATTACGTAAGCCTCCGCAATTGAGCCCTCAACCCGAGCCTTATTGCGGACTTTTTTCTTTAAATGGAACATGAACCTAGAAGTTTAGCGAATCGAGTTAGGTGGAATATCAATGATAACATGTGTCGCATTAAGTGTAAACGAACAACTATAACAATTTAAAGATTACCTCTCGAAGGGATACATCCACCGATATTGCACGAGTCCACCCATCTTAGCTTCATATGCCAAGTGAACAGGCAGATGCTCCATTGAATCAAAGAACGAAGGTGGGAAGATTTTCTCCAGCTTGCAAATCGTCACCACAATGTTCTTCTCAAGCACTTCCATGTTACTCACCCGGATCGTAGAAGAACATATATCTCGAAAGAAATGAGATAATTCAGTCAAAGTCTCGCAAACAACCCGTGGCAACAGTCCCCGGAAGGCAATAGGAATGAATCTCTCCATGAATACGTGGCAGTCGTGACTCTTCATCCCTTGGAACTTGCATTCCGATACATTGCAACAACGAGATATGTTGGACGCAAACCCATCCGGAAGCTTCAAATTCTTAACCCACTGACAGACCTTCTCCACTTGTTTCTTGTCTAGACAGTAAGGTGCTTTCGGAAGTATCGTCCTCCCACTGACTGTCCGAGGATGCAATTCACGGCGTACACCCAACTGTTGTAGATCCCTTCTCGCTTTAAGGTGATCTTTCGATTTGCCCTTGACATTCATCACTGTGTTGAACACATTATCAAAAACGTTCTTCTCAATATGCATCACATCCATGTTGTTTCGGATAACGAGTGTCCTCCAGTAGGCTAACTCCCAGAAGATACAAAATTTTCTCCAGTTGTGCTCTTTCCCGTACCCTGGAATCTTCTGATCTGGCACACCCTTGACGTGTGGTATGTCAGTATCAAGTGCCTCCAGGTGTGAGAGCACTTCTTCACCAGATGGGTAGTCCAGTGTGACAACCTCACGCTCGATTGTCCCGTCAAATTTATCCTTCTGCCTACGAAACTGATGGCCCGGTGGCAAAAGCTTACGGTGACATCCGAACCACGAGGGCTTTTCGCCGTGCTTTAACGTATGACCGGGGTTCACGCCCATACAAGCAGGGCATGCTAGCTTCCCATGTGTGCTCCAGCCACACGTCATTCCCAATGCGGAGAAATCATGTATAGTCCACATCAAAGCAGCCCTCATCTGAAAATTTTGTTTAAGGGATGCATCATATGTTTCGACTCCATGATTCCATAACTGTTTTAACTCATCAATCAACGGCCTTAAATACACATCTATGTCCTTGCCGGGACTCTTCGGCCCCAGAATAAGCAACGACAAGAACATGTACGGCTTCTTCATGCACATGCCTGGTGGAAGGTTGTACGGGACAATAATAACAGGCCAACAGGAGTAAGGCGTGGTAGACTGACCGAAAGGGTTGAACCCATCGGTTGCCAGACCAAGTCTAACATTCTGAACTTCCTGAGCAAAGACTGGATGCCTGCGGTCAAACTCCTTCCACGCCTCTCCATCAGCTGGGTGTGTCAGCACATCGGCATCGTTGCTACGAGTCTCACGGTGAGCCCTCATATGTTCAGCCGTATTGGAGGAGTAGTACATTCTCTGAAGCCGTGGTGTGACCGGGAAATATCGCAATATCTTCCATGCAATGTTTTTCTTCTTCCCTTTGTCCGGTTTGTACCTCGAATGATCACATACTGGACATCGTGACAAATCCTTATTCTCTTTCCAGAATAATACACAATCGTTATTGCACGCATCTATCCGCTCATAGCTCAACCCAAGTTTCCTCATCATCTTCTTCGCGTCATAGTACGACGGCGGTAGCTTTTCACTTTCGGGCAAATTTCTTTGATTAAGGTAACAAACTCGTTAAAACCTTTCTCACTCAGCCCGTGGTCTGATTTTAACTGTAATAACCTACTAACCGCAGACAGCCGTGTGTGTTTCGGAGCTCCGTCCCACAGCGGCTCTTCCGCAGCTCTCAACAACTCATAAAACTGATGAGCCCCCTCGTTCGGCGGTTGTGGACTGTCGTCACCCCAGTCAACATTAGCATGCCCAGCATCCATAATCATATCTCGGTAATCATATCGTGCCTCCTCCCTAACTTCAGTTTGACTAGCCAGGTTGGACGACAATACTATCGTTTTCCCGTGCTGCGTCCACCTTGTGTATCCACCCATAAAACCGTACCGACGAAGATGCCATTTTACTTCAATTCTTTTTCTCCAGTGCAACAACTCACATCTACCGCACGGACACCTTATCTTATCAAGGTCAACATGTGCAGGATGCGCATAAGCGAAGTCGAGAAATTCGTCAACGCGACACTCAAAATCTTCAGCATTCTTCCTTTTCATCCAACTTCGATCGACCGACATGACGACTGAATTATCGTACTGTATACCACCTTCAATTATGACCAGTCATTAGGCATTGCCGATGTAAATATGAATGCATGAATGTTACAACATGTCTATATATTTCCCCTCCACTCTCTAACAGGTAGTGGTCCTATCCCATTCAGAAAAGCACATGTTTATAAAACAGTGAATAACTCATGCTTAGTCCTATGTCTGCGAAAAATTCGGCAGCACCTCCCCGCATTTCTCCAAGTACACGACATCGATTAGGTGTTCTAACATTCATCTAACCTTGCCTTGCAAGGTTTGACGGATGTTAGAACACCAGATCTGTATGCACCCGGAGAAACACACGAGAACGTGTACCAAATATCCACGACATAGAACATAAAGCATGAGTCAAAACACTGTTTTATAAACAATTAGCTTTTCCAAATTGTCCAAACTGGACATCCAAAGGCTCATTACAAAGCATTACTTTGTAATGAGTACCTTTGAACGGGAACTAAGGGTTTTTATGCATGCATGCGTTCAGAAATTGATAACATATGCAAGAATCTTTCCGAAATATCAAAACTGCAGAAAGATCGTTACATATGTTACCAATTCCACATTAAATAGAATTTGTTGGCAACGAGTTGAACCATCTCGTTGCCAATGGACTTCTCAAAACAACAACTAATATAAAGAAGGCAGGGTTTGTAAACAACGAGTAATTGAACCATCTCTGGGCAATATGGAGTAATTATGGGATGTACAAGGGCTAATTAGGGCTAACTGGGTTATTAGGGTTAATTACGAGTATTAATTATAGCTAATTAGGATTATTTAGTCCTAATTAGGGTTTAATTGTGCCGAGTAGTGTTGATTAGTCCTAATTAGGGCTAATTAGGCTTAATTGGGTTATGTTAGGGCTAATTATTGTTAATAAGGGCTAGTTTTGGATAATTATAGCTAATTAGGACTAATTAGGGTTTAATTGTGCCGAGTAGTGCTGATTAGTCCTAATTAGGGCTAAATTAGGCTTAATTGGGTTATGTTAGGGCTAATTATTGTTAATGAGGTCTAGTTTCGGATAATTATAGCTAATTAGGGTTGATTAGGACTAATTAGGGTTTAATTGTGCCGAGTAGTGTTGATTAGTCCTAATTAGTGCTAATTAGGCTTAATTGGGTTATGTTAGTGCAAATTACGACTAATTAGGCTAACTATAATCAATATGCGCGTAATTGGGTTCATTTGGGCTAATTTGGGGGTAATTATAGCTAATTTGATTTTCATTAAGTTCTTAGGGTTAATTAAAACTAATTAGGCTCGTTAGAGCTAATTAGGGTTAGTTGATTTATTAAAATATTGTTAATCAGGACTAATTAGGGCTAATTATAGCCAGTGCTGGAGCCACGATGAGATTCCAAGGGGTGCATGCTAAAAATGTCGCGTTAACCTAATTAACCTAAATTTAACGCACAATCAACAATCTCAATTCCGACACCTCATATAGGGTGTCGATATGGTGTCCGACACCGTCAATTAGATGCGGTGTCTGTGTCTGCGCTAATTAACATGTATCTCAATCCAATTGGGTCCCATCCTCCGTCAACAATCTCAATTCTCAAATACTCAATGCAATAAAAATTAATAAAAATCACACATTCAATCCAATTGGGTCCCATCCTCCTTCAATAATCTCAATATCTCAAATGCTCAATGCATAATTAACAACCTAAAATCATCAATTAATAATCGCAATTACTTCAAATATACAGCTAATAACCTAAAATCATCAATTAACAACCTAAAATCACAGATCAATAATCACAATTCTCAAATGCACAATTAACAACCTAAAATTATCAAACAAATGATCAATGTTCAAATGGAAAAAAATTGTTCAAAATGCACATATCCGATGCGCTTGAATTATTTCAATTTAGGGTTCGATTGTATTAGGGCATTCAATTAGGGGTTCAATTAGTTTAATTTAGGGTTCGGTTCAATTAGGGCATTTAATTTAGGATTTAATTACAATAATTTAGGGTTCAATTAGGGGGTTCTATTGATTCAATTTAGGATTCGGTTGATTTGGAGCATTCAATTTAAAGTTCAATTAAGGGGTTCAATTATTTCAATTTAGGGTTCGATTGGATTAGGGCATTCAATTAGGGGTTCAATTAGTTTAATTTAGGGTTCGATTCGATTAGGGCATTCAATTTATGATTTAATTATGGTTCAATTACTTCAATTTATGGTTCAATTAGGGGGTTTTATTAGTTCAATTTAGGGTTCGGTTGATTTGGGGCATTCAATTTAGGGTTCAATTAGTTCAATTTAGGGTTCAGTTGGATTAGGGCATTCAATTAGGGGTTCAATTAGTTTAATTTAGGGTTCGATTCAATTAGGGCATTCAATTTAGGGTTTAATTAGGGTTCAATTATTTCAATTTAGGATTCAATTAAGGGGTTCTATAGATTCAATTTAGGGTTTGGTTGATTTGGGGCATTCAATTTAGGGTTCAATTAGGGGGTTCAATTATTTCAATTTAGGGTTCAGTTGGATCAGGGCATTCAATTAGGGGTTCAATTAGCTTAATTTAGGATTCGATTCGATTAAGGCATTCAATTTAGGATTTAACTATGGTTCGATTACTTCAATTTAGGGTTCAATTAGGGAATTTTATTAGTTCAATTTAGGGTTCGGTCAGTGTTATTAAAGGTGCAGACGCACCTAAGGCGCACCTAGGGGGTTCTATTAGTTCAACTTGATTAGCTTATTTTAGAGTATTGTTCTGCCTCGTTTCAGTTAATCTTTCACTTTTTAATAATTGAAGTGTATAATACTTCGTCATGTTAGATTTTATATGTCCTAAATCATTGAGCTAAACAGCAAAACATTGAGCAACGAGCAATTGAGGTAGCACTTAGCAGCACTGTAGCAGCAGCAGAAGATATCAAATGGGAGGGAAGAGAGTAGCGAACCAGCAAAAGCACTAGTGCAGGTGAGAAGCTGCTTCAATGGAGCAGTTGAGCAGCAAGGCGAAGAGAAACAGCTGCAGTGTCAGCTAGAGCAGTGGCCGTAGCGACGGGCTTTCAACGACAAGGGGAAAGGCGATGCGGCAGGTGAGAGAGAAGCTGCTTCGGTGGAGCAGTCGAGCTCGAACAACAAGAGGGATGATGGTGGTGTCGCCGGAGGTGGCGCGATGTCGAGGGGATGATGATGGTGTCGCTGGAAGTGTGCCTCGCCGTAGAGGGGGTCGCCATAGGTGAGAACGTCGGTGGGTGAGAGATAATTAAGAGACGGAGAGAGAAACAGGAGGAAGGCAGATCTGACCTAATTTAAGGCGGACTTTTAGCTACAGAAAGTTACGTTCGCTAAAAGTCCATCGGGAAAAGTCTTTTTTGCACTATTACCAATGAAATTTCTAGCGATGGTACCATTCTGTCACTTAATTTTTTTTAAAAAACATCGCAAATCATAAAATTCTCTAAAAAACTTTAGCGACGGTTTAGTCCGTCGTTAAAAGTCCGTCAGTAACCGTCCGTCTGCATAACATTTTACCGACGAAATGGTCCGTCGCTGCTACATTTTTAATGACGGATTTTTATCGATGGTGAAACCCGTCTCTGAAAGATCTTTTAGCTACGAATTTCTTCCGTCGCTAAAAGTCCGTAGCAAAATCTTTCTTTTCTTGTAGTGAATCGGGGTCGTGCTTATTTAGCCCATATAGTGTCAAGTATTAATATTATGTAGTCAAATAAAATATCAACTAAAAATCAATTTTTTTCCTAACCCACACCCGACGATGCACCATCGCTCACCGTAGCCATCCTGCCATTGTCGCCACCATTATCTACCATTGCCGCCATAATCGCCTAACATTGTTGACGCCACTCCATCATCACCTTCACCACCCTTCGCCACCGACCCGAACATCAGAACCACTACCCATCTCATGACCAAGCACCACCAGCATATGCTATGATGAGTATTCTCACAAGCAATCCGGTGACGACGAGGAATCATCTTGGCTAAATTTGGTTTACTAGTAGATATTTTATTTTGTGGGCTGATGTTCAAACTTTTGATTGTTGGCTCTATGTGGTGGGGCAATGGCTCGACAATATTGGTGGGGTAACGACCACCATAACAATGGTGCAACCCTCCATGTGTCAAAACATCGCAACGGTGGTGGTGGAGGTGTTCAGAATGACTGTGGTTGTTGTGTGTATGAACTCGTAATGGTGTGGCAGGGCAATGGTGGTTGTGGCAAGGCGATGGTGGTGGTTGCGAGTATGATGGTGGACTTGTGGTGGTTGTGGCTATGGTTGCCTTATGGTGGAGGTGGTTGTTAGTATGGAAATTTGGCATAGCCATGGTTTTTGGTGCGGCGGCGATGTTGTTGGTTGGTGATGCAAGTGGATGAGAAGAGTCAAAAAGGATTAGGATATGTGTCATTATTAGGTTCTCAGGTGAAATATTATAAATGAACCCACTACTGAATAAATAGGTTGAAGTGGGTCAGCCATGCATTTATACCCATCCATTTGACCTTCACTCAAGTCCGATCACCCATCCATTTTGCAACCCCTAAACCCACGCTGACAATATCAACATTTGTATTCCTCTCTAACCTTCTTGATATATTTTCTCATACACAAGAAATTCAGGTGTAATGAGATTAACGCCAGTAAGGGAGATGGGCTGGTGGCTATGTCTTCTAAAGCATAATTTAGGTTTTGTGAGTCTTCTTTATGCAGGGAGATGGGTTGATTGGACCTGGGTCCTTTGAATTCACACCCACTCCAAAACTTGTTCATATTTGACCCCATTACTCCCTTTGGGTCAACCAAGAATCCTTATTCTCTCATCCTTGCTGCACTTAAGTGAGCACCAAATTTGTCAGATCCATAATACTTAGGGTAGGTTACAATTTTGGGTACGTTAAGTTTGTACAAGTACTTTAATTGGTCATTCATCTTCAAAAAATTTCACGGTAATCCTTTACATTTAGTTCGGTCCACAAAATAGTCATGTAGTCTCCAATGTTTGATTTGTCTGAGACGTAAAAATGAACAATAACATCTTGAAGATAGGGAAAAAAAAACATAAAACCAAATGAGAGAATCACATAAAATAAAACACAACTTTTCACCTTATTTGTGAATTTACTTTTCTCGTTTGGCTTTAGATTACTTCAGAAGTTTACTAATATTATGTTTGGGTTTATCATGTTGCTTTTCTATATTTTTTGCCCACAGTCATACCATCAAATGAATTGACTAGACAAAGTTAACGCCCTAAGGGCCACTTTGTGGGCAAAATTAAAGTTGCCAAAATAAAACATAAAAGACCTACGTGAAACAATTCAAAGTTGAAGGACCATTTAGAACATGTGCAAACTTAAAACGCAAAATTTAAACTTATCCTAATATTTAGGCCAAAACCAATCTCATACTAAGAAAATTTGAAACTAATCAACTATCCAAGTTAGTAGTTGTTATTGTGCATTCCCTCTTTTATAATGGCCTTTCGTTTTTGTCCCCTTTTAACCAGAATAAAAGAAAAACTAAACCAATTTGACACTTTTAGCAAAATCTCTCGATAATATCAGGTGATTTGCTGACCACCGAACCTTCTCTGCTCTACCAGTCAGCTTATTCTCCTAAGAAGACAAACCCAAAATTCAAAAGTAAGTATGTATGTATGTATGTATGCATGCATGCATTTTAGATACATCCACATCTCTTTGTTTCTCTGCAAAATTATCTGAGACTGCCATGGTCAAAAACATTTTCTAATTACTGATTATGGTTGAGGTCCGATCTTCATTTGACCCCTTTTTACACTTCTTGCTAAGTTCATAGCTGGACATTTACTACACTTCTGTTATTCACTTTCCCCCTCTGTTTTGGTTGCTGAGAAAATGGACAAGAAAATACAAGGTTTCTCGGCATTTTGAACGTTGATGTTTTTAGTACTAAGAAACCCATTTAGCCAATTCGTTGGTTGTTTTGGCGGATGTCCTTGTAGTACAAAACACAGTGAATGGTAATGGTAATTTCCATTTTTTACCCACTCCATTCTTGCATTTTCCTGCAGGCAAAACAAATGCTGTCATTTGCTTATGTAGTTCTATTTTGGCCTTTTTTTTGTCTCCAAAGGAAGATGTTGATATGCGGGTCTAGCCCGGTACGTCTATGTAGGGTCCAACCCATGACTTAAAAAGCCAAAGAGTTTGGAGGTGGTTAACGGTGTAACTCCAAGAATACCACCATAAGCCTTAAGATTTATTTTTCTATATCATGTTTTTGTTAGATAAAATAAGAGAGATGACTCTTGGTTAGAAAGATGATTTAAAAAAAAATATAGACCGTCTACATTATTCTCCGTACCTAACTAGATTGAGATAAAATAGTTCTGGACAGTGGAGACATTAACTGGCTCGTGTAGTCTAATCCACTGCAGGGTATTAGTTTGTGATGTTTGTTGGAACGTAAAATAGCGACGAGATCTTGGAGATTGGTGTGTAAGTAATTTTTCAACTGTGTATTGTATACGTGTTCACCTACACGCGTATTCCGAATTCCTTCAACAGATTAATCAATCATTTGTTTTGCAACTCTATTGATTATCCTTCCAAGAGCCGGGAAGACGGGTTCGTATGTAGAAGTTAAAAATGCCCTTGTACCTCAAATGGAGTAGAGAAACTCATGGATAAAGAGGATGATTTTTATAACTCTTAGTAGCAATTTTTTCTGGGACAAATTTTATTAAATAGCAATGTTTTATTGAGGTCTCTTTTATATTTTGTTTAGACAACGTAATAATCCAAGTCTTTGGATATCATTCCCCTTATCTATTTTTCAGTAATGTCTGGAACTATGTAATGGGTTAAGCATACGAAGGAGTGTGTGTTTGTGTGTGTTCTAGTGGATGCTAGTAGTAATTGTTGGTGTTAGGTTGTTATCCTCATGTGTTTGTATGTGTCGTGAGGCAAATTCAAAACTCAAATGGTCTTGTTCTTTATCTCACATCAGATAGAAGAGAAACTTTCTCTCACCTTAAAAATTAAGCACGTGCTACTTACGGTGAAATTATTTTGAGATGTTTACGAGGGAAGTTTGAGAATGCTATTGTGCGGTGCACGGCACATGTGGAACATTGTGTGCACTTTAATGGGAACGCTTGCCGCGGGCGCATATTGGGCATTGATTTATGATCATTACGCCCAAATTTTTAACTCATTTTCTAACCAAGAATGGGTGAAGCTCGACTCAATGGGCTTCTCTTCTGAGCTTTCCTGCTCCAAACTTGCCCTTCCGGTCTCCTTAGTTGTTCTCCTGTGTTAGACATGTATGAATGTAAAATAAGAAGGCTGTGTGTGGGGTCATACAGCCCACTGGTTGAAAAGCTACATTGGTGAAGTGATGCAAGTATGGAAAACCTTGACTGTGATTGAATAGGAAGATATTCAAACAGAGTAGCGATGGATCAAATCGTAATGGTTTGCCTCCGACCGGTAGGTTTGGCTCTTGGCAGTTATTATCCTTTCTATTGTTGCTAAAGACATATGTCATGACTCGAATATCCATTTCATACATATCCCATATCTTAGTATTCCTGTTCTCTATATTCTTTCAATGTCCAAGCATATTGTATTTTGTTTTTCATCTGTAAAACTACATGGAACAGTGATTTGGCCAAAAGTTGCTTCAATAAATGGATTGCCTTAAGGGTGATACTGCTGGCCCTATAGTATGGACTACACAATCCAGAACTGTTGGAGTGCCTGTAACTGTTTACTGTCTGCGAGTAGCATTGCCTATGTTTTTGTCTCTCGTCTAATATTTTTATCGCTTGCTGATTACAAAATTTTTCAGGATTGACACTACTAAACGGGACCAGCTGCCAAAACTATTGACGAAAGCTCCAGCGCCAGTGTTCACCTTACTGCTGATCGCAAAGAGTTGAGCATGTCCCAAGCACATAGCGCAGTTTCCGTCAGCAAAATTAGTTGCTTCTCGTCTTTAGAAAAGAGAACATCAATCAGCTTGATGTTTTCATCCCATTACGATCGCAAAGGAAGCGCCCGCTACCTGTAAGTTTTGAACCAGAAGGAAATAAGACTAGGATAAGGAAACTGCGATGAAGATGAAGAAAAGTTCTATCCAGCAGCTTATCACGACTAGAAAATGCAAACATTTTGAGACAACAGAAACATCGATGTGAAGGGTCTCGGGGGCCAGGAACACTTTGCAATGCATGTGGAGTTTGCTACACTACGTCCACGTTGTCTCGATTTTTCCCTTGTATGTAACCCATCTTTGCACTCAAACTCCCGCAAGAAGCTTACTCAGGAGAAACAAAGCTGCTTATGAGATACCTAGAGCTGAGGTAGACCCTGCAATATCCTCATCACCAAAATTAGTTCCCATGAATCCCAATCTCTTATATCACATGGCGAGGGCAAAAAACCCTTCTCAGTGGCCTGTTGCAGTTAAAGGTTGCATGCATCACTAGATAACTAAAATCCCACAACTCAATCCAGCAGCAAGTCCTACGGTTATTTCTTCATCGCCACAGTTCAGCAGCAACTCCGCGTGACAGTTGAACATCAGAGAAACAAAGTTATTAAGGGAGAAGCTATAGCTGAAATGGACCATGCCATGTTGTCACCAACACAATTCCTTCCTAACATTAGCAATGTATCGTCTGAGATGGAAGTAAAAAAGAAATTATGGCAGCCTCCTTTTGCAACTAAAAAGTAAAAACTGCATGACGTTAACAGAACCGCTCAATGGAGGGAAGGACCCACGGGGCCACTTACCCTTTGCAATCCTGTGGAGTACACTAGTTCAGTACAGGAGAGGTCGTCTGTTTTCCAAGTATCGTCCAGTTGCTAGTCCTACATTCATTTCATCACTGTACTCAAACAATTACAAGAAGGTTATAGAGATGAGAAGCAAAGCTAATAGCCTAAAGTTTAGGCTGAGATGGACCCTGAAATGTCACCACCACCAGAGTTCCTCCCTGTGAGTAGCTACTTACCTGATTGCATATAGAAGGGACCGGAGGATTATGCCAACTAACTTTAGCCTTTCTTTTGCTCTGTCCTGCACTCTGCTTTTGTTTCTGCAAATTTCAGTCTACAAAGATGCATAGTGGTGATTAGACCAAGGGCGTAAAGGGGTGGAAGAGATTTCAGTTTTACATGGTTGACAACAAGCGAAGGCATTGGAAAGTTTGAGAAGAGAAAAAAGTGGTATTAAGGCTGTAAAAGAGGCTATATACGTGTTTAGAAATGATAAGATCTCTAAGCTGCGGAGATTCTTCTTATTTCATATTTGCTTCTTATGCATCCATCGGGTAAGCCCTAAGCTTTCTGTAGCTCATTCACGAAATTTTTGGCGTAGTTCTGATGTCAATTCCTTACTTAATCTGATGCAGACGAGAATTAGCCGTGGTTCTAATTGACCAACTTTTGAATAAAATAGAGAACGTTATACACCTAATATAGGTGTCTTTGATTCCATGTACTTGGCCACTTTTAGTAAAGGCTGTTCAGGAGTTCATAGTGAAGATCTCTGGTTTATTTCTTTGTTTAGGTTGTGGAGCTCTTGGTGTTGGGAAGATTTTTCTTGGATGCTTGGTGTTATTATGTTCCTGTTTTTGTTGTTAAAGCCCTATAGTCTAGGCTTTTTTTTTAGTTATTCTTCATCTTCGAAATCTGGTACTGCTGGAGCTGTTCATACACCAACTCCGGTACTCCCTCCACCACCATCCCAAAGACTAAAGCCAATTGATATTCATGATTCAAACAAGTGACTCTTCAGAATTTGCATTAAGCCAACATATATTTATGTGCAATCCACTTTTTTCACCTCCACAAAATCACTTGTTTTGGTCCTTCGAAATTCAGAAGAATATTTAAATGGTCATTTTTCTTTTATTTGTTTCATATCCAATGTTATTTTACCGACAAAAATAGTAATACATAAAGATGAAAAAGGTAAACATCTTGCGACACGTGCAAAAATTAAGTCCTTTGGATCCAATAATGAAACTCATGGGTTTAGTTTAGTACAACGTGAGATGAGCCGTAAACTCAATTCTCTTGTGTTCAACTCTCGCTGAGCATGTTTTATGGTCAACCCTCTATTGGTAATAAATGTTGTCAGGTATACAAAGAGCATGATACAGCTACATGATCGTACTGTACAGCAAAAGGTTAGTCGGCCAATGAATATCATAAAAGAATTTAGTAATCCACCCATCACAACATTATGGCTTACTATGACAGCTCCCTTTTTTTTTTTTAGACACATGCTTTAATTAATTATCCTAATACACAATAAGGAATTATTATTTTCAAGCGAATAGAACCCGCTCCATGACACCATTTTAGAGTTCGAAAATACAGATTTATTGAAAAAAAAATACAAGTTTAGCACAATAATTAGCAGCTATATAGGGAAAGGATTCTTAGGTTCTACGTTCTACCTGGACTCCTTTATATGGAAAAACTCAAGTCTAGTTCAAAAACTAATGGCTATATAAGGAAAAGATTCTTAGATTCCGCCCACACTCCTACAGCTACAAAGTTCTCGAAATTTGATAATCTCACTCAAACTTTTATTATTCATACTACATGCTTGTTTGAGATTAAATTATAATTGCATCTCAAAGGTGGTTTTAAGTTGTTTTTATCCAAAATTAATTTTAAGTTATGGATAATATTTGCATAAAGCGAAATCAATAACAATGTTGCAAAATGACCAAGAATTTCATTATTTTAACAAAAGATGCTAAATGCTTTGCAATTAATAGGGATTTAGTGCTTTACTTTATCAAACTTAATAATAAGAAATTAATTCATAATTCTCGTATCCTTGAATTCTAATTTAATAACTTTTTTAGCTTTTGTCAACCGATTTAATCAATTTTTCATCTTTGTCAAACATCTATCGATCTGATTTAATTTAGATTTTTTCAAACTTAATTATACCATAAACAACTTGACTTAAAAACAAATAATGACACTATCTAATGTCTTTTAGTGACCTTAATTTATCTTTAGTGAAATAAGGTACTAATGATGGATTACATATTACAATATCAATCCCAAGTTTTAAATTTTAGGAAAAATCCACCCTCGTAGTTTGGGTCGGTTGCAAAAAGATCCTTACAGTTTCAAAAGTTGCAAGAAGACACTTGAGATTTAATATGTGTTGCATCCGTCAAAACAATCGTTCAAACTAACGGCAACAGTACGTTTGGTAGAGATTAATTCAACGAAATGACAAAGTTGCCCTCTATTTCTTCTTCTTTTCCTAAACCCTAATTTTTTTTCCTACTCTAATCACCTAAACACTAATCGTCGCCACCTCTTGCTGCCATCAGCCCTTCAAGCCAAAACCCTAACCGTTCTCGCCAAAACCCTAACCATTCTCACCAAGCCCCATCCACCACCACCCCTCATTTCTGCCACCACCCAACCTTGTGCGTTTATGCTGCCGCAACCCCGTCACCGTGCGCCGTTGATGTAAGCCCTTCACAATCCCGCCGCCACCACTATCCCGCTTGCCAGCCACAACCTGCGCCACCATCAGCCCCACCCAATCCCGCTGCAGCCATCATCGCCCAAACTTATCGCACAAAAATTCGCACAAGCTAAGATTAATTTCGGTGCAGCAGTCAAAAATTTGAACCCTTATCGCACAAACTAAGATCTAGGTTTTCAAATTGCAATGTGCAATTGAAACCCTAGATCTGACTTTGTGCAATTCTGATAAATCAGATCTGGGTTTAGATCTAGGGTTTCACAAACTTTTATGTTGCTGATTTGCCCGAACTTAGATCTAGGGTTTCAATCGCACCTTGCGATTGAAACCCTAGATCTAAGTATGTGCGATTAGGGGTGGGGTGATGAGGGCAGTGGCGTCGACGGGTTTCGATTAGGCGGAGTTGCGGTGGTGATGAGAGAGAACTGCTTCGGCTTGTGGACACGACAAGCATGGCTGGGTGATGGTGGTAGGGGAGGCGTGGCTGTGAGAGAGAGAGAGAGGGCTTGGGCTTGTGTCCATGAATGACAGGCTGGAGTGGAGACGGTGTGGCTGGGGTGGTCTCTTTTGGAGACTTTTGTTGGCAGGGGTATTTTGGACAATATTTTCATTTCGTTACGAAAACCGTTGGTTGCAACACTTTTGCGACCACGGGTGTTTCTTTGCAACTTTTGTAACTATAGGGGTCTACATGGCTCAAACCACGAGGGTGTTTTTTGCAATTTTTCTAAATTTTATAGCCATAAACACCGTATCAGAGTAATTACAGGTTTTTTATGTGAAATGATACGTACCGGTACCGTCTCACAACTATATTAGATTTTACATCAATTATATACATATAATACTCATCCATCAACAAAAAATATGACTGTTAAATTGTCTGTCATTTACGGTCTAGTAAAAAAATGTTTGTTTCAGAATATGCTATTTGTTATACAATGTTGTCTGGAAAAAATAGTTTATTTAATTGACTTATACCCTTTTAAAACTACATCATTAGCGGGTATTTGTAAAATAATAAGCTACTTGTTCAAAGGGTGTGTGCGCGTGCGTGCGCGTGCGCGTGCGTGCGCGTGCGCCTGTCAAGTATACATATGTATATATACACACATATATATACACATACACACTCACACACACACACACACACACACACACACACACAAGACTTTAAACAACATAGTGAAACTTAAAATTTTTACCCATTTAGTCTTTATATGGTCAATTTATTAAATTATCTAACAAACATTGTAACTTTTATATTTCTTAACAAATTGTACACGACACATTATTTGGCGGATACATTGGTCTCGGCCGTTATGTATTGACGGTATAACTAGCAAAGAGTAACATTTTTATTGATACGAAATTCAAAAGGTTACCGATAAAAAATATAAGTAATACATATTGGCATACTTTTGATACCGGTCCGTATCGTAAAATTTCACGAAGATCAATTTCAACAGCTGCCAACTACCCAAATAGGGATAATACGTATTTAAACCCACGTATCAATCCAAACAATTACGACTAGATTGCAAAATGACGATCCTAGTAGTACTTTTCCTTTTTAGTTTTTACAGTTAACCTTCAACCAATGAATTCAGTCAAAATATCAACACACATACATACCAACACATAACCCTTTAGCCTTACCCTTCTGTTGGATAATAACGTTGTTGTATTTTTCTTTTGAGGAACAACAATAATAATATGGTTAGGTCTGGATTTTGGGGTGGAATTGAGAATGTGAGTGGTGATGATTTCTTTGAGAACGTGCTTAATGTGTTGGATTTTCCCATGGAGAATGTCGAGGATGATGGGCTTGCTGAGGATTGGGACGCCATGTTCAAGAGCCTTGGCCCAATCCCTTCTGAGGGCTTTCCCTTTATTCCTCTCGTTAATGCCGGGAATTCGTCCCTTCCGGTGAGTTTTTTTGGTTGACCCATGTCTATTTATGCGTTATTGAGGGTTCCATTCGTGGGTATTGGTGTTGTGTGAATTGAGGCATCTGTAAACCCTAGTTGTTTTAGAATTTCATTAATTGGGGTGTGAATTTGCTTGATTGCATTGGGTTTGTTGTAGTTCGAAGGCACGTGTTACGAGCGCTAGTTCACTGTGGCAACGGTGACGGCCAGTGCAGGAAGGCCACCAAAGCTTACATATGCAAACAGCGGGATCCAGTTAGTGTCGTTTCTACCATTGGCGGTTGCTTCTCTGCTGAGGAACTACAAAATCGTCTAGTTGTGCATCGAGAGGTGTAAGAAATTCCTAGGTCGTGATGTTAATTAAATGGTTTTTGGCCTTAGCCTGCACATAGTGCCCATTACTGAGGAGAGACTGTTATGATTAGTGCGCTTAATATGACTACATAGAATGTGATGGCGACTTAGGAAGTAGTGAACTGCTGATGTCCATAAGTTGAATCTTTATGGTATTTTGAATGAACTATGATGTCTGTAGATTGAACCGGTATGGTTTTGTGAATGGACTACTGATGTCTGTCAACTAAACGTATATGGTGTTATGAACCGTTATGAGAAAATCAACTAACTCGCGCTTATATGTTTGTTTTGTTAGCTTGGTGTGATGTGCTGAATTTTTTTTGAGTCTGATATGCCTTTTTTTTGGTGTTGTTAGGGTGGGGAGAAGGTGTACTAAATATCTAGTTATCTCCTAGGGTGGAAGTATTTTAAAATTTTCCTATACACGTATTGGAATTCTGTTTCTCTTGTGGGTATTAGTCAGCTGAGCTCATGGGTAGTCTTAGCACGTGTCATGTTGGAGACAGCACAGGGAAACATATAGCCTTGGCTGGTAGCTTGGAAGAAGCAAAAATGGCACAACAAGTAAGACAATGACTTCAACATTCTGTTTAATTTTGACAAAATTATGTCAATATTATCATCCAAGTAAGTCTATTGGTGGCACAACAAGCACCTTCCCATCAAATGAGAGATTTTGGTTCGAAGATGGGTCATCTACTCATCTTACATGTCTAGCATGGTGAAATACTGCAGTGCCTGAAGCATGAACTACATAGTGAATACAAGAATCACAAACTCTCACAAAGGAGAGAATCGCCTCGTTACAGCCCATGGCCCTTTTCAGTTGATGCCACCAACATTGTGCACTCCAGAAGAGGGCACCAAAAGTTCCTTGGGTTCTTTTCCTAACCTGGCGCGCTTCAGTACTTGAGGGTGCTTGGAATAGAATTAATTACTTGGAGATATGTATAAACATTTTTAAGGACGAAATAAAGAAGGACAAGTACCCAGAGGATAAAATTTGGAATAAAGTCGGGCGACGTGATTAATATCCAGACAATGAATATGTGATCTTTGCACAAAGAGTTAATATACGTGATAAATATTACTAATGACCACATTTATCGAAGATTTTTGACGGTCTGGAAAAAGCAACTAGCATTGTGTGATGTAGAGAGGCGTGTTATTCTCTTTTTATGACAAGAAATGCATTAGGAACATTTGAAATACATGCTCAGCATAAGGATCAATAGTTATATCAGCTTTGTTACACAAAGTTTGTGCGTTGGATTTCCGTTCCTGTGAATGCTCTCTCCCAGTACTGTCTGGTTGGATCTTACTGTTGTTACTTGGACATCTTTCCTCATTGTAGTACCTAATATGTAGCTAGCCTTATGTCTTATTGTCTTGGTCTCCTTAGTTTTGTGACATCTATTATTTCATTAATCTCTAACCTGTGATCCTTGCATCGCTCAAATTGGCAACCTACCATTAGATTTTTGGAGTTAACCACCTTCTCCATCATATATGCTTGTTTTGTGTCCTATGTCCAGGGGTATAAGGTGGATTTACCCTTTTCTCGGGCAGTCATCTGGATGTAGCTAATATCATTGACGTTTTCATTGAAGTACTGCTGTATTACTAAGCTTGTGTGGAAATTATGTATCATAGAACTGGTCCAAGTCTTGAGTGCATTAGGTGGCAGATCCATCAAGTCGAAAATAATTGAATTTAGAGAGTGAGCACATTCTCAGTTAGGATTTTTTGATATAGTAATACTGATGTGTTTAGTGAATTATGTGGGATTTGCCTGTTTACTGAAGAGTTAGATCTATGCTGAATTCTTTTTTCAGCAGCCCAAAACCATTTTCAGCATGAAAATGCAAGGGTAGCACTATTCTCTACCAAACAACTCCAGGACTCCACCTTTTGTCCTTTCATGCTGAGACTGCCTCTTGTCGTCATTCTGTCAAGTCTCAACTTGCCCAAGCCATGCTTCTGTGATACCATCCCCCTTCTCAGTCAATGTCCAGAACAATTGCACACTATTATTAGAGGATTAATCATTTAAGTTTTGAGCTTAGAAGACTTTCTCCTCATATTCATCCAGGGACATATAAGATGAGTTTGAAGGAAAACCTTAAATGGAATTTTCCATTTGTACCTCTTCTGCTTTTGTTTCCTTCTCTAGCGGCATCATCAGCCCCACAGGATAGGAATTTTCCTTGCGCATCTCGCTTGCGTTTCAATTTATATAACCATGTGGAGCACATCGTATACCAATGCAGGCTCCGTGCTAAACACATAACCCAGGTCTAGAATGTACAATACCAATGAGGTGCTTGTGAAATGTTGTTTTTATGAATTAGAACAAGTACCTCTGATGGATATCACTGCTCAAAAATATAATACAAATTTTATGTGCATTCTACATTTCTGAGACCATGTATGTTATGTAGAACAAAAGAGGCACCTAGATTTGAGGTTGCCTGTTCAAAGGCGTCCTTTTAGAAGCGTTTGAGTCTTTTTGCTCCCTTGTGTGTCCATTTTTATGTGAGAAATCAGCAGATTTATTTGTAAGAGGATGAATGCGGTCATTGAAGATCTTTGGACCTCCCTTTCATGAACTAGCTGCATTATATATGTTCCTGATGTGGGCACTTGTGACTCATTCCTTGATTATGATAAATTATTAGGTACATCATAGGCTGTTTCCAAGCTCCAAAACTAGCATTGCAGTTTAATATTCGGTAAATGATACTAAAGAAGATATTCTGAGGAGTACGGATTTGAAACTTTTATGTAAGACCTTCAGGAGGTTTAGCTTTAGTGTGCTGTGAGATTTGACAGACCAATGTGCTCACACATGTGACTTACTGCTAGATAGTTCCAGGAAGGACTTGTTACACTTTAACCTTTGAACTGTTGCAGCAAGTAACCGCACATACCAAGAAAGTGATGTGGTTGATGTTAAGGTGAAAATGTTAAGCTTCAAAACTATTTACAAAAGTGAGAAGCCTATAGATCTAATAATTTACGCGTGGGGGGGGGGGGGGGGGGCAGTGCAGACGTACTTCTAAGTGTGAAGGTGTTGGAAATTTAAAAGGGTTAGAAGTGGAAAGGGAAATCGCTTTCAAGTTAAAAAGTAAGCTGGTGAGATGGTTTTTTGAGAAGGACAAGTCCAACTGAGGTAAAGGAAAGATGAAACAATTTTCAAGTTATTGGGGGATAGTATATAGTTTCTTAATGAAAACCTGGCAAGTTGTAACATATTGTGTGTTACGAGAGTAGTTATAGTTAGAGTTGTTAATTTTTTAAACCAGGGTTGAAGTGTGACACTGAAAACACTGCTAAATTTGATCTTCCATTTTAGTTGCAGAAAGCAGGAGCAGGTGAAACACTAACATAGAAGGTATTGCTGCGAGAGTGGGAGTGGGAGTAAGGTTCAGGTGTGAGATTCCAGGGCTGGAGCATTAGTAGAGCCTAGTTGCAGGACGCTTCCGCCCTGGAACCTCACATGGGCTCCTGGTCCCACCCCCAGAACTGCGATATGGGTGCGCTCCCACCGGTCTACGCTATTTGTGGCTAAGGTCACTAGTGTAGGAGGTTCCTACTGGCTGCAACTAAGTTATATCCATGAGATACCATATGGTCAACCTGCAGTCCTAGTTCATTAAATTTGCTGTACTATTAAATATTATCCCATAATGTTTCTGCAATCAACAATACAGCAAGTTTCTGTTTTGCCTATGATTTTTAAGATGGCTCATTGGTTAATCTCCCACAAATGACTGACCTGATTGTGTCCAGATCATCAGCATGCCTTTTGTAATCTAGCGTACACTGTATCTAACTTGACAGTATCCTCCTTCCTGCCAGAAAGATACTTTTGGTAGGATTTGCGTGCATATATAATAGTCTTATCAGAAGTCTTTTCAGCAAATGCAACTAATTTCCGCATCTCTCATTTGATCTTAACTTTAATAGTTGATTAAATTGTTTTTCAGGTTGATGCAACCAGAGAGCTAAAGCCAATGCCAAAATTTGTCGAAAACTCCAGTCGTAGCGTTTGCCTCAACTCTTCTGATAGCAAAGAGTCAAGTGTGCTCCAAGCACCTAGCCCAAATTCTGTCCTTGAAAGTAGCAGCTCCTGCTCTACTGAGAAGAGCATGGCCTTGTGTCCTGAACTTGTCATACCAGTGCGAACTCGAAGTAAGCGTGCACGGCCCTTAGCTTCTGAGTCATGGTTCATGAAGTCTCCAATTTCTTTTCCTTCACCGAAAAAGATTCCATACCCCAGAATAAGCAATGAGAAAAGGATTAAGAATTGGTCACACCTATCAGGCGATATGGAAACAAAAGAAAAGAGTACCAAAAAATGTGCTCATTGTGAAATAACTAAAACGCCGCAGTGGAGGGAGGGCCCTATGGGGCCAAAGACCCTTTGTAATGCGTGTGGAGTCCGATATCGGTCTGGTCGTCTCCTTCCCGAGTACCGTCCCGCAGCAAGTCCAACTTTTGTTCCATCTTTGCACTCAAACTCCCACAAGAAGGTTATCCAGATGAGAAACAAAGTGTTTTAGATGGAAGCCATGGCCGAAACAGAGCTAAGCGTCGTCACTGCCTGAGTTCGCTCTACTCAGTAGCTCTTCATTTAGTGGCATATGAGAGGAGGCAGTGCAGAATTAGAGCTAATCTTTGTGATTTCTTTCGTCGTTTTTATCTTGAACTTAGGGTTTTGGCTCTGATGAGTAGTAGTTCATTCTTTTTCTGTACAAATGGTGAAACGAAGAGTAGGGGTAGGAGTCGTGGTTAGGGTTAAATTATTCTCCAGGAGGGAGACATGTGGTAGGCAGGGTGTAAAAGAGTCTTCAGTTATGAGTAGATCTTTAAGCTTTAGTTGATGTGTACCCATAACAAAAGTTCTTAATCTGTGGCTTCGGTTCTTTGGTGGGAATACTGGTATTATTCTGAATGTGATATGCAGTTGC
The DNA here is from genome assembly GCA_033070095.1 of Escallonia herrerae. Taxonomy (NCBI): domain Eukaryota; kingdom Viridiplantae; phylum Streptophyta; class Magnoliopsida; order Escalloniales; family Escalloniaceae; genus Escallonia; species Escallonia herrerae. Next base: position 281,195 of record JAVXUP010000677.1, on the reverse strand, counting down.
AGTTTAAGGGTTCAATTTTATTGCTGGATTTCTACATATTCAAGAATACATACCGTGACATATGCCCTGGCACCTACTTGCCTCGGTCTGCCTGTTCAACTGGAACAACAACTTTGTCGGTCAATCCCTCAATATTCTCGATTACTATGATCTTGTAATAATCGTAGACCATTATTTTTCTTCATCTTTGCAGTCCCCTTAGCCTCTTTCAGTTCTCAACCCTCAGAATTGCTCACATACACCGTGTAACGTCTTGCACGTCACGAGTGTTAAGGCGGATCTAGCTGCCGGGATCCAGATCCATGAGCTGATACCGAAAGAAAGTTCCCTTCCAGTTCAGCAGGTGAAGAAAGCCTCCCGAAGCTAATGTTTTACTGCCCCTCTTCTTTTATGGTTAATTCTGTTGTTATTGGAATGCTGCTTGCTGTTAAGTCTGGGGAGGTGAACCTTCGCTTGATGAAGGTGTGTAAGTAAATCCTTCTATCATAGCTAAGAGCTGCTTAAACTTTCTTCTATTTTACAGGAAATAGAAAAGAAAGAAAGATCCCTAACCACCTAACAAAACCTCTAAGTTAGGGACACAAACAACAATTACATTTGAGACAACCATGTAGGAGGAACCACAACATGTAGGACTAATTCCACATTCGATAAATAATGATTTGAAATTCAGCATACAAGCCTTGTGAGCTTTTCCCTTCGTGACCAATTAGTTTTGAGTTGGATGCTTTTATCTACTATCGGAACAGGTTAACCCAAAGCACAACAAACATTTAAGAAGTTAAATTGACTGCCGTTCAATTTAATTTATCTGCGTGATTAGTCCACTTAAAAGAAGTCCGGTCATAAGTGAGAGGTGGCGTTGAGATGTAATCTCACATTGAGTAATACATGAGTAATAGTTCAATACATACGCCTTGTGAGACCTTCTTCATTGTCAATTTATTTTGAGTTGAATACTTTCACACCGTACCGAAACAAGTTGATTCAGGCCTAAAAAAACAATTCAAAAATTAAATTGACTGCCACCAGCTCAATTCATTCACTGGCATGAGAGATTGGGATCCATGGGAATGAATTCTGGTGATGAGGATATTGTAGGGTCCACATATGCTCTAGGTTTCTCATAAAGCAACTTTTTTTTTACTTCTATTTCAACTGATATCTGTAACAGCTTCCTTATCCTGATCTTCTATGCCCCTAGTTCAAAAAATGGTGGCCGATTCTTCCTTCACAATTGTAATGGGATGAAACATCCAGGCTGATTGATACTCCCTTTTTTTTTTAAAGAAAAGGAGATACTATTTTTGCTGACAAAAGCTGGGCTATGTGCTTGGGACATGCTCAACTCTTTGCCATCAAAAAACTAAGGTGGACGCTGGTGCTGGAGATTTCTTCATTACATTTTGGCGGCTGATCCGGTTTCGACAGTGTCAACCTGAACAATCTTATAATCAACAAGTGACAAAAGTATTAGATGAAAAAGAAAAAATGTAGGCAATGCTATCCGAAAAGAACAACTATCTTGGATCTGAAAGTAAACCTTCTGGATTATGTCGTCAATAGTATTTCGTCAGCAGTATCACTCTTTTATACAAGAAACTTTTGGCCAAATCACTGTTCCATTTAGTCTAATAGATGACAAACCAAATGTACAATGTGCCGGGACATTACTAAGAATAAAGAGAACAGAATAGGGAAAAAAAATGGGATATGCATTTGAAATGGATCAGAATTAAACAATCATAACTATACAGCAATCCTTTAACCCTGAAACAAAGTACATTTATTCAACAATCAAAACTATATACACTAATTAAATATAAAATTTATACAATATTATTCAGTCTGGACATGATATAATAGGAGGGGGAGTGGGATACAAATAGGAGAGGGGAGGGGAGCGCAAGTCCAGGAAAGCACGGGAGGGGAAGAAAGGAAGGGCTCATGACTCGCCGAGATTCGAGATTCGAGATCTAGATCCTGATGATCGTCGGTACTGTCATCTGGATCCGGCTTGGTATGTCTAGCAGCAATGCCCTACTGATCCCCCCGTGCGCTGATCATCCTGAACACCTCATCCGCAATGCGAGGATACCGCTCCGCGGATGGTGTCTGCGTCTGTGGAGGATAGCAGGGGGTGGGGCGCTCTGATCATGGCACGTGCAGTCATTGGGTAGGCCATGTACGGGCCCTTGCTGCCTATTGACGACTCTCGATGTATCCACCCACCGCTTCAATACCCTGGTACTTGTAACCATACTTGTGGACACTAATGGCTGGTCGGACTGCTGCCTAGATCCCCTGATTTGTTCATACGAAACCTGCAAAATAGTGATTGTCATTGAAGACATTAAGGCAACAAACATCAAATACATAGCTGAAATTTTAACATAGATAAATTAATTTGTAACTTACATCGATCTGTAGGAAAATATCTAAAATGAAGTCCCCCGCCCGATGTGCATCGTCATTATCCTTCTTCCTCACGTGCTTCTGAGTGTACGCCACGACACAGACCTCATCCAACTCCAGGTTCAGGTGCTTAACCGCATTCATGTGTCCGACGACGTCTTGAGGCATCGATCCCCCCGTGTGCATATGATTCCAATCATGTCTGTTCTCCCTCCCACTCTTACTCTTTGTCTCCCATGCTAGATCAATGTTATACTGGTCAACCATCTACCCCCCATACAGATGGTGAGATCCAATGAGGGGGATATCTCTTCCACTCCTCCATTGAGGCACCCTCAGGCAACATCTTCCTCGCTTGCTCCCATGCATTGTGTAGCAATTGCCGAGAATTTTTGTCGATATAGGCAAAAAAATGCCTACCGCCCCAACACCTGCTACTCAGGGGACTCAAAGTCGAACCCCTCCTACAAGGTATCCAATTACACAATCAGTATGATTAATTTAAATGTTAGGTACTAATTCAATAAATAATAACTGATAAAAAGGAAAATCATAACAACCAATCCTCCCACAATGCCTCCCTCATCCTGTCATCTCAGTCCTTCTAGTACAGTCGTGACTCAAAGAATTGGCCCTTCACAAGGACGCGATCTTCAACTTTGTCGAACACTCTAGGAACCTGATAAAGAAGTACATTAATAGCATTAAATAAGTGAACCGTAATAACTATTGGTGAGAGTAACTCTCTATTTACGATGGGGATCGGTATGTTCCCTGCATGTCAGGCCACGACCTCAAAAAATCCTATGAAAAATCATTTTAACTAGACGCCATTATCAAATATACCTGACGTCGAACCCACAGAAGAAGGGAACCAGCGTGCGAGTGGGTGGACTCGGCTTGGGGATAGGGCTGCGACAGCAGCTGGGGGTGGGGCTGGGGCCACGCCTGCTGGATGCTAGCACTATGTCCCTCATCATTAGTGGGCAATGACGAGGTGGGAGCCACTGGGGTGGACATAGCTCGGCGTCCACCGCGACCACGAATGACCCGTAATCTATCTATAACTGACTTTGTATAAAAAGAAGTCCAAATAAATTGACACATTAAAATGACAACATGAACTTCTATCACATGCTTTTGATTATACTAAAACTGCATAAGCACCATATGAACCAAGTATACGAGTAACTTAATATATGTTTAATTGTAGAAACACTATATGAACCTAGTACACGAGTAAGTTAACATATTACTATGGAGTGATCAAGTACACGTCATACTGAAAAGATGGCTTTATTATGTTGTAACATAAATTGAAATATTCAAGTTACTTATGACAGTACATGTGACAATATTACAAGTCAATCATCTTTATTTTGAGAATCATTATTGTCTTCATCTTTAGACTGATCATTATCTTCTTTTTGGGACTCATTGTCCTCGAAGCGCAAAATGTGAGATGACAGAGTTTTGGTGGAGTTTGGATTTGATCGCCGAGGCCCTATGTGTTATTTTTCTCTATCCCAAGCCTTTTATTTATAGGAGAGGTAGTGGGCTTAATTTTAGAAAATGCATGATTGGGCTTTAACTATGTAAATAAAGAGATTTTTATCCCTCTAATTCAATATGAATTAATTAAAGAGATTAACTTCCACTTAATTTCTTCTAGTCACATAGTTAACTTATTTGACTTTTATGGTAGCAAATTGGTTGATATTTGTTGAGTGGTTAAATATTCAACGTTGAGGAAAATGTGGACCAAAGCGTTGAGTCAGAGTCAAACAAAATAATGAGCTCGATCAAAAGTTAAGTAAAAAAGAATTGGTCCAGATAAAATTATTTGGTCCAGCCGGAACAAAATGATGGGATATCAAAATATTTTACTTCGCAAGGAACATATGTTAAGTGATTTTGCCAGGCGCATGGAGTAAGAATAACGGCCACGTTACTGTATATCACATTGGTTTAGTTTTTCAATTTATTTTTTTCGTTAAAAGAAGAGAAAAATAAATGCCACGATAAATGAGGAAGGAACAATCACAAATACCGACCAATTTGAGTGGGAATTAGTTTCGAGTTTTCTTAGTGCAGGATTTGGTCTGACCTCAATATTATGGTAAATTTTGATTTTGCTTCTTGAAGATTGCACAGATGTTCTAAATGGTCCTTCATCTTCAAAAAGTTTTTCGATGGTCCTTTGATGTTTCATCTTATCTACAACAACTGCTCCTTAGGACATTAACTCCGTTGCGTTCGTAACTTAATTAGCACAAATTATGAATACCCCCTCCGTCCCACATAAAATGATATTATTTTTTTTGCATGTACATTAAGAATTTAATTTATATATTGTTTTTTTTTTCCATTCTACCTTTTAGAGAGAGGAGGGAAATAAAGTGGGTCAGGAGAGAGAGAATGAGTTAGTTGACTATTAAATATGAAGAAAAAATAATAAAATAAAAAAGTGTAAGAAAGTTAAATATAGAGTGAGAAATAGAATAAAAAAGTATAAAAATGATTGAAATATAAAAATATCTAGAGAATCTTTCTTAATTTAGAAAATGAGTAATTTTTGTAAAATGACTTAAAAAAAGATATGGTTACGATTAATTCTTGTGGGACGTAGAGATTATTACGAAACCGACTAATGTGGTGTTCGCTTGATTGCAAAAAGGACGAAACAAAAACAACGAGAAGGGAGTAATTGGGTCAACTATGAACACTTCTTGGATTGCGTTGGGCTGGGTTTCTCCTTCAAACAGTTTCGGTTTTCTACTCCTCTAACCCGGCCCAACTTGCCCCCACCTGCATGAAGAAGAACCCAAGACCTTTATTTCCCGAAAGAGGCATATACTGGCGATTGGTCTCATTAAAAGTTAAAACTGAACTTCGTATGCATGAGAAAAGGTGTCAAGAAGGTTAAAGAGGAATACAAAATCTTGGTATTGTTGTCGTGAATTATATCTTCAAAGCAAAGAGTCAAAAAGGGATTATGCTTGAAACCCTCTTTTCCTTTTGTTTGTTGATATTGCATGTTCTGATTGAAAATTTCTATCTTTCAGCAACTTTTACTCTGCATCATCAATTACAACACCATTCCTAGTAGAATCTTTTCTAAGTGAAGCTTGATAAACATTCAAAGTTGGGTTTTCTTTTTGTCGAGAACGATGTCTCTGGTAAACAGTATGAATTGTGTGTAGTTCTGCGAGAAGATTCAAAAAAAGGTTTCTGTTTGTATATCTGTCACTTGTGGAACTTGAGTAACTTAATTCGAACAAGCATTTGTGGAAGCTGAGTAGCTCAATTAGAACAAGCTTTTAGTGTAGTCTCTGAGTGAAGCTACTCTAAACAGGTAGATTCTTGGCCAATCGATATTGGGTGCGCAATTGACAATGCCTTGTTCTTCCGGTGTGAGTGGTATTTTGCTACGTAATGCTTATGTTTCTGTCTCTATGTTTGTTTTGCTGGTCTAAAGATTTGTGTATGGAATGTTGTTGTTTAATTTTGTTTATGAATTTAGCTCGTATAGACGCTGTGACAGATTCAGAGGTTACTTATCAGGCGGTTGATTCCCGTCTTGAAAATTCAGCGTGTTTGGATGAGTCTGTATGGGGTTTTGCCGATGAAGGAAATTATCGAGTACGCAGAATCAATGGAATTGATGAGTTTTACTGATAATTTTGTTTGTTTTGAGAAAGCTTTGACTGCAGTCACCATATTCTAATTTCTGAAACTGCATCTCCATTCCTTTTTCTTTTTCCTTCTTACGTTTGTTATTGTTGCTATAAGAAGATTGGACATACTGTTTGTCCTGGTCAACTGCGTATGCATCATACTATATGTTCTCTATGCATATTATATATTTTCTCGAAGCGTTTTCTATTTCTGGTATTTGATGCCTGTCAGTTGTTTCACTTATCAATCATTGCCCTAATAAACCTTTATTGCCGTTCTTATTGGGTCAAATTGTTTCTTACTCCTCCTATCCAATGTCTGTCACTTTATTATACTTGTCAAAATTGCTGCCTGTCTGCTATCATTGTAAAATATCGTATAGTTTTGTACTTCTTGGTATCAGGCATGACCTTTCCACTGTATTATTCTTCTTAGTTTATGTGGATAGTTTGAGATAATTCACCTCAGTTGCAAGTTTGGGATCTAATTATTGATTAATCCTGCAGCATACCTCCTCTGCGAATCATGCCATAGACGAAGCCGCTTGGAAGCAGCATTTGCATCATGGAGTTGCAAAGGCAAAAAACAAGAAGGTTGTACATGTATTGTCAGACTTTGCAAAACAGATTGTAGTTTTCAAATTAAGAATTGAATGCCAATATTGCAAATCAGGGATTGAGTCTGAGATTCATTTCAGTTAATCTTAAGAGATAGTACGTAAGACGTACATGTGTGAATGCCAAGATATATGGAAGAACATATTGCTTCAAAATGACAACATATTTTTAGTAACATGGTCCTTGGTCATTACTCTCAAGATAACTTGCTAGTTATCCTTTATCTGTTTATATGTGTGTATAGTTGTGTATATGACATCAAGGTAACAGGCTAACAAGCCTTTGATACTTCCTATTATAATTACTAGAACAACTAGATAAACTTATGCACATAAACCAAGTATACAACTTAACAATTAGTACTTAGTCTTTTTACCAAGACTCTAAAAGTGACAAGACAACCAGTCTTTCAAGTTCCTTGCTAAAATAGTAATACTAGGAAGGACAATACTCTAGCTTTTGCTATAGGAGAAGGAAATGAAAGAGAAATGGTTTTTTGGTTAATATAATGATTGCATCGATCTGTGTCACCCTGCGGCAACAATCCAGTCCGCAACCTATCCACGAATTTTGATAAGTGATGATTCTGAGTTACACGATACAAAACAAACATATATGATAGAAATAATGTTTTTTCACTTATTGCGGTATATTTTTCCCTTTTTCTCTCGTTGAACTTGTTGAGCAGGATGCGGCAGAAGAACGTAGAGAGGTGATTCTCCCAATTGAGGCCAGGGGGCTTCAGTCGTCAGGCATGGACGCAATAATCATGTCAATGAAAGAAGTACAACTCCAACAGGAAGCTGTAAAGCAAGCCAAAGAGGAAATTGCAAAACATGCCAAAGAACAAGCTGCTTCGGAGGACTTGGACATGCTACCCCAGGTGGACGACCTTAAAGCAGTGGTGGATTCTGGAACTATATTCAAGGTGAGTGAGATTTAGTGGGTCTTGATGATTCCTGTTTGTTTTGACCTTAAAATAAGACGACAGTGGAAATTTGCTTCCGGTCTTTTGACAAAAAAGGAAGAGAGGAAGAGCGAGAGAAGAGGAAAAATACAGAAAATAGAATGAGAGATACTGATTACTTTCACCTTACTTAACTTTATATACAGTAGAACTATAGAGGATTTTGAAATTACCCTGTCTAAGATTAAGAATTAAGATGACAAGTTATTCCTTGACAACTTCACCCCTCAAGTTGGTGGATAGATGTGTGAAAGACCTTTGGTAAGCAAATCAGCAAGTTAATCACTAAACTTCACTTAGGGCATAGAGATTTACCCTCTGTTCTGCTTTGTGCTTTGTGCTTTGTGCTATCTTTCTATACCGGGTTGTGTGCAATATTCATAGCTGCCTTTTATGGCACTAAACATCATAGGTGTCTCAGTTATCACTTATCACAGCTTGCTTCCTCTTAGTCCAAGTAACTAAGTTTCACCAGCAATTGTACATTAAGCGGAAGTAGACCTCCTGTGATCAATAGATCCCTCCAATCAGCATGTGTAAATGCGTCTACCTTTAGTAGACCCTCTTGTCGGTCCTGCATATACCTGATATCTACGCTCATCAACTATTTGCAGTACTCAAAGGCTATATATGGTCTAGTGAGGGAAAGATGAGTCAAATCTTTCAACCAACCTCTGATATCTACCCTTATCTACTATCTCCATCATTCAACTGGAGAGTCTGCACCGCAACATTCTAGTTTCTTCTGCTTGTTGCAAGAAATTATCTAGGGTAAATTACACTAAACATCCCCGTGATTTTACGTAATTACACTCCACTACTGCTATCTTTAAAAATTACACTAAGCTCAAAAAGTAATTTTTTCTCTTACGGTGTTAATGGTACAATGCAAAAAGACATGAATGCCCCTCAGACTGTTTTCTTGGAATTTTGGAGGGAAAACTTATTTTTGGGAATTATTGGAGGGACTTTCCTTGTTTCTACCTTCTTCTTCTCTCCCCCTGAGCCCCACGGCCGCAACAAAATCTTGCCCCGCCGCCCTTCCTTCGGCATCTTACGCTGGCACCCTGCAGCGCCCCTTTTTCCTTCTTATCTTCCCTTGTCCCCCGCCGCCGCAACAGCCCCTTGCCCTGTCGCCCCTCATGCAGCATCTTAAACCGACGCCTCACTCCCCGCTGGCAGCGCCCCTCCCCTGTCGGCGATGCCGACCCCCCTTTTCCTTCCTCCTTCTTCTCTCCCCCCGCAGCCGCAACAGCCCCTTGCCCCTCCTTCTGCATCCCACGCCGGCAGCGTCCCTCCCCCCGTCGGCGCCCCCCCACCCCCTTCCTTCCTCTTATCGCAGTTGCAACAACGCCGCCCCGGCTCCCGCCAAACCCATTAGCTTTTAGATTCAACCCTAATCTTCCTTTTTTAATTATTATGACCAAAATACCCTCCTTGTTTGAGTTAAATTACTTCTCCGGCGAGACTGTTGCCCGGAAAATGAACAAAGGGTGTTGAGAGTCACACTTATGAAAGTTTGGGGTGGCAGATAGCTAAAAATAACTTTGTGGTACAGAGCGCTATCGCGTGAAAATTTGGGGGTGCCTAATGCAATTAACCCAATTAAATGTCCTAATCGAATCAAACCCTTAATTGAACTAATTGAACCCCCTAACTGAACCCTAAATTGAATGTCCCAATTCAACCGAACCCTAAATTGAACTGATAGAACCCCTAATTGAACCCTAAATTGAAGTAATTGAATCTTAATTAAACCCTAAATTGAATGCCTTAATTGAATCGAACCCTAAATTAAACTAATTGAACCCTAAATTGAATGCCCTAATCCAACCGAACCCTAAATTAAACTAATTGAACCCTAAATTGAATGCTCTAATCCAATCGAACCCTAAATCGAACCCCCTAATTGAATGCCCCAATTCAACTGAACCCTAAATTGAACTAATAGAACCCCCTAATTGAACCCAAAATTGAAGTAATTGAACCCTAATAAACCCTAAATTAAATGTCTCAATCGAACCGAACCCTAAATTAATCCAATTGAACCCTAAATTGAATGCTCTAATCCAATCGAACCCTAAATTGAATCCTAAATTGAATGCCCCAATTCAACCGAACCCTAAATTGAACTAATAGAACCCCCTAATTGAACCTAAAATTGAAGTAATTGAACCCTAATAAACCCTAAATTAAATGCCCTAATCGAATCGAACTCTAAATTAAACTAATTGAACCCTAAATTGAATGCACTACCCTAAATTGAACCCTAAAATAAGCTAATTGAACCCTAAATTGGCTTAATTGAACCTCCTAATTCACTTAAAATTTGTGGAGTTGACTGAAATTTTAGAAAACCCATTACTACAAGATGACAACACAGGTGAGTAAAGGACAAAAGGGGGTATTTTGGGTATGAAAATTGCATAGAGTGATGTGTCAGGGAATCTTTTCACGGAGTTGGGCCTGCTGTTAAATGTGTGTAGTTGTGTGTAATGCGGGTACAAACCTCGGGGGACGGAGTGTAATTTTTAAAGATAGCGGTAGTGGAGTGTAATTACATAAAATATCAGGGGTTTTTAGTGTAAGGGGTAAATGCACTTTGCCCCCTTATACTTTAGGACGATTGCAATATGGCCCCCTCTTCTAAAAAACGTTGTACTAAATCTCCCTGCACTCATCAAAACTGTGCAAAAATAAACGGCCGTAACTGAGCTTATCGAAATGTCACAACTACCCTTCTTTTAAATAGAATTGAAAATCCGTTCTCAGGGCATTTGGGCCATTTTTGGTGGGTGAAGGTGGTGGTGAAGGGAAAATGGAGAGAAGAGCAAGGACCGGCGGCGGCGCGGGCTTGTTGCTGCCGCGGGTGGCGAAGGGAGAGAAGATGAAGGAAGAGAGGGGGGTTAGCGTCACCGACAGGGGGAAGGGGGACTGCCGGCGGAGCGCGGGGCTGTTGCAGCCGCGGGGGGTGAGGTGAGAGAAGAGGAAGGAAGAGGGAGGGGGCTACCGACGGAGCAAGGTTGTTACAGCAGCGGGGGTTGGCATCGCAGATGGGGGAGGGGCTGCCAGCGGAGAGCTCGGCTGTTGAGGCAGCGGAGGGCAGGGGAGAGAAGAGGAAGGAAGAGAGAGGAGGGGGTCGGCGTCGTCGACGACGGAGAGTGGGGCTGCCGGCGTGAGATGCCACTGTTGGCGGCGCAGGGGTGATAGAGATTAGGATTTTCTGTGGGGGGAAGGGGAAATTAGGGATTTGGAAGGGCACGGTCGGGTCGGGTCAGGGTATGGGTCGGCCTATGGCTGTGAGGAAAGGGCGGGCGCTGGTCGGGTTATATGGGTTCGGGTTATACCCACTGAATTTTTGAAAATTCAACTTTTCATTTTTTTAAAATTTTTTTTATGTTGGTCTTTAAAAGGAAGGTTTGCAAATGAGTTAAAAATGAAAATGGTCACTTTTTGCAAATTTTCTAGGGTTTGCAAATGGAGTAAAATGAAATTGGTGGTTTTTTTGGGTGATATTTTGCAAATCTTTAGTATTTTATTAGGTCAAAAGGGTAGTTTCGTCATAAATTGCAGATTCTGGGTTCCAAATATTTCCCGCTAAAAAACGGTGTTAACTTGGATGGAAACCGTTAGTTTTGCACAGTTTTGATGAGTGCAGGAGGTTTAGTGCAACATTTTTTAGAAGAGGGGGTCATATTGCAATCGCCCTAAAGTATAGGGGGGCAAAGTGCATTTACCCCTTAGTGTAATTTACCCAATTATCTAATACTAAAGTTTAACATAGCAATCTCATTGAGAATATCACTAGTGACAACAATGTCACCAATGTACACAGTGAGAATTGTATGTTCTTCAATGAACATTTTTTGACCAGCTTCGTTTTTTATGATATCTAAATGAGATCATGGCCTGTGAAATCTGTCAAACCAAACTCTAAGCAGCTTCTTGAGATTACAAAGAGCAAATGTTATTGATGTAGGATGGGCTTTATTAAGGGTATAGAAGGCTGTCCTACAAGCTAAGCTGGTATGGTAGGCTAAGGCTTAGGTTAATAGGATTCGAAATTGGGAAGCTAGGATTGGGGTGTAGGACCAATAAGAGGGGTTTCATTGGCAAATTTGGGCGTTATAGGGTGCCATGAACAGTACCCGTGAACAATATCTTTTTTGTATATTTCAATAGCAGATGATAAAAGGATAGGATAACCTTAGAGTCTCACTATCTAGGGGTCTCACCCAGAAGAAACAATCAATGGAGTCTCACCATTGAGTAAGAGAAAGTAAATTGCTTCAGATAATTCTATTCATCAATTCCCCTAAATAGTTCCTGAAATGCTTGTTTATATAGAGAAAACGAAAGAGACCTTTCCTACCAAGTAAAGTATTACTATATTCTAGAACCTTCTAGATTACTGAAACTAAACATAGAACCTAATAAAAAAGGACTTGAAAACATCTACTCTGTTCTAAGTATGCTAATATGGCCAAAATATGCTGCTTAGTGTCCCTAGCGATTCTCCCCATCTTGAAAGTACTCGACTCCGTCGAGTTTAAGGCTTAGATAGAACTTGTAGAGCACCAGACTAAGGTTTCGAAGAACAACCTGGTGGAATTAAGCTTTTACAACTGGCCCACATCGGGCTTTTTTTTTTTTTTTTCTTCCGCTTCCATGAATAAGCTCTAGCATTCAACGTCTGATTCGTTAAGGACTGAAAATCCTTGTGTTAGTGGTTCGAATCCACTTCTAAGTGGGCGAACGACACCTTAGCCGGGAGCGCGCCTAATTTGGAAATTCAAGTTCAAATCAGTTTCTCTCGATTTGAAGAAACTTAACTCTTACGATTTAAGCCTTGATATAATTTCTGGAGGTTTTATGTTCTTGAGATCTCCTTTTGTACTCCTTGTCCTTTGACTCATCAAACTTTTTGTTCGGCCACAACAACAGATTTTGTACCGATCCATTTTTTTGAGCACTGCCAATATATCATTGTTCACCTATTTTTTGTAGCTCATGTTTCATGTGATCAAGTTTAGATGTCAGAAGAAAACTTTTAAGCTCTGAAAATCAGCTTGTCTATACCTAAATGTGGATAGAATTCTGTAGTTGACATCACGATCTGGAAGGCGCATCTGTTCATCAAATTCTTTAATTTTGCTTGACGTGGGTACCAACAGAAACTCTTTACTAAGAGCTGTTTTGGTTGATCTCGCTCCAGTCTTATTGGATATCGAGTTAGAAGTGAATTTGACGAAATAACTGATCCATTATGCAGTAGCGGAGGCAGCAGGGAGCACAGGGGGGCACGTGCCCACCTGCTGCCGTCCATTTCAGTCCAGCTTTGCAACAGTGTCGTCTATAGGGTACCAAGGCAGGTAGCTGGCTTTCCACCCCCACCGCTTAGTCCATCGCCCACCTCCAGCAAAGGCCCATCAGCAATATCTTTTTGTTGGACCATCTCAGCCCCTCTTCCCATGTCATCTCTCTCTACCTATGTTTCTTCTTATCTTCATCTTCCTTTAGTTTTCAGTTTTTTCATGAATTGATTTCATATACCCGGTAGTCATCACCATTAAGCATCAACCATCTTCAGGACTCTGTTCACCATTTTTTTCAGCCTCGGTGATAATTTCATTTTGGCCGGCTGTGGGTTTCATTAGTTTCGTTGTCAAAGTGAGACTATGGTGTCTGTCAACTTTTATGATAAGAAGTTAGTCATGGTAAGTAGCCTGAAAAGAATGTGTTTTTACCATTGTGGTTTATATACATGGTGTACGGGATATAATGGTGTATTGAAAAAAATTAGGTTGAATGGTAGAAAGGAGCCCAATCTTCAAGTCCTTTTGGTACATGAAAAAGCGGGAAAATAACTTGACGTAAAAAAAAAAACTGGTTGCTTGCAGAATCAATCACACGTCTATACTGGGTTTACTAAATGCCTATTGATAAAATTGTCGAAATATTTCACTTGAATCCATTTAACCATACTATACCAAGATCGTACCAATATAGGGGGTCTAGTAAGCAATTATATTTTGATTATTCGAGTTAAAATTTTCCTTCGGATAAGTGCCCACCTTGTGCTTCTTTTCTGGCTCCGCCACTGATTAAGCATGTTGCTTATCGTCCTTGAAATAATCTTAGTAGCTTCCTTTCTAGGCTCGAGCGCTCCATAGTATTCATGCAACAAGTGGACAAAACACACAAAGATGCAGCTGAAATCTCTGAAAGTACTTCAATCTGTTGGTCCTCCTTTTCACTATTCATGACTTCTGCTTGAAAATCTAAGGAAACAACTTCTAGGAGTGCGAATTGTCCTTGCTTTTGATCTTGGATATCTCCTGCATCATTAGATTTTTATTTGCTTGTTGGGCCTGATCTTTACCGTTCTTGTATTCATGTTTTTGACCACCTTCAACAGTTGTCTCTTGAAGGGGTTTGAATACATGTCGGCAACAAGGTGACCATAACCACTTAATATTCGACATGACGAAAGGACATCATTCTGTTTCGCACCTTATTTTAGTCTCGCAAGCATCTTGTGCGATCACACCAAAAGCTTGTTGCTTGTTGTTCCTACATTTAGGAATTGCACATTCTGAGGTGGGAATAACTTGTTATAAACATTTTGATTGAATCTAGGAGGAAGAAAATGCTCTTTCCACTTATCCTTCATCTGTTCTCGTGTTTTTAAAGGTGGTCGATCCATTGTATAACGTGTTTCTTCAACTTTCAACAACCACAGACGTGGGCTTTAGTTTTCCTTTTGCAAGGCGGGCTTTCACATGCTCTAGATAGAATGATGATTACATATTTTTCTATGGAGAAAAAGCCAATCGAGAAAGTTTACCTGATCGCCATAAAAATCATCAGCTTCAAGATGTAGCATTTACATTGTAGTAGTGTTGCGCTGCTGGGCAAACTCACTATCGATCGTGCGCCTTCGACACAATCAATGAACAGTGGGGGATATTTTTTGCCTCTCGGGCCTGAGGACTTCACTAAAAAGGAAAACTAACGGATGACAATATGTTGAATTGATCAAAAGACGATGCGTCCACTGAAATTATAAATACAATTCTTACAGTACAACATACACAGTTTCTACAACGCACTGGATTTCATCGATACTACACAGATCATCTAATAAACTGCCTAAAAAGTCTAAATAAGATATTCTTCCTAGTCTTGTTTTGTTGAGAGATTGACGACCCTTTTTCTGTTGTCTTCCCCCTGCTTTTATACTTGTAATATTTGTAACTATTTTTCTTTGGTAACTGTCATCTTTTATCTTCATTGGAGACAACTTCTAGGACCTCATGATCGATTGCTTCTTCCGAAATTCCCTCAATCATGCTGATCGTGCCCGTTTTAGAAATCTCCACTAACTGATTTCCTTTGGCACGTTTTCCCACGTCTCTTTCAACGCTATCGACATGACACTATTTGGCGGTTTCCTCCTCCTTGTACGATTTATTCAAACATTTTGTTTTTTCGTGTTTCTTTTGCTCATTTATCTCTTCCTTGTAATTCGGTAACAAATGATAACTACTGCAATTGTGCTTTTTATACTTTCTTCATTTATTCTTTTGTGGTTATCACTATGCCACGTGTCTGCATTCCATTCGTGAAAATATTGGTGCCAACGTTACCCCTCTTAACTCGCGCGACGATACAGTCGAGTGAGTTAAATCTGTTCGCCTAATCTTCTATTGCCTTTAATTTCTAGCCGTTTTATTGAGTTGCTTTAAATTGACCTTTATTCGTTCTTCATCAGGGTATTTTTATACAGTGAACCCTAGAATTTTCAATTGCTCTTTTCTCATACTTCCTCCAGCAATTATGATGAAAACAAGAATTGTTCCTCACAGCGATGAGGGAGAAGGAGTAGAATGCCCTCCTAACCCTCGGTGGGGTGTTGGGGCTCTTATGGATCATATTGATCCTATCGATTCTTGCGTTCTGATTCCCTTCAAGAAACGCCCAAAACCTATCACACTGCACATTTTAGGTCCGTCTTTTAGGGTTCGTCCTCAACCCCTAAAAGATACCCAATTGACGATTCAGATAAACTGCTACTCAGTTCGCCCTTTCTAAACTAGAAAGGTTGGAGTGAAACTGGTCAGTCGGTTAGATCCTGACCAACTCTGATTCATGCCGATTGGGGTTTGTGGGTTGATCGTTTGTCCGCTACTTATGCTGATCAGTGGAGGCGACAAGGTATTTTTGAACTTATCCATATGTCTAAAACCCTTCCCAAAGTAGACCGATGACTTTTGTCTAGCTATTTTTGTTTCTAGTCAATTACTACCAATGCCCTTATGTTAAAAACCAAGATGATGGCTCCTACCATCCTCGATGTCTTTGCCTTAACAGGTCTCCTGCCGATCGGTGATAATGCTAATGCCTTGACCTATCATAACCCTACCAATCTGTGTGCTTGAACATGACCTTCATAGTGGGGTAACTCCATTTAAAGGTAACATGTTTTAGTGTCAAAATCACTTATAACTTTTTTTTCATTAAATACTCATTTTGAATTAGAGTGTTATTTTGACTTTTCTTAGGATATCAAGCTTCTTTCCATAAAATATCCTTATTGGAATATATGTTTTGTTATACTTTAATGGTTGTTCAGGCTTTTGTTAAGAAAAAGAGGGGAAAACCCCTATCAAAATCTTATAAAATTACCCTTAATTCATAATTACTGAAAAAATTTCAATCAAACCTATGGCTTCCATTCACGTCAAGAGCTATTACATTTTCCATCAAGAAAAACAAATGTAGAGAAGAACGCTTTCTATAGTCTTTTAGGAGAAATCTAATATACCTAAAATAGATTGAATTTTTTGTAAAAAACTCAATTTTTTTAATTTTGTATTTTGATGCTTATACTACAGATTTAAATTATTATACATGTATATTGATTTTAATACAAACATAGTAGTACATTGAAACCACAGTAAGACTGAAGTTTAATTCTAAAATTTGAACACTGACATACTGGCTTAAGGAAGGTATAATAAAATTAGAGTTTTTTTAGGATTTTTTAAATGCGTATGTAATCTTGACTGGGGTTAACTGGCTAATTCTTTTTTCTATTTCCTTAACATGCTTTTTAAATTGAAGTCTTCATTACGATAGTAGTGATTGTGGGTGTTTTTCACTTAATTTCTTTTTCTCATTAAATACATATTCTGATTTAAGAGTGTTGTTAAAGAATAACATTTTTTTGAACTTTTTTTTTTGGGATATGAAGTCTCTTATCCTAAAATACCCTTATTGGAATATATATGCTTTTGTTAGAGTTAAGGATTGTTCTTACCTTTACTTTAAAAAAAAGGAAAAAATTCCCTGAGAAAATTCTATAAAATCATTCTTGAACTCTTGTATGCTTTTCGACTACTGAAAAATTTCTTATAAAAAAACTACCGCCTCCATTTATGTTAAAATTAAACCACCTCAGAGCTACTATATCTTCTTCATCAAATTTGATTAGAGAAAATAACTTGCGGATAATAGAGTTTTCTTTACTCTTTTAGAAGAAATGAAATATATCTAAAGTACATTAATACTTTTTTAGAAACTCAACCCTTCTTTAATTTTGTATTTCATATTCGTATGTCGATGCGTATGCTACAAATTTGCATTATTATACATGTATATAGATTTTAGTGCAAAGATATTAGTACGTTGAAACTCTCATAAAACTAAAGTTTAATTCCAGATTTTGATTATGGACATAGTAGTTTAATTAAGCTATCGTTAAATTAGAGTTTTTTAGAAACTTTTAAATGTATAAGAATCGCTAAATCATAAGATTTTGCTCCTAACTATAATTTGAGTTTGTGGTAAGTACATAATTCTATGTTCGTATTTAAGTTATTGGAATACCCCTATTCGTATGACAACATATTCTTCATACCGGTATTATTTTTACATAGTTCACTGTAGTCCGAAATACCATATATTTGCATGATAACATATTCTTTATGTGGCTATTATCTTCGTATATTCCATTATTATAAGTGATGGGATTAGGTGAAACAAAATTGATAAACATTCCAATTTATTTGAGTTCAATAATTAATTTTTTTTCATTTTGAAAACTCTCAAGTTTTGATACATAAGGGATTAAATTAATAAATATTTTTTTCCTTGAAATACTCTTTTTAAGTTCACTAATACGTCTTTTAGTAACAAAAGAATATGAATATAAACAAAGAGGGTGAGGATTTGGCACATCATACTGTACAAAATAATATTAAGAGATTAGATGGCTAAATATTTTTGTTTAAAATATTCATTTTAAATTTATAAGATTTATAAAGATTAAGGGTATTTTTGAATTTAAAAAAGATGAGGCTAAATTACTATATTTCTGGCTGAATTTAAACAATCTGCTGTTAGAAGAGGTTAAAAGTTCACTAATGCATCTTTTACTTACAATGATTGAATGAATATAAAAATAGGTGTGGATCTGGGGACACCGTACAAAAATGATTTCAAGGGGAGTGCTGAAGAGGTTAAAAATTCACTTATGTATCTTTTAGTGACAAAAGAATTAAATTCAACCAATGTGGTACTATATTTAACCCAATAGTATGTATATATATATATATGTGTGTGTGTGTGTGTGATGCCAAGTCGATCTCTTTTCAACTTTTGGAAAACAAAACCTATCAAAAGCTAACCTTGATACCACTATCAAAATCAATAAAATGAACACAATTATAAAAGAAAAAACCTATCAAAAGCTAACCTTGATACCACCATCAAAATCAATAAAATGAAAACATTAATTTTCACCATTTATTAGAGAACCAGTTCCAAGTTCAGGTATTATTATGCTCTTTATTTATATACAATTTTTTTTTAAAGATGGATCGGTTATTGCTTCTACTAACTTTTATTTTCTATGACTAAAAATTTAAACTTACCGATATAAACTAAATCAGAATATCTACAAGTTCGACTAGGCTTTCTTTTTTCAACTTTTATGATGAATCTATTTATTATTTTGTGTTTCGTAATATAGTGGGTTATTATTTTCTTAATGCTCAAAACCTTATGCAATAAGTAATATTTTTCTTCCTTTTTAATTTGATGATACAAGTCTTATTATCTGATAAATGATATGGATTTGAAATTATTCTTGCTGAACTTTTTTTGTATTGTATTTATATTATAATCTAATGCATATGTATATAAGGTAAAAAAAAAAACTAAAGGTTTTGAACATTATTAAAATTATTTCGTTCACATCAACTTTACATATTTATTTGGTAGTATACATTTTTCGGGTTTGAGAGTAAGACTATATTTTGTGCAATGAAACTTTCTGTATTTGATCAGCAGCTAACAACTGATTTATTTATTATGGTTTAATGTTTATTATGGTTTAATCGTAATTGTCATATTAATTAATTTTAATTGTGCTTTTTACTAATGTTTGTAACATTTTTCTTTTGAATCACTATATATCATGTAAAATACGTGATCCTTACTAGTGTGTGTGTGTGTGTGTGTGTGTATGTGTGTATGTATATGTATATGTATATATATATACATATATGTATATATATATATATATATATATATACATATATGTATATGTATATATATATATATATGTATATGTATATATATATATATATATACATATATGTATATATATATATGTATATGTATATATATACATATATGTATACATATATATGTATATGTACATACATATACATATATGTATATATATACATATGTATATGTATACATATGTATATATGTATACATATACATATGTATATGTATACATATATACATATATGTATACATATACATATATATATATATATACATATATATATATATATACATATATATATATATATATATATATTATAATATCCTGAACTTCGGGAGCCGATTAAAATAATCATTCGGGCTCCGAAAAATAAACGGTCGCTAATTTTGAGCAATACTCGGGCATTAGAAGCTTGTGGAAGTTTAAAAGAATTTTGGGGCAAAAATGTAATTTTTGAAAGTTTGGGGGCATTTTTGTAATTTTGGAAAATCTTGGGGGTTAATTTGGAATTTTGAGAAAAATTGTGGGAGTGCCACCTCCAACTAGCTTAATGACTAAGCTAGAAAAAAAAGAAGATAATTGAGAAGGGACGGATCAGCATAAAGAAGTAAAACATAACAAAAAAAAAAGGATAAAAAGGGAATCTTTCCCTTTCGGGAAAGAAGAAGAACAGAACAAAGACAGAAGAGGAAACAGAACAGAGGGGAAATAGAGGGAACAGAGGGGGAAATAGAGGGGCTTCGGGCAAAGTAAGGTAATCTCTTCCCCTTTAATTTCAGTGGGTGAAACGGTGGGTGCGTGTTTACTGTGTTCTGCGTGTGTTTAACTTCGGGGCAGGTGAGTGCTCGTGGATGGGAAGGGAAGCAAGGCTGCCGAGCAGCCTTGAATCTGTGTATTAGGGAGGATGTAAGAATTTGAGTGAGGTTTTGTGGCATCATATGTGTATGTGTGAAAAGGGGAGGGCTGCCGTGGGTTGCAGCAGGTGCTTGCATGTGTTCAGTGTGTGTAGGTGCGTGTTCTTGGATGTGGGTGTTCAGGTATGTGGATTTATGGGTGAATTATATGGAATTGTTTGTGAAATTGTGTATGGTTAAGGTGTACGTAGGACTAGTATGGACAAGGTTGTGAGTTTGGGGGAGTCTGAGGGTCTGTACGTGTGAGTTGGTGTGTGTTTAGTGTGTGTCCGTGATTGTGTGTGTGTGTGTGTTCTTGAGTTTGTGAGCTTCGGGTGTCTTTGTGTGTGTGATCATGAGTGTAATTGTGTGAGATTCATGTACATTAGGTGGGTTGGTGTGTGTTTTTTTAAGTGTTTTGGGGTGTGACTTGGAGTAGCAGGTGATGTGTGTGTGAATGAATAGTGCATAACTGTGTGTGCAGTCACAAGGTGGAAGAAGAGTGTGTGCAGCTGAGGTGCTTTAGTGTGTGTTTTAATCCAAATAGTAACCATTTTTGTCGCTACAAAGGGAGAATTAATTAGGCAGCTTTTGACGAATTTATAAAAATAGTTAGAGTCATAATTGGACAAAACTCAAAACAGTAATCCATGATAAATTTACGAGATCTACCCTTTGGAAAATTTTGGGAATTTTTGGAGTTCACGAAGGGCCCTAAATTAGGGTACTGATTGAAGAACTTTATCAATTTATTTAGCATATCAAACCAAGTTATTTTAACCTAAAAATTTTATGGAATCCCTATTTTATAGATATGATTCAGTATCTAAACTTTCGTGTCATTCTGAGTCCGATAGGTATTTTTCGTGAAACAGACCTTTTAGCGCTCAGTCCGGACACCGGTTCGGGATTTTCGGACGAAAATTTTATAAAATACTTTTTAGGCCAGAAATAACATCGGGATGCTTAAAATAGCAGTTTAAGATATTTTTTAGATTTTTCCGGTGCCGAAAACCCCCAAGGGTGTTTTGATAATTTACCACCCCGAGGGGGGTATTTTGGTAATTTTACCTTTTTGGTGTATTTTGAAGTAAATTTACATACAGTAAGATTATTTTAGTGACTTTGCTTATGGAAAAGTCATTTTGAGAATGAAAGTGAAACGGGGGGTATTTTAGTAATTTATCACCCCGAAGGGGTATTTTGGTAATTTGACCTAAGAAATGTATTTTTGGATAAATTTGCATATGGTAAGATTTTTGTAATGATTTTACCCACGAGAAGGCCATTTTGGTGATTTAAGGCCGAGAGGGGCATTTTGGTAATTTTACACCCTAGGGATATTTCGGTAATTTTACACACCCGGTGAGGGGAGGTTCATTTGAGTTCGTATTAAATTATGATCTTGTTCTGTAGGCTGTTTCTAATGGTTCGATTATGTCGTTTAGGTTAAAGCTAAAGACTTCCGGTTAGGATAATTTAGCTGCGGATCCAGGTAAGGGATTCTATTTGAACCTTGAGTAAGGATTTTGTCCGAACCCTTATTCGATTACTTGTACTCATAAGTACTCCTTTGATATATTTACGGCTAATGCCAAACTCTGAGTTATGTATTGATATCAGCATGTTCTTGCCCAGAAAACCCTAATGTTGAATCTGAATCGGTTATTTGAAAATCTTGTGATGCTCGTATGTTATTGCGGGCTGAGAAAATTTGATAATTGTCTGTATCCATTCTTTGGAATTGTTGTGATTATATTCGATAATTATTCACAGTCGTTTTGTTGTTTATCTGTGATTTTTTTTTCTGAAATTCTGATTTCTTCTGAATTGTTATGTCTAAATCTGATATCTGTTCGTAATCGTTTTTGTTGTTTATCTGTGATATTTCTTCTGATGATTTCTTCTGAAAAATCTGATTTCTTCTGAAAATCTCGAATGCTGACTTATGTCCGTATGATTATTGTTATGAGAACCCGAATTGATTTCGGGGATATGAGCTTATGTTAACGCTCATTGATATTGTTAATTTCTATGTTGGCCTAGGTACCTGTTTAGTGGGGAGGCGGTATAAGGCTGGTTGAATCCTGCATGAAACGCAGGCTAGTACGCAAGTGGACTAGTAATTATTTAGTACATCATGCATGAGTACACTATATGAGCTTGCCGTAATGGCATTGCAATCGCCCAGGATCAACATTTGATTTTTGATTTTCTTTAGCTAGAATGATTTGCACTTGGGTTGAAAGCCTTTGACAAACATTCATTGTACTTAGCTAGAAGGAATTGTACTTGGGTTGAAATCCCCTGACAAGCCTTTATCGTATTATCTGATTTGATTTCTGCTTAGAGTAAAATTCCTCGGGAAATCTTGTTGTATTTTCGAAATGAATTTCTGCTCGGATTGAAATCCCACGAGCAAGGGAAATTTTCGTGGTACTTGGAAATGCGGACTTGAAAATGATCTTTTATTGATCATTTTGGATCTGTTCTGATTGTTAATATGTATTTTGGTATCTATTTTTGATGAACTTTGCTCAGTTTGGGTAATTATTGAATTTTGATCGTTCGAAGTGTCTTGAAAATCATCGTCGGTTGGATTTTTCTGAGTCGTGTTATAATCTCTTTTGTAGTCCTTGTACGACCCTACTGAGCTCTCAAAAGCTCACTCTCCGTTTGATTCCCTTCTGCAGGTGACGATAAGCTGTAGCAGGTTCGGGAATGGGTTAGAGTCTGCGTGAGGTTCCGGTAAGCCCACCACTACTGTACATTCGTTCTTAGGAAATTTGAATTGCGAAGAACCTAAGCTGTAATGGTTTAAGCTAAGCAGTTGGTGATCTAGTAATTTGAAGAAATTGAGTTGATGTTGAATTAGATGATTTGAAATATGCATTAGTGAACAGGTTTGACAGGTGTGATGTGATCCGGTAGGTTAACGACCCGGGAGTTCGGGGCGGCGGAGCTCCGGATTTCTGGGGGCGTTACACACACACACACACACACACACACACACATATATATATATATATATATATATATATATATATATATATGGGAGCTGAGCTATTTTGATAGCGCGATCTAGCCGTCCATCCTGAAAGATAGACGGCCCAGATCGTGTCTTTTTTGAAAGCTGTCAGTAGTCCGCGACATAATGTCGCGGACGACATTTTTTACCTTTTTGCCCCTCCACTCCTGTCCGCTAGACTGGATCGCGGACTACTTTTAGGCCCTGACACATGTCAGGAAAAAGTCGTCCGCCACACAGTGTGGCGGACGACCTCTAGGCTGACACATGTCAGGACCTGTCCCGTCGCATCTTGTCCTTATCTGTCACGTCAACAGTTGCCGCTACACAGTGTAGCGGACACTATATTGTCCACGATATAGTATAGTAGACGTCTAATATATATTCAAAAAAATCCTAACTACGACACTCTTCTCCAATCTTCCTGCTCACAAATATTCCCAGCAGCGTTGGCAAGCAGATCTGCGCAATTTCTTCTTAAGAGCAGCTTTAATACCCTAATAGATCACGTAAGTTCACAAAATCAATCTTTTACATGTTTGTAATCTATAGTTGTGATGAATATTGCGTTTTATGCGTGGTTTTGATTATGCATTGAGCATGTGCTAGCGATGATGAGGATTTATATATGTATATATTTGTTCATGTGCTAGCGTTTGTAAAATTCGATTCCGTATTATACATATATTCATTTAACATTCTATGTATTATGCATGTGCTAGCATCGTATTTTTGCGAGCGATTATCAAAATCCAAACCGTAAAATCCAAATTGAGAAGGTTTTTTCATAATTTCAGTTGCAAAAAATGAAATTTAACCCTAGACTAGAAGATCCATTTGTGTTATACGACCAAGCCAACCATATCAGTACGCTCATTCATCAACTTTTTTATTCTTATGAACGTTGTATACCGTTTCTTTTGTTTAAATTGTATTTTATTAATTCGTAGGAAAGAGAACTTCTCGCCACCGTAGAAGTATCTCACGAGTTCACATCATGGAAATTGAATAAGTCCCAGAAAAAGATACTACGTGGAATTGGGTTTGGGATTTTCACGCATGGGTAGATCTTTCAACAACTTGACCGGGCCTTGATAGGTGCCCTTGTTGAGAGGTGGAGAAGTGAAACGAATACGTTTCACTTCCCGCTCGGAGACGTGTAGAAAACAAAAAAAATTCTAAGTGTTGAATTTCAAAGTTTCTACTGCACTGTCCGCTACACAGTGTAGCGGATGTGTAGAAAACAAAAAAAATTCTAAGTGTTGAAGTCCAGAGTTTCTGTTGCGTTGTCCGCTATACAATGTAGCGGGACACTCGTAGGACCAAAAATTTCCTCTGCTGACCACTGTGTCGTCCGCTACTAATTGTTGGAGTTTCAAGACCCTGCAGAGCCGTCCACTACATTGTGTAGCGGACATGGTCATAAATCAGCGACGAAATTTCCGTCCCTTATTCTCTTTTACGTATTTTAATTTTTTTTATGAAATTAGCGACATAAAAAATGTTTTAGCGATGGAATCAACAACCTCATCATCTCAAATGCACGATTAACAATCAAAAATCATCAATTAACAACCTAAAATCATCGATCAATAATCACAATTCTCAAATGCACAATTAAGAACCTAAAATTATCAAACAAATAATCAATGTTCAAATAACACAAAATTATTCAACATGCACCTATCTGATGCGATTAATTTGATTTAGGGCTTAATTAGGACTCAAAGTTCAACATTGGGAGAATGTTTTTTCACAAGTGCTTTGATCCTTGAAAATGCATATACCCCATGTGTTCAAAGATTACAAAGTCCCCTAGATGGAGGTCATGCTGCTGCACGAATTTGTTCCAACCCTCTTCGAAACAAATTTCATCTTGGCCGCGCGTCTTCTTGATTTTAACAAGCCATGACCCCTTGCGGCTGGTTAAAGTTGCTTCATTTGATCTTATTGTGGTAAACAATCTGCAAAAGGCTACCAGTATGGCCTAACATATTCATAATACAGTAAGAGAGATAAGTTTTTAACCAAAGATAAAAATTTTAACACACATGAAAACACAGAGAAAGAGGGATGGCCTACAAGCTATGTATGAAAACCAGGCATCATGAGCTTGAAGAAGTGTTTGCCGACTGAAACGTCCCTGTTCACCGAAGCAAAAGCCATCAGGACGGATCTATCGCCAGAGGTGGCGTTGCGTCGGGGGAGGACGAGGATGTCGCTGGAGGCGCCGCGACGTTGAGGGGAGGATGGGGTTGTCGCCGGAGGTGGCGCGACGTCGGGGGGAGGACAGTGGTGTTGCCGGAGATGTAGGTCGCCATAGAGGGGGTCGCGGGTGGGTGAGATGTTCGAAACAGATAGAGAAACGAGAGAAAGAAGAATGGACGATCTGATTAATATTTAACAGGAGTTTTAGCGACGTGTTGGAGTTTAGACGTCCGCTACATTGTTTAGCGGACACAAAGAATACCAAAAGTTTTTTTTGTGCAGAGCCGTTTGTCACATTGTGTAGCGGACCCATAGAACATCAAAAAATTTCTACTCTGCAGAGCGGTTTGCTGCATTGTGTAGCGGACATAAGGAACACCAAAAAATTTCTAAGTGTTGGAGTTTTAAGAATCTGCAGAGCCGTCCGCTACATTTTGTAGCGGACATAAAGAACACCAAGAAATTTTTAAGTGCTGGAGTTTTAAGGCTATTGCAAATAAAAAAAAACTTAAACTTAGATTTGATGGCTCTCATAGGTCCATCAGAAATTAAATTCCAGTCTTCCGTTGAAAGATTATTAGAAAAAAATTACAAAAAATTATTACAAATATCAAATAGACTTGATGGCTTATACAATAAATTAAAGGTCCACTTCATTTTCTTCTTCTTTATCTTCGGCGTCCTCTTCTTCCTCGTTTTGCAAACCCCCTGGACTTATTCCCAATGCCTTGTAATGGTTCTGGTTGTCATGGTTGGTCATTTTGTTGCACAATGCACAGCTTCTCAGCTTTTTAGGTTGAGTTGCACGTTCAATAGAGCTCTTCATTCGCGTAGATCTCTTGTGGCCTTTCATTTGCGATATAATTGGATCCAAAGGCCGAATATCATTTTCGTCTTCCTCCCCCGGCTCATCATCTTCTGATCCCGTTGTAGGCTCAATGTCAAACGCATTGCTAGCTGAAGCTGCTTCAAACTGGTCGACGATGGGCTCTTGTTGCTGAGCTACCTCGGGGAGATGTTTATATTCTGTCATTGTAGCAGCACCTTTTATGGACAAACGGGTAAACATTGTGACCAGATGATTATACCGCAACGTCTCTGATTCTTCAAAGTCAGTATATGGATGCTCCAAAAAGGCAATGGTAGCATACAACCTGTTTGCACCTTTCGTCCACCGTGGCTGGACATATTTATCGGGGATTGTCCTGATATTCTTTTGGGTAAAAACAGCAGAATGTGTCTACACAGGATTCCATGGAACTCAAACTTCTTGCAAACACATGTCACCGAATCCGTCAATGTGTCGTGGCTCACCATATATATTCTGTGCAGCTTCTTAGGGACGAGGTCATTCACGAGCGAATAAACCTTGTACTCACGCGTAGACTTTTCTGCCACCTTGTTTATACTGTATCGTCCTGATTTTTGCAGCTCTACTTGGTATAGCAGGAAGATCTCCTTCATATAGACTTTTGCACCGTTCAGCTCCAACGGGGTCTCAAGCAACCTTCTCCTTTGTTTGTATGTGCTTGCAAAGTCTGCTGCCCTTTTCTTCACGAATAACGAGGCAACCACTTTTTATGCAGATGCGACGAAACTCTTCAAATTGGTAATTGTACCCACATAACTATCGAACGTGGCATTCATAGATTCACTCCTGCCGTCATTTTCATGCCCGCAGAAAAATGCCTCCTCGTGTAAACGCCAATCCATTGCTCTTTGAGCTCGTACAAGTGCTGGAGCCACTCGTTGTCTTGCAATGAGTAATCCTCAACAAGCTTTTCCCACCTCTCCTCAAATTCCTCAATCGTTAACGACTTAATAATGCACTTTTCTAAATACTGTTTAAAGTCTGGATACTTTGCATACACGTGATGCAAATGTTTAGGGTATTTGTTGCTTATGTGCCAAGTGCACAAGTTGTGTCGAGTATCTGGGAAGACGGTAGCAATAGCGTTCTTCATTGCCAAATCTTGATCGGTGATGATAACTTTAGATGCTTTGTTGTTCATGGCCTCCAGCCACGCCCTAAACAACCATACAAAAGAAGTCTCGCTCTCGTCCCTTAACAAGGCGAACCCGAACAGGATGGAGTGATAATGATGATTGATGTCCGTGAAAGGAGCGAACTGCATCGAGTACTTGTTGGTATGGTATGTGGTGTCAAAAGTCATGACATCCCCAAAATGCTTATAAGCAAGCCTCAAACGACCGTCGACCAAAAAAATTGTGGAAATTCGATGCTCGTAGTCAAGTTTATAATCGAAGGTAAACTGCGGGTCCTTCATCTGCATCCGCTTCAATAGGCTCATTGTGGATTGAGCATCATTAAGGTCATACGCAGCTCGTCTTTGGGTTCGGACCGCGTTACGAACGTCTATCGTGTTAAAGTTTAAATTTTGAATTCCCCCAGCCTATTCAGCAAGAACATTAACAATTTCGACAGGTCCTATCCGTGCATTGCTCATTTTTTGAATTAGGCTCCTTGTGACCTTACCCATCTTCTTGTGTTGATGCATCTGACTCACCTTATAAGGGTTACTAACGGGTGATTGTGTGCCAGTTCCAGGCTGGTAATAAGCCAATGATCTTGCTTGGGTTTATAGCTTACGAACATCTTAACCTGAAAATTTGTGGGCGCAAAGCAGTCTCGTCTTCTACTCGAATATCCTATTTCGTCATCACTGTCATCATTGCCTACGTGTGTCTCATTTTACTGTGGGTTTCTGCCCTTATGACACTCGTATAAACGAGAACATATCTTTTTTGTTATGTTGTTTGTTCTTGTAGTCTTTATTCAAATGCCAAAACTAACCCTCAATGAATACGCTCGAAAACATTCTTCAGCTTCTTCCAATGTTTGAAACATTCGTCCTAGATACAAATCACTAGCATCTACGGGGGTGTTGGAGCTCGACACGAAATCAGACACTGTGAAACAAGACCTATGTAGAAATAGACTACGCTTAACAATCAAATGGCATTTCTAAGTGAAAATATTACCTCAAAATTACCTTGGCGAATAGACCAATTTAGGATGACAAATATACCATATACATAATCTCAAAAGTGTCTCCAATTTAATAATTATTAATTTTTTGAACATAACAAATTAAAATTACAAAGATAAATAGACAAATTCATCATGCCAATATACCAGCTGGCGAGGGCATTTTGGTCAAAATAAACGTCCCGCTACCTTGTGTAGGGACGGTTTTTTTTAAAAAAGATTTAGGTCATCCGTCCTTTCAGGATGGACAGCCAGATTGCGCAGGCAATTTGGGCAGTCCTGGAAAAAGTGCTAACCGCCACTCTTTGCAGCGATTAAGTGAATCTTATTTTTCAAAATATAATATGGGTAGTTCACGATAACGTGTGGATGGCTAGATGAAAGTTGGATAAAGAGTTATTTTTCCACCGGTGGAGAGGGATAGCCCCCTCATCTATATATACATTTACACACACACACACACACACACACATATATATATATATATATATATGAAGGTGGATAAATATTGTATCTACTGAATAATATATCAGGAATTATGCTTATTGGAGCATGTCATCCATCCGCCACAAAGTCAAACTCTTGTGCAGCAAATCAAAATTCAAAGTCACAACAAGATAAAATAATTTGAGTATTCTGATCACTTCCTTATCGAGTCAGGAAGGTGCATATTTTATCTCTTGGACATGTATATGAAGAAAGCCACATAATGTCTGCGAGTGAATTAAAATGACCAAAAAAATTTCCTTCATTCTTCTATGGTACCAGAGCCCTTGCCAAACAACCATTTTTTGTTTCATGGCCTCTTCTTCCCAACAAACCCTACCGCACCCATTGTCTTCCTTCTCAAACATAGTCAACATCTTAATTCCTATCAAACTTACCATAGAAAATTACCTTCTCTAGAAAAAGTTAATTCCTCTATCTTCTCCATGGCTATGGTCTCCTGGGATTTGTTGATGGAACCCACCCATGGCCTCTACAATTCCTTGGACCTTTGACACCCATGCAACCTACCTCGGACATCACTACAGTCTCTCCCAGTGATGATACATGTATCGAGAATTCGGCCTATATGTCCTGGCAGAAACAAGACAACTCTTTCTCAATTGGCTATTGTTATCCCACATTGAACCTGTGTTAGCACAAGTCCTTGGCCTGCACACCTCCGCCGCAGTATGACTTTCCCTTGAACTCATGTTCACCGTTTCAATCCAAAGCCAAGATTTTCAATTTACGCTTCTATAGACACCCATTTTTGTAGTCCTTTTATTTATTTATTATTAGTGGATTTCATCCAAAGGTTTATTATTATTGGTGTAGGCCTAGTAATAAATAATGAACTAAATTTATTAAGTACATTCCACTTTTGTCCAGTTAAAAGTCCAGTTCAGTGTGAGTTTGGTCTAGGTAGGGATTGTGATTGCTTAGATAATTTAGAAATATCTTGTGATTATTCCCTAATGCATGCAAATCTTCTTGATTTAGATAAAAATTGGAGATAATTCCCGAGATGTGGTACATCCCATCTGCTTTATCATAGATAATTACCAAATTAGAGATAGAAAATACTACAAAGAAAAAGGGGTTTATGAGGCACTAAAAAAGTTTCACCAATGATATCAAAAGTGTCACAATGAGATTTTCTGGCACTTTTTCAATGCTTTTCTCAAATGTCGCAAATTTGACCTTCGGGAATTCTTGACACTTCTTACGATGCTCATCCTTTTATCGGGTCAATAATCAATGTTAAATATGTGACACTTTGAGAAAAACACCACTAGTTTGCAACACTCAGCATTCTACAAATGTTGTTCCTATTTATGGCACTTTTAAGGAATTGTCACTAATTTTTTGCCCAGATTTTTTTTTTTTTGAAATGTCAAAACTCATTTGGCATTTATAGATAAAACGTAATCCCAGCTCCAAAATAAAAGTGATAATGTAATCCTTGCTCGAGAATGAATAATTAACAACCAAGTCGATTTACTAGTAAATAAAATATCATTAAAACCAACTACAAGCTAATGCCATACATCCACAACACATATCCAACATCCATATCCTTACGTATTTCATCCAGAGATCCTCGCTTTCAAAAGCATACAAATAAAATATTGTTGAACCGCGGAACCAAAAGATATCTCATCCAAAATGTTAACGTCGTGCATATTGTTCTTCTAAGTCCAACAAAAGTTGTGATGTCTTCCAACACATAAACCTGAAATAAAAGACCAAAAAAAAAAAGGTTATAAACTTAAATGGTAATAAAAGTGAATTTAAAACGAGAATCTAATCTACAAAAAGAATATATTAAGAACGGTAAAGACTCGTATACCTACCCCTTCATTTTTGCATCTTACTTTGCAAATGTTTCAAAGTGATAAAATTCTTCTTTACTTTTTTATGTTGAGGAACCTGAAAATCAGATCCTATGTAATTAGTCATTAGCTATACAATAGAAAAGAGAACCATATTAGAAACATCCATATACTCGAGTAAATTTCATTTGCCAATTTTTCAAAGTAACGAAGCAGGCTCTTGAATGGAATCTGGAAGCTTAGATGCAAAACTGTACCCTTTTGTCATGTGCAAACAAAAGAGTAAAAGTCCATTACTGTTGAAATATGTTTGAGTATAATGTTAATAACAATTGGATGAAATAAGGGGAAATAAAAACATACAACAACTTTAGCCAGTTCGGCAATTTTATACCGCCCTTTCTTCTCCTCGGCATTATACTTGTGTGTACCCTTAAACTAACTCATGACGAAATAGGTACCAATCATTTCGGTTCTTTAGCTAGATTCATATTAAGAAAACAAATTTACATGTCAAATTCAGCTCACTAGTTAACTACACATTAACTCATAGTTATCATAGAACGTATGCAACTGTTCACTCAACTCTTACTTGAGAGTTGCTCTTTCGACGATATGTATAGGGGAACCTAGTTTTCTTCCTGGTTTTTTTTTTTCTTTTTTCACTCGTAAGCATGATTAGAAAATAAATCAGAGTTAATAGCAGGAAAAAAGTCAATCTAGAAGTATATGCTACTAAAATGATGTCACGCAACCCACCTTGCAAACACTGCAAGAGTCTTCCACTTCGTAAACCAACATGTCCCTAGCCACCACACAAGTAACACTAACATTGCCACAAGTACCAAATTTTAGGACATTGCAATGTCCCCAAATTTGGAAGAATATTCTGAAATATTAAGGGATGAACTTTTTCTCAATCTGTGTTCTCAATCCGCCAATTTTCACCAAACTTGCCAGTTACTTAACTTTTTCTCAATCTGCGATTTTAATCAAATAATCGACTCTATCAGAACTCTCAGATGACTGTAAAATGGACCTTTGGGCTGCAGGTTGGGGGAAACTATTCTCTCTACAACTTTTGGACCATTTCTATATAAGTGGTGCATCATTTAAAAGGAGAAAATCAGCATTTTGTATAACACTTTTGTATCAGTGATTTACATTGCATCATGGATTCACCTTAAGGTGGTTCTAACTGTTCTTAACATTGTCGTCTAGAGATAATTTTGTAGTGCTTTCTCGTTTAGTCTGTATTATAGCAGTCTAGAATATTTCCCATTCCAACGGCTAAATTTCAGTCAAGAAAACATGCTTCATAAAAAGAGTCTTTCAAACTCAATTTCCTACATTTGTGTCAAAGACTGAGCTTCAGGTAACCTCCCGTAGGGTCCTTCCAAAATATTTGTTTGTTATCCGGTTTGTCCGACTGGATACGTAGGCCATTTGACCCCAGTTGTCGAATTCAAACCAAATCTATAAAATTATGACTATGGTTCATTTATTGCATGTTGTGTTACGTGTTAAAAGACAAAAAAAAAAAAAAACCATAAAAACAAAGTATAGACACTTAACACCTTCCCGCCATATAATTAGTTTTGGAATTCACTGTTACTGTTTTCAATAAGTTAAAAGCCTGGTTGGGCATTTTAGAGCCTTTTAGGATTTTTCTTAGTTTTCCTTTACTTCATAAATTAAGATGGCGACTCTAAGTGTTTAGACCTTCACAGGTCTAAGGATTTTTTTGGGGTGGTTTGTTATAGTGGTGAGTATGTTGGGGACTAAAATAAGAGGACTAGACATTAAATGTTTTTGTTGCTTTTGTTGGCCTTTGTGTTTTTGTTTGCTGTATATAACATCTAAAATATGCTTTGACTGTGATAGTTGTGCTTTTATTTTTTATGACTCAAACACCGTCATGATTGTGCCAAACCCACCCATTCGAGGGGAACGGTTCAAACCCTTAGAATTCTTACTTACCAAGGCGAATTCAACTATACTCACACCTCTAAGTTCTAGTATCGAGAACCTCCTGGTATCTCGGTATATTAAATGACTTGTGTACACGTACCGTGATCATCCATTTATTAACTACATGAGTTATGGCTGAGAGGTATATCGTACAAGTCAAGGCAAAGGAATAACCTTGCCCCCAGAGTTAAGAAGAAAACCACACACGTTGACCATTTCTACAGTCTACTTTTTAGGGAAAATATTTGCCATGTTTTATGGCATATCTGCTAGGAGACCGGCTGGTAATCTGACTAAGGGGAGATTACAGAAATAGAGATTCTGACCAACCGACCGGTTTACCAAAAGGGCAACCAGATGGTTACTCAGTGAGTGCTCGTCTTGCAGACCAAATCAGCCAGTTTATACCCCATCCTTTTACCCAAAAAGTACCCCCATTAAGTAACCGGATGCTTACCCATAAATGTTTCTTGATAGTTAGTTAATACTCTCCCATTGATAAATGCTTTTCCAAAATCCCCAAAACAAGTCACTGATTAGTCGGATAGTTAATCAGTACTCCATTTTTTCCAAATACATTCCAAAAACCCCACACAAAAAAATATCCATTGATTAACTGGACGATTAGTATGTACCCTACCTTTTCCAGACACCTTTTCATAAATACCCGAAAATAAGCCACTGAGTAACCGGACGATTTACCCAAGAAGTTAAACGGAATGTTGGTCAGTGACCCTCTCTCACAGACATTTTTTCAAACGTCCAAAACATCCCACTAAGTAATCAACCAGTTTACTTGTAAGGATAATTGGATGGTTAGTTGGTATTCAATTTCCCTGAATAATTTGGTTGGTTTCATATGTGACTTATGTTACTTAATTTTTGTATTTTATTATCTATGCGGTTAAAGGTAAGAAAGTTTGTATCGGGATTTTTTTAGAGAACTCACAAGAACAACAATTGCCGAAGAATTTCCTCAGGTCGGTGATTTGGTCTGTATCCTCAGCGAATTAGAGAAAGATTTTCAGACCAACTTCATAACTTTAGCAGCTCAACAGCCGAAGACCGTCTCAGTTATAGAATTCCTCAGGAAGAAAGACAAAGAGGATCACGAGGAAAAACCTCCTAAAAGGGAAAAGAAGAAAGCTGAATTTGATTGGCAATATGAGTCAAAGGATGATGAAGGAAAAGCTGCCATCCCAGAATAGAAGGAAAAGTTGGTCGCGCTAGAGTCTCAGGTTGACATGATGAGAAGGGCAGATGACCCCATGGACCTTAGTGCCTTCACCATGAACCCTGAAGACCAGCTGTCACCTAAGTTCAAGATGCCTATCACGGATAAGTTTGATGGTACAACCGATTCTCAAATTCATGTTAAGACTTGCATGCAAGTGTTGAGCCCTTATGGAGTCAACCAAAATCAGTTAATCCATCTCTTTCACCATACCCTGATAGAAGCCGCATCTCGATGGTTTCTTACCATCGATGATGCTCCAGTAAGGACATGGGAAGATATAGTATGAGAATTTGTAAATCAATATCAATATAATGCTTATTTGGATATTACCCTAATAGATTTAGAGATCACTAAAGAAGAGGCAAGAGAATTTGTGCCAGTGTTCATAATGAAATAAAGGAATCAAGCAACCCAAATGGTTAACCGCCCATCGGAGGAAGAGCAAGTCAATATAGTACAAAATAATTTGTTGTTGGTGTATCATGAGTACATCTTTGGACATTTTCACTCCTCTTTCAAGGACTTGACGGGATCCTTTGTACAAATTGAAGATGCTATCAACAAAAGAACAATATCTCATGAGACCAAGCCAAGATGTTTTTGAGCTTGTACGAGGAATTCTGCTACCCAGCCAAAACCTGACAGTGCCAATAATGTTAAAAATGTCCAGGGACTACAAGTTATGTCATGGAAAGCCATGGCTGAACCACGATGAAAATTTATCCCTTGCCTAAAGTGTATAGGCAATTATTACGAAAGGAAATGATCTCCAAGTTACCCCCCACTCTTACACCGGCAATTATATCCAAAGGATATGATGTTCAAGCATTTTTGCATACCACCACGAAAATGGTCATTCCACGAACGGATGTGTCAGCTTTAGACATAATATCCAAGATCTTATTAAAAGGGTGAAGTATCCCTTTCATCTAAGCCGCATATAAGAAAAGAACCATTGCCTCGTCATAGGGTTAATATAACCGATGATATTCCGCAAGTGCTAGTCTTTCTACACTTATAACACTAGTATGTCAATAGGTGGATATGTTATATATTTGTGTTCAGGTTCCCTTGTCCGAATTTTGTATTGTGGTCTCTTGGGAGGAGCTGGTAGAAGGAGAATCTTATTATGTAGATGAAGAGGAATATAACAAAAATACAGGTTCCATTTCTAGACCAACAACTTCACGTTGCATTTGACTAGGCCTCGTTGAGCTTATCGGACACCTATCTAACCAGTTGTCTTAGATCCCTTATTCTCTCAAGACCCGCTAGATGATGAAGTGCTCCACAATTGGAAAAGACTCAAGTCTAGACACCATTTTTGTGGTCTTTTATCTATTTATTTACTATTGGGCTTTATTAATAATTAGAGTTTATTATTATGGGCTTGGCCTAATAAATTTTTAATTAAATAAGTGGTCCAGTCCAGTCCAATCAAGTCCAGTTCACCGTAAGATCAGTTCGTGGTATGATTTGGTTAGATGATTTAGAAATACTCATGATTTATCCCCAATGCATGCTAATATCATTGATGTATATGAAATATAGAGATAATTCTCAAAATCTGGTACATCCCATCAGTTTTTAATCAGAGTAATTACCGAATTAGGAATAGATAATGTCCCAAAGTTTGAGAAAATTATGGGATGAACCGACAGGTTTTCAATAAACTGGCAGGTTAATTGACTTTTCTCCAATCTACGATTGTAATGCAATATTTGACTTTATCAGAGATCTTATAATCAAAAGTTATCTTTATCACTTCGGTTACCCTCAGAACTCTATAAAAAATTCTTTTGATTACATTTTCAGGAGGTTAGTCTCTCTAGAACTTTTATACAATATCTTCCTGCAAGTGATACATCATTTTTAAGGAAATTTTCAACACTTTCATACTCTCGTCATAGTGAGAATCTTGCATCATGGATTCATTTCAAGTGGTGCTACACTCTCCAAGCCATAGTCTTCTAAAGGTAGCTTTACATTGCTTTTTCGTGTAGGCTAGAGAAGTCTAGAGTTTTTCCCTACCCGCGACCAAGGTTTGGTCATAAAAAACAAGATTTAAAAAGTGTCTTTCAAACTTATTCATTTTCGTGTCAACGACCAAAGTTTAGGTCGCCTCCTGTATGGTCTGAGTCGAACTATGGTGGTTCTGATCCTAGTTTGTCCAACTAGTACGTAGGTCATTTGACCCCAGTTGTTGAACTTAAACCAAAATTATATGTAAGGTTATAGTTTTTTGTATGTGTAAAAAGTTTTAAGGCCAAAAATCATTAAAGATAAAGTAGAGTTGCAAAGGATATCGTAGTCCCCAAACCCATCATTTCTGTTTTCAGTAGATGAGAAGCTTTTTGGAATTTTAGAGTCTTTTTAAGGTTTTTATTATTTTTCCTTTATTTTTAAAAGATAAGATGGCAACTCCTAATTCCAGACCCTCGCGGGTCGTAAAGGAAACTTTTTTGGGGTAGTTCACTACAAGCGACTCTGCTAGGGACTAAAAAGTAAGAGCAGTAGGCTCAAAATTTTTATTTTGCTTTTCTTGGCCTTATTTTATTTATTTATTTATTTTGAATAACATGGATAATATCTAATTATGGAATAGCGGCCTTGACTGGAACAACAGATAAGATAATGATGAACTCAGCTCGGACCCTATAATTGTGGTGATAGTGCTTCATTTTGTGACTTACACACGGGCATGATTTTCCCTAACCCATTCACACCAGGGTAATGATTGAAACCCCTGAACTTCCTACTTATCGGGGCAAATTCGGTTGTACCCTTCAAGGCCTTGTACCAAGAGCCTGTTATCTTAGTATATTACATCACTTGTGTACACGTACAAGTGATCACCTACCTGAGTTCTAGGTGAGAGGTATATCATACAAGTCAAGCCACGGAGCAACTGTATACTCGGAGTTGATAAACAAACACCCCACGCTGACCATTACTATGGTCTATCCCTCTTAGGAAGAATACCTACCAGGTTTATGGCATATGAGCTGGGAAACTAACCAGATTATTCTATAAATCGGCCGGTTTATCACCAAGAGGAGACCACATGAATAAAGGTTCTGACTAAGCGGCCGGTTTACCAATAGGTTAATCGAACAGTTAAATAGTAAGTTTCTTTCTTGTAGATAAAACTAGTCAGCTTATATCCCATATTGGTACCCAAAAACACCTCACCAAGTGACCGGACAGTTAACCTACAGGGTTAACTGGTTGGTTAGTCAGTACACAATCCTTCTCCGAACATATTTCAAAACCCAAAAACAACCCACATACGATTAGTTAGTACACAACCACTGTTCCAAACACCTTTTTTTTCAAAAACTCGAAAGAACCCACTGATTAATCGGGCGGTTAGTCAGTGCGTAACCTTTTCCCAAAAAACCTTTTTTCGAAGACCCCAAAAATAACTGATTAACTTGACAGTTAGTCAGCTCTCACCCTTTTCCAAATCCTTTTCAAACTCTCACTAAGTAAACCGGTGGTTTACCCAGAAAGGTAACTGGACGATTAATCAGTATGCCACCTTTCTGGCTGGTTTCATATATATCTTCTCTGATTGAATTTTTATGTTTTATCCTCTATACATTTAAGGATAGGAAACTCTTGTGTCAAGATTTATCCAGAAATCTTACAAGAATCTCAATGGGTAAAGAATTCCCTTAAGGTGGTGATTTGGTCAGCATCCTTACCGAGTTCCAAAAAGACTTTTAGAACGACTATGCAACTCTGTTGGCTTAACAAGCAAAAACCGTCTAAGATATAGAATTCTTCATGAAGAAGAGCGAAGATGATCATGAAGAAGAACCCCCTAAGGTGGAAAAGAGATATGATAAGAAGAAAGCCAAGTTTGATTGGCAGTATGAGTCAGAGAACGATGAGGGGAAAGCCGCCACTCCAGAATGGAAAAATAATTAGCCTTACTTGAATCCCAGGTTACTAGGTTGAGAAGGGGTGACGACCCCATGAAGCTCAGTACCGTCACCTTGAACCTGAAGACCGACTATCACCCAAGTTCAAGATGTTGGACATGGATAACTTTGATGGAGAAATTGACCTTAAGATTCATGTTAAAATATACATGTGTGTTGGTCCCTATGGAGTCAACCTAAACCAATTGATCTAGGTCTTTCACCGCAGCCTGATAGGGGCCCCTTTTGATGGTTCATCACTTTAGGTAAAGCCTTATAAGAACATGGGAATATGTAGTGCAAGAATCCGTGAACCAATATCAGAATAACATAAATTTGGATATCATTCAAAGAGATTTAGATACCATAAAGCAGGAACTGAGAAAGTGTGTGTCCACATTCATAATGAGATAGAGGAATAAGGCTGCTCAGATGGTTAACCGCCCTTCAGAGGAAGGCCAAGCCAATATAGTAAGGAACAATCTGTTAGCGGTATCTCAGGAAACAAAGCCCAGAAGTTATGAGCTGGTATGAGGAATTTCGATACTCAGCCTAAAACTGCGAGTACCAATAATGTTAACAATGTTCGAGAGCAACAAGTTGTGTCATCGAAAGCCAGTGCTGAACCAAGGGAAAAGTTTACTCCATTGAATGCTTCTTTGCGTAAAGTGTTTGAGCAATTCCTAAGAAGGGGAATAATCTCCAAGTTAATCCCTAATCCTACATTGGGTAGTGATACCTGAATAATACACTATTTAGGCACTTTATGCCTCCCACCATTGAAAAGGCCATCCCACGGACAGATGTATCAGCCTCGGACATGCTATCCAAGACCATATCGATAAGGGTAAAGTCCCCCACTTTAGCCAAGCCCTATGTAGGAAAAGAACCCTTGCTAACTCATAGTGTTAATGCCTACACTTATAACACTAGTAGGTTAATATATGGACGTTGTGTTTGTTTGTGTTCAAGATCCCTGCAGAATTTTGCGATGTGATCTCTTCAGAAAAAATTGATGGAAGGCGAAGCTTACATCGTAAAAGAGGAAGACTATGATGAAGATACAGGTTTTGTGTTTAGATTTACCATTGTATCATACTTAACTAGGTCTAGTCGAGCTTACCTGCGAACTCCCTAGCCAGTCCGCCTGATGATAAAGTACTTAGGCACTTGAAGAAAACTCATGTTAACATTTCTACTTAGGGATTATTGTCTGCCTCTTACTCCCGTAGACAGGCTCTGATTAAAGTACTTAGCAAGGCGCAAGTCCCTATACAAACCCAACCGGATGAGCTATCTCATGTACTTAGGGCCATTCACTGTGGAAATGTTCTTATATTTATTAAAGCCAATATGCCAAAAACAGGACCAAGCCATAATGACCCGCTCCACATCACTTTGCAGGCTCTCGATAAGAGAGTTTCTTTAATCCTCATTTGATCGTATTAAGCTGCCACTAGGAGACTCTTACCTTCCACCCAAAGAAAGCAGCTCCTACAAGGATTTGCACGCTTCCGTTCTCAAAACTATTCATAAGATGAATTAACGATCTCAATTAGAAATAATTTAAGATTTGAGTTCAAAACTTTCTAAATTAGTATTTTTAGGTGGAATTTGGCAGACGACATCCTCTTTGCTTAGGGTCACGGCACTAGCCTAGCCAGGCAAACCTTCCTCAATCTCGCCCCTTTACCCTTAATCACTTAATCAAAGAGGAGCTTCAAGCAAGCAAAAATGCAGAAGCAAGTGTCCTTCAGTGAATGGTGTATCCAACAAAGATAGAAGATTGTTCTTATTCTAGACAAGGAAGAGAATGATATTCATGCTAATGTACTAGTTTTCAAGCTGTCAAATGGTCCATGAATAATGGCTTCCGACTTTTCATCTTATTTACCAAAATTGTAAGGGTAAGAAAGGCAACTTAATACATACTGGTACCACATTCAATCCTTCTTTCTCAATAGACATTGAGGCATTCCAATGTTTTACAGTATCTGGTTTGTTATCGAAAAACCGTGGGTGCCAAAAATTTGGTTATATGCTGTAATTAAATCAAAACGTACCAGGCACACTCCAGTTTTGAAGAAGCTTATTAAGAAATTGCTGTAATGCTTCCATTTTTTTTATCAAGAAAGCCCTTCATCACTTGTACTAAGGGTCTTACTCGCACTGCATAGGCAATCATTGTGTTTTCCCAAGCCTTTACTTCATTTCCCATATCTTCCAAGGTATATTCCACACCAAGTCGACCATTAATGTTATGTGTAGATATGAATTCTAGAGAATATTATCTGTCATAAAATCCCAATTTGGTATCGTTAAAGAGGCGTATAATGGCTTATGTTGATACTTCCCAGAATTTTGCTTCTCTTGTGTGTTATTCCCTATTTTATTGATAGAGGGCAAGGCTCAAAAAGATTCACAGATTTCCTCCTTTGCATGTTCAAAATAAGGATTTGTACTGCCATTTTTGCCCATCATTTTGTCGGCATGTATCCTTACCTCAACCATTGACATTGCCACGTCTACATTTCCCTAATTTTGTTAGGTTCATACGCCCCACATTTAGTTTTTGTGGGCATGTGAGACTCCTCACACGCCCCAAACTGTTTGTGATGGTTATCTCCATCAATGCACTTCGTTCTTAGACACCAGGTCTTGGATTTCCCTCTAGACGATCTTTAATTAATGCATTACGCAATTTCACTTTTTCTTGTTCCCATGCCACCATTCTCTGTTTTAATTGGGGGAACTACTCTCGAAAGAGATTCTCCTTATCGGAATCCGTATTGGATTCTATTATTACCACCAGTCATACATCTCTGACATCCAAAAAAAAATCGGATCCCAAAGAGATTGTAACATTATTCACTCTGGTTGTAGAACTTGAGGAATTTGAGATTCCATCTGTTCTTTCCCATTCATTTCCCATGAAATTACTAGCAAAAACATTCTTTGGTGCTCCTCTTAGGCGAGCCGATCTTCTTGATGTAGTTGTCGTCAGCATGTATTTGCTTGAAAAGTCAGAGAGACGTTCGTGAAAATTTACGAGGAATCACTACCATAAGAATCTTTTAATTTGTCAATTTTACTACCTATCTTAAAAACTTACTTTATTTTTGGTGTTTGATCTTAAATAATTTGTTTCATGCATCATGAGAATTCAACGTTCAATAAGAGTCCAAAGTCTATATGGAAACAAAGAACATGATGTAGCACAAACTTTAATGTTTTGTAAGAAGAATATTATGTGCTACCTATTTTAGTGAATTCTTTTTGCTCTTGATTTTTATGTACATTATGAGAATTCAATATTTAATAAGAGTCCAAACCCATTGTGTCACCAAAGGAAAAACAATTCTCCAAGTTAAATATTTAATAAGTGTCTAATTCATTGCAGGAATCCTAATAAATAAGTAATAAAGAGTTTAATAAAAGTCAATATTTAGATGAGACTTCACTAAAAAGCTCAAAATGAAAAGTGACATTTGTCACAAAATCAGAGATGAGCTCGACTATTACCCACAAGTTTGTGTGTGTGTGTGTGTATATATTGATTGATATTGATTAAAGACAATGTCACAATTGACTATGAGGTATATGTATATGTATGTGTATGTGTGTGTGTGTATATATAGATATATATTGATTGATATTGATTAATGACAAG
Source organism: Escallonia herrerae (assembly GCA_033070095.1). NCBI lineage: Eukaryota > Viridiplantae > Streptophyta > Magnoliopsida > Escalloniales > Escalloniaceae > Escallonia > Escallonia herrerae. Next base: position 239,673 of record JAVXUP010000677.1, on the reverse strand, counting down.
GTCACAATTGACTATGAGGTGAAGAATTTGTCTTGTGTAACAAGGGCAAAACTATGCATCTCAACTTGTTGCTTCCAAAGTTAAGACTATATTTCGTATGTCAAATATCTAGTGGAGCTTCTTAGAAAGATTTATAATGTCCATGACCTATTGTTAGAGGACAAAACAATATCGGGAAGACTACTGTAATACCCTAATTCAATATAACCCAGAATTAGATTAATTGAGGGTGTTACTTTTTATCGATAGCATTATTTTATCAATAATTGAGTAATTAGAATTTAAATGAGGTGCTAATTTGGCTTTGGGGCCAAAAATGCAACTTTATTAAAGGTGAGGGGTCAAAGTGTAATTATGAGATGTTGAAGGGCTAAATTGTAATTATTGGCATGAAGAGGTGTCGTGACGGGGAGGAAAATTTGATGACAATTAGGTACCTCCTACTTAAAATGAGGTGAATAAGTGCATTAAAGTATATACAATAAATTTATGGGATAAAAGAGGAAAAGAGAAGAAATAAAGAAAGAGAAGACAAAGAAAGGAAAAAAGGAAGAATAGAGGAAGAACTTGGCAGAAGGAAGAATAGAGGAAGAAAAGAAGAGAAAGAGAAGAAGAAATAGAGAAGAAAAGTAGAAAAAAATTGGTGGAAAGGGGTAATCCCCCTTTCCCTTTATTTTAAATTTTAGGGTTAAGTATGTGTATGTGCTCACGATGGGGGTGTGTGTGTACTTGTTGTGTGTTTGCGTGGTACGGGATGCTTGTGCACAATAGTGGTGTATGTATGTGCTTAAAGAGGGCTGCAGCAGTGGGGTGGTGCTTTGTGGGTACATGAAAGGGTGAAGGGAGAGCAGCAGCAGGGGATGCTACTACTGCTCTGTGAGTGTGCGTGCGCGTGTGCATGTGTGCGTGTGCATGTGCATGTGAGTGTGAATATGTACGACACAGGCTGCGTGGGGGCAGGTTATAAGGGTTTATAAGGTGGTAGTGAGGTGGTGATGGTGGGGTGAGGTGAGGTGGAAGGAGTGGTGTGTAGGTAGGGAGTGGGCAGTGGGTGACTGCCCACATTAAAGTTGGACAATGGGGGAGGAAGGAGTTGCTGTGAGGTGGTGGAATGGTTGTGACAGCCAGTTTTGGAGGTGCTGGGCTGTTCAGGGTGGTAGATGAGGGTTGCGCAAGGAGTAAAGAGGTTGTGGGGAGGTTTTGATAGTAGAAGGGAAGGGTGGTGTTGCAAAGAATGGTGTAGTGCAAGGAAGAAGGGCTGGGCAGTGTTGGTGCGAATTCTAAGGGGTGTAAAGTGAGAGTGTGCAGTGGTGTTGGGGGGGTATTGGTAGGGATGTAAAATAGTGGTGTACTGTAGGGTATGTGAGCATGCCAAGGGTGAGTAATTAAACCCTAAAATGTGCAGGAATATCGATTTTAAGCAAGCCAAAAAAGACGTCAAGAATAACACGTTATCGGATAGGAATAAGTTGCCGTCGTAAGACGCTATGAACAGTTAAATAGGAAGGGGTAGAATAAAGTGTGCCTATATGTTTGAGTGATGCCAGACGAGCAAGGTCTTATTTGGTTAGGTGATCCGGCTCGTTGTGATCAAAAGTTGTGTGTGTCGGTTGTAAGTCAATCAAGTGAGGACAGTGCAGTTCTGATATGTTAATTCGTTGTTTCCATTAGCATGTCATGTTGAGGATTTTTATGTTAAACTCCTCTTATTATGATTGGATACTGGTAGTCATTGTGATCAATATTTGTTATTTTGAATTATGCTGTTGAGGACTTATGGTAGAATAATTTATCCTTAGTGCGCCTCATTGATGAAGTTTAGTAAGATAATACGTGTCCTAGTATGCTATGTTTTGGTTTGATTTGCATACCTGACGTTGGTGATGATGTTGTGTAGAGATTGTTGCGTGGTTGTTGTGAGATATTTCTTCTAATTATTGAATACCGATATTAGTTATTGAATACCGATATTTCTTCTAATTAAGAAACACCGTTGAGAACTTGTGGTTAAGTTTCTCCCGAGTCCACCTTATCGTTGATTAATGATGTTATGTAGAGATGGTTGTGTTGTTGTTGTGAAATTCCAGCACTTATTGGTAACCAACATTTTTCCTATTTAAAATGTTGTTGAGATTATGGCAAAATTTCTCCCGAGTCTGCCATGTTGATGATGCTTATGTTGAACTCATGTTGTTATGTTTGAACACCAGTTGATCTTGTGACCCGGTATTTCTTACTTGAGTTATGATGTTGAGGATGTAAGGTGGATTAGTTTCTCTTAGTCCTTCCTGTTGATGAAGCCCTGTTGTTTAGCTGTAATGCGATTAGGGACAAATACTATTTATGAGTTCCTTGCTTGATGACAGTGTCTCTTTTAATTGCTTGAGACTGAGATGAACACCCTGTATAACGGGACATTAATATGAGGAGGATGCCCTGTGAAATATGATCACTGGAAAAAAGGATGTACAACGCTCGAGTCCCATTTGCGTATCTGGTTAAGTCGAGTCTGCAGTGTCTGGTCAAGTCTAGTATGTCATGTCTAAGTATGCATTATAATTGATTTTATTCGATGTTAATGATTTTAATGACTTGTATTTCATTAATGTTTATTTGTGTATATTGATCTAATGTCCACTTGCATAGTCAGTCTGTCAATCTTGTCTATGAGAGGGTGGCAGTAATGTTGTTCCATTGAGCCTTTAAGTCGCTCATCTAACAAAAGAAAATGCCGTTTGACAATTTTCGTTGATGCTAAAACTTAATTGTAAAATTTTTGATACATTGTTATCGTTGAAATGATCATTATTCGTCCGATATTTCCTCCTCGAGTTTTGTTTACTGGGCAATTTATGCTCATTATTTATGTTGTGTTCTTACAACTTATAAGATTGGCCAAGGAGAAGCCTCTGGGAAGGGAAAGGAGAGAAGCTAGAAAAAGCTGAGTGAAGTGATGAGTTGCGCTGGGCGAGACAAGCTACAAGATATAGGGCAAAGATTGAGCAGCAGGATACGTCAAGACGAGCTACGCAACTACAGTTGTGTATTACATTGTAAATATATATGCTGTTTAAGGACTTGATAGTCTTCCGTTACAGTATGATGTATGTTTGTAAGAAAATTTTGGTAAAGACACATTTTGGAGTGTTTATTCATGATGTATTCATGTGTAGTGTATTATGCGCAAGGTTGTGACGTGATTATGATAGACAACTCAGCTACGGTGATGTTACCAGGGTTGAGGGTGTCGCAGATTGGTATTAGATCTTAGACATGTGATTCCTTAGACTTTAGAAGTGTCTGATGGTGCCTAAGTTGTCGACGAGAGGAGTAGAAGAAGAATTTTGATAACTTGGCTGAACTAGGGTGATAGTTGAAATATGTGGGTCGAGGTTGGCTAAAGCATGCTTATTTATGACCTTAGCATTCATGCTATTGCTGCATGAAATGGAAGAAAAAGTTGGTCGACTTAGGCCCTGTTTGACACATCTTTTTTTTCAGTTTTGGAAACTGAAAAAAAAAAGTTGCATTTCGTAACCATTTTCCTTTTTTTTCCTCAGTTTAAAAACCCAGTTTTTAAATCAAGGCTTTTTTTTTTAGTGTTGGTATTTGTTTTTAGACCACCACCCTCCCACCGCCTGCAGCCACCGCTGGCGACTACCGCTGGCCAGAGACCTGCGTCGACCGCCGCCAGCGACTGCCGGCGGCCGACGACCACCGCCGGAGGCGACCGCCTTCCACCACCACCGTCGGCCACCGCCACCTCAAACCAGCACAAAAAAAAACTAAGTTATCAAACACTCACTTGTTTTTGTAAAAAAAAAAAAATAAACTGCTCTTTAATTTTTATTTTTTTTTTGAAACTGAAAACCAAAAAAAAAGTTTTGTCAAACAAAGCCTTAGATATAAAAGGGTGTTTTGATGATGACAAGTTTGCGGTGTCGGATCCCAAGGGTGAGAATGAGTAGAGATTTGATGAACTTCTGGAAGAGAAAATACTTCCAAGTGACTGGGAAAAGGGACGAATCGAAAATTCAGTTCAAGTCCCTAAGTAGCGGTATTAACCAAATAATAGAGAGGCTGAAAGTTGAATGTAAGGATAAGAAGTAAGTATGAATTAGATATTAATGGAGGCGGTGGACGCCAATACGACATCCTTCAGCCCTAGCAGCGTCACCAGAGCTGAGTTGTTGGTCATAAACACAACATAGCAACTCTAGATGCTTAAACCTTATATACAAAAACTTCAAAAAAGGCATCCTTACAAAAAATTTCATTACAACGTTTAGCATGTACACAGCAGAAGTCGTAAAATAAAACATTTAAAACTAAAACATGGTTGACACTGTCTTACGTCTCCTTTTATAACTTATGCCAACTTTTCCTTCTGCTTCCTGCACGTCTCACCCAGTTCAACCTTACAACCTGAAATAACACAGATAAGGAATGAGTGCAAATCTACCAGTAAAGATAACATGAGGAATATTGTGTACAAATGATTCAGGGGTTTAATAAATAATGCACCATCAATGTAAAGGTCAAACGATACTTTATTTCATTAGACCGATAGGCTTTCAGGCCCAATAGAACAACATTATTCTCACATTTCATGGAAAGGACTAACTGACGAACTACACAAGTAAACATTAAATTAGTAACAGTCAAGATAAACATTAAAGAAATACAAGTAATTAGAATCTTTAACATCAAAATAAAATCAAGTGTAAGGTAGACTCAAACCCGACAGATTACACTTGACCAGACACAACGGACTTGAGTCAAGCACCATACATCTTTTTTGCCAGTGATCATACTTCACAGGTGATCCTTTTCCTTTAATGTCCCGTTATACGAGATGTTCATCTCAGTCTCAAGTAATTAAAAGAGATGCTATTATAAAGAAGGGAACCCACAAAGAGGTTTGTCCCTAACCGTGTACCGCTAAACAACAGAGTTCACTAACAGGGCGGACTAAAAAAAATTATTTTACCTTACATCCTCAACAGCAATAACTCAAGTAAGAATTACCAGTCACAAGACCAGCCGGTGTTCAACATAACAACTGAAGTTCACATAACCCATCAACAGGACGGACTCGGGAGAAAATGAACCCCAAGTCCTCAACAACGTTCCTAATTAAGAGGAATATCGGTATAACAACCCCGACATCTCATACCAACGATTACAATAATCTTTATGAAACATGCTAAATGAAGAAATTCATAGCATACAAGGAATCGCATTATCCTTACCTGACTGGCTTTTAGCCGACGCGACAAGCAACTTCGAATCACAACTAGTGGGGTCACCTAATCAAATAAGACCTTGCGCGTCAGTCACCACTCAAACATATACACACACTTACTCTACCCCTTCCCAATTAAATGTTCACGGTGTCTTACGATGACCAGTTATCCCGACCCTATAGGCAGATCTTAAACCTAGCCTTATTGACACATTAACAATAGCTCCCTCGTTTTAGGCGTAACAGCATTCCTTGCTTCGCGTCACTCAAAACGCTTATTTGCGCGCATTCCTAAAAATTTAGAGTCGACATGAAAATTATCAAAATACCCCTTGATTGCCACTATACCACCCACACCCCAAAACCGCTTCAGTACAAATTTTTAGATGTTATACATCCATTTCTAGACCACAAAGTCATTCAAAAATTTTATAGGAAAAATTACCAAAACACCCCATGGTGGTCATTGCCCCTATAAAAATCTCAAAACCACTTTAAAACATCTTTTTAAGCATCTACGTTAGTTTTTCTGACTAAAACCCCTTCAGGGATTTTTTGCTCAAATTTTTAACCGACAATTAATGGAGTTTTCGGAAGCCGGTTCAGCATCTCATCATTTTAAGGCTCTCACAAAATTTCTACCCAAAATTGCGTTGGTTTGCTATTCTTAAATTCACTGTAAAGTTTTTACACTGATAGTGTCAGTTAACCCCCTTCCCAACCTCAAAAATATCTAAAATTTTCCCACATTGTAGGTTTTAGAAAAATAACTAGGGTCTCCTTTTTGTACTTTATTAGATTCTACCCCAAAATGATTTTTAAAAATCGCACCATGGACTGCCTAACCCTAGCCCCCTTTAGTGATAGTTACAGTTATTATTCAATATTACAGCACTGCCCACACAACACTTCACCTTTTTGGACACCTCTATCTTCCTCTTTCTCTCATTGTTGAGCACTACACCCCCACACTCACAAAATTTCTCCCCTAAACCCACACACACACAAATTACACACACACACACACGTGTGCATGTGTGTGTGTGTGCTTCACAAAACACCCATACCCACGCACACAAAGCACAGATGGCACCAGTCGTGGCTGTTACTGCCCCTTCCCTTTCACCCCTTCTCACTCACACAGCCCCTACCCTCACACACACCTTGGACACCACCCCACCCCTCATACATTTTCTACCTCATAACCCACCCCCACACAATTTTGCACCCATAAAACACACACACCCCACACAACGACATTGTTGCCATAGCAGTTGTGTGCTTCCCCATGCACACACAAGACATAACACAAACATACACACATCACATATAACACACACACCCTACCCTACCCCTCAACCCTTTAGCAGCCCCCATAGCTGCCATCTCCTTCCCTTTCATCCTCCCACACACAAAATACATCTTACACCATGAAAATAACACCCACGGCTGGGTTCCCACATCCCATGAACACACAAAATTTGAAATCAATACAAACCCTAATTAAAATGAGAGAGAGAGAGAGAGATTACCCTGGGCTTGATTCCTTTTTTTTCATTTTTCTCTTCTTTCTCTTTCCCTCTTTCTCTCTTTTCTTTTCCTTTCTTCCCATGTCTTTCTCCTTGGCCGAGTTTTGCTTCTCCTTTCTTTCTTTTCTTTTCTTCTTTCTCTTTTCTTTTCTTTTCTTTTCTTTTCTTTTTTCCCTTTTAATTCCACATAAATCCCCCTTTGTGTATATGCTTTAGTTTAATGAGTCACCTCCCCATAAGTAGGATGTGCTCACTTCACATTTATCCCCCTCCCCTAATGACACTCCTAGTTCCACTCACCAAACACTTTGAAATTACACTTTAACCCCCCTCAACTTTTCATATTTGCACTTTGACCCCCATAACTTTCATAAAATTGCATTTACACCCCAAAGCCAAACTAGCCCCCTATTTAAATTTTAATACATGATTATCAACAAAATAATGCTATCGATAAAAATAGATAACGCCCTCAATTTAGTCTAATTCGCGGTTTGATTAATTTAAGGCGTTTCAGGGTATTACATCCCCCATCCCCCCCCCCCCCAAAAAAAAATTCGTCCTCGAAATAGGGACAAACCTTATCCCGCAAATAAATACGGATATTTTTGCTGCATTAATGCCTCGGGTTCTCAAGCAGTTTCCTCTACCGCATGATTTCTCCGGATGACTTTGACCACTTGTATTACTTTAGAATGTAATACCCGCTCTTTCTATCAACCACCTCTATCGGTACCTCCTGATACGAGAGATTATCTCGAATTTCCACCAGTTTCAACTAGATCACATGTGTAGGATCAAAAACAGACTTTCTGAGCATTGAAACGTGAAACATGTAATGCAATTGGCTCAATTCTAGTGGTAGATCGAGCATGTACGCCACCGTCTCAATCCTAGACAGGATTTTAAAGGTCTGATGAATCTCAGACTTAACTCTCCTTGCTTCCCGAATCACATGATTCCCTTCCACGGTGACACTTTTACAAATACTAGGTCACCTACCTTAAACTCTGACATCCTATGCCTCTTATCTGCATAGCTTTTATGCCAACTTCGTGCAATACAGATTCTCTCTCAGATCACCTTCACCTTGTCTTCTGTTTCTTTGCTAAGTTCCATGCATGATAGCCTTCGTTCCCTAAGTACATCCCAACAAATAGGGGTGCTACATCTTTGGCTATACAAGGCTTCATAAGGAGCCATTTCAATGCTCGCTTGGTAACTATTGTTGTAGCAGGACTCAATCAAAGGCAATTATTTTTCTTTTGCTCTGCCAAAAATATTAATGCATGTTTTCAACATATTCTCTAATATCTGTATGGTACGTTTAGATTACTCATGGTTAACTTCGTTCCTATTTCTTCTTGAATTTTTTTTTAAAATCTCGAGGTGAACCTTGCGTCTCTATCGGACAAAATGGTTGCTTGCACTCCATAACGACTTACCATCTCTTTAATATAAATTTAGGCAAGCTGTTCAGTAGAATATCCTTCTCCTGGGAATAAATCAGGCCGTCTTAGTCAACCTCTCCACTACAACCCAGATACTAGTTGTTCGTGGTAATCCTGACACAAGATCCATTGTAATATGTTCACATTTTCACTCAGGTACTGTTGCAACTATCTGGCGATCTTCTTATGGTCCACATTTACCTGTTGGCAGCTCAAACACCAGGATACAAACCCTGATATATCCTTTTTCATGCCAAGCTACCCAAAATTTTGTCGTAGATCACGATACATTTTTTCCCAGGGTTGATCAAGTATTTTAAGCTATGAGCATTTGTCATAATCTCCTTCCTCAACTCGCTGTTAGGCGCCGCACATAACTCGACCTTCATACTTGTAAACGCCTTCCTTATTTCAATCAAATTTCTCATTCTTTCTTCTCAAAACCTCGCTGGATTTCATGCATTTTTTCATCTTGACCTTGAGCTTCTCTAACTCGATCAAGAAGCGCCAGGCTGATTTCTAAACGAAACAGGTTGCTACCTCCTTCACCTCTAACTCGAACTTCAATTTCGAGTTTGTCCAATCCTCAATGATAGCCTTTTGCTCGATAATTATCGTGGTTAAGTTCCCCATTCACTTTCTGCTTAGCACATTTGCCACCATATTAGCTTTACCCGGGTGATGCATTATAGATAATCGTAGTCCTTAAGGAGTTCTAGCCATCTCATTTGTCTCATGTTGAGTTCTTTCTAGGTGAAGATATACTTCAAAATCTTATGATCGGCATATATCTCACAGGTAACCCCATACAAGTAATCTCCATATTTTTAGAGCAAACACCACTACCGCTAATTCCAAATCAGGTGTCGATAGTTCTTCTCATGGTCCCTCAACTGTCTGGAGGCATACGTAATTACTTTGCCCTGTTTCATGCGTAAACAGCCTGATCCTTCTCGAGATGCATCACTACAGACGACAAATCCTTCCAATCCTAACGATAATGTAAAAACAAGTGCCGTCACCAACCTATTTTTCAGTTCTTGAGAACTCTTTTCATACTTCTACGTCCAGTTAAATTTCATATTCTTCTCGGTTAAGTTCATCAATAAGGATGCTATCTTAGAGAATTCCTTGATAAACCTTCGATAATATCTAGCTAAACCTAAGAAACTCCAAATTTCAAACACCAAAGTCAGATGTTCCTAATTTAAAACCGTTTCCACTTTCCCTGAGTCTACCAGTATACTCTCACTTGACACTCTGTGTCTCAAAAATTGTACCTTCTCTAACCAAAACTCACACTTTTTGAATTTGGCGTATAGCTTATGTTCTTGGAGAATTTGCAATATATGCCTTAAATGCTGAGCTTGCTCTTCCTTACTTTTGGAAAAAATCAAAAATGTCATCAATGAACACACGATGACACAACAATCTAAGTACCTCCGAAAACTTCTAATTATCAAATCCATAAATGTTGTAGGGGCATTAGTCAATCCAAATGGCATTACTGAAAATTCATAATGTCCATATCTGGCTCTAAAAGCAGCTTTTTACAACATCATATACGGACCTAAGATGACGCACCCTAGTAATTTGTTAATAGTTGAACTCCAAACTTTTTAGTTTAGACTAAATGCATCAATTGAAATTAGAATGCGGTACAAAGCCCTTCCTCGATGAAAGGACCGGGCAGCTTAACTACATTGCCAAGCTACTCCTCATTTGCTATAGTAATTCTTTTTACTTCAAAGGAATGATGGTAAGACCATGATAAGGCAATTGGTCATCATTGACATCAAATCAATGTACACCTCTTTACGCTTTTTAGAAGTTGTCCGAGAAAAAGGTAATTGAGGAACTCCTAGCATTCTTTAGATGGATTCATAACGTTTCTAGAGCAATCCTTATGCATATACACTTCAATTTTAACTTACATTTTTTACTTGAATAAGTAAACATGTATATTTGAACTATATGAGATTATGATTTTGTATATCATAATCTTATTTGTAGCATGTTAATAGTTACGTGCATCGCACGTACATTCTAATACATAAATAAAAAGTTTGATTATAGACTAGTACCGTATTCAATGCGGAGAATGGAGAACAGTGCATGACACTTTAGGGCAACAACAATTATTTTTCCTTTTTTACAACTAAAGTCATATAATTCAGCCACTTTTTTTTTTCATTTTTGACACTTTAGAAATAAAGTCATATTATTTTTTCACATGGGCAGACAGCCACGCCGCGGCGGCCATGGCAACCGGATCGGCACCTTAGCAGCCGCCTGCGCCAACACGTTCACACGTTTCTCATTTAATGGATTTGCATTCATGAAGTTAGCTCATCCAATTCAAGTCCCCCCCTTCACGTGTTCCTTTTAGAAAATTATTATTATGCAACTGTGTAGGGTCTCAGTAGTTTGCCTCTAACCACATGCATAAAGCAACTATACAGGAGTTCATTTTCTAAAGATATTTGGGCTTAAATCGACAAAAATAGGAGTACTAATGAAAGGGACTAATTCTAGATATGCAATTATAATTGAAAATTTTTGAAATGAATGAAACCTTTGAGCTAAGTCATTAAAGTCTTTTAAAGTGATCAACGTTCATGGTCAGATTCTCGCTCACGTTCTCACTTTTATAATTATCTAACTATCAATAGTATGCCAGCTTTATCCTTTTAAAATGCTCATTTTCATTTTGCTTTTCCTCCCTAATGAGCAAACCCGCAGACTTAAAGCGTTTGAGCTCCGACTTCACTATGAGTGAGAATTAGAAGGATCTCGATCCACTGCTGTGGCTAGGGTTACAGCAGTGGTGCTGTGACCCTGTCACAACCGTTCGATCCTTATGGGTGGGAGGGAAGGGTTTAGATCACGCCACGTCACCCACCTTTAATTTCCCTCATTTACTCTGCATCCCCTCATTTACTCTGCCGTCACCAACCACCATTCACTCTCTCTCTCTCTCTCTCTCTCTCTCTCTCTCTCTCTCTCTCCAGTTCCTTCTGCCAGGATCTCCTTACGCCGTCCACTTCCCGGCGAAGACACAGCGACATCACCGCCACCCATAAGGATCTTCTGGCGACGCATCTACCAACACCGGCGTGCCTTCCATCGACCAGCGGCTCCTCACGCTGTCCACGGCGACGCCACATCCACCGGTGAATATTTTGGCGACGCATCTACCAAGCATCCAAGCCTTACGCCGGCGACATAGGGGACTCAATCTCATGGTACACCGACGACACCTCATGGACACGGCGACGCCACATCCACCAGTGAATCTTCCGGCGTCTTATCTACCAAGCAGTCAAGCCTTACGCCAGCGACATAGGAGACTCAATCTCACTGTACACCGCGTGCCTTCCATCGACCAGGGCTCCTCACGCCGTCCAATTTTTGGTGAAGACACGGCGACACCACATCCACCTTCCGGCGACGTCGCTAGCCACTTTTCGGTGAAGACAGGTCTCTTTTCTCTCTTTCCCCTAATACTGCTATTTTGTGTAAGTTCTGTGTATTAATTTTGGAATCTGTATATTTTGCGGTAATTGCGTTGAGTATTGTCCACCCTCTCCCAGTGCTTTTCATTCCCAGTCAAAGCATGCACTCGAAGATTATTATACCAAACCGTGTACTTTCATTGAAATTGCAACTACATTATCGATCCTGCCTGTTAGGATTATCCGAGGGAGGTAGATTCAATACAGATATCTCACAAAATGGTAACAAAGAGAAGGCAAATCGAAATCACGTTGTGGAGCATACAACTTACATCTATAAAATTAGAAGTAAAAGGCAAAAGAAAAAGATAAATATAGATATACTTCATCAAGTGCAGCATGTATTGCAAGCGATGTACAAAGTTTAACCATAAGCAAAAGAAGAGACAATACATGAAAAGTATATATCAAGTGGGGTGGAAAATGTCTTCATCCAATAACAAAAAAAAGTCAAATACATATTTTAAATGAATGCTCAGGTTGCAAGTTATTCAGGACTACATTTTGAAGCAAGAAAGAAGACTAAGCAAGCTCCTGTGTGAACATATCATAATGAACTTTCTACTTCAGTCACTGAAAAACATAGCTAAACGAGTTCAAGTAGATATTTGCATCAGAAGAGAGAGAGAGAGAGAGAGAGAGAGAGAGAGAGAAACTAATGTGTGCATAAATACATCTTCCTGTTTTAACAATCAAACTACATAAAGTCTTGTTGTTCATAAATATATCTTCTTGTTCATAAATACCAATTTATGTTTATAAAAATAGCATATTATAGAGAAAGTTCTTGTTGTTTATAGTTTACAGAGAAAAGTGATGTTTCATATAAATATCATATTATAGAGAAAAATAGCAGGAGCTTTTTAATGACTACTGTGGCCTTTATCTGCTACTGCCTCCTAAGACTTGGCATCTTGTAGCAGATTTTGGTCTGTGTAGACTTGGCATCTTATAGCAGATTTTCATCTTTCTGAGAAAAGTGATGTTTGCAGTTTTGGGGTGGTTCTTGTAGAGATCATTACGGCCATGAAGATGGTTGATTTCTGGCAAATCACACTGAGATTAATTTGGCTGCGTTTGGAGTAGACAGGCTTGGAAAAGGTCATGTGGATGAGATAATAGAGCCATTCCTTGATCCACACAAGGATGCTTGGACTCTAACATTTGTTCACAAGGTGGCTGAGTTGGCTTTCAGATGCCTTACTTTTCACAGGGGCATAAGAGATACAAGAATTTTTAGCTGAGTAAAAGTATTGCAGACAGCTTTTTTTAGCTAGTTAGCCTAGTGATCCGATGACAGGTGAGAAGCTGAAATAAGGTGCCAACAATAACATTTATTGAAGATTATGCAGAGCTTGGGAAATTGAATATAAGGTCTCAAGGAAGTTGAATATTTGTGTATTTTGGCTGTATATTTTTTATAAGTAGTATGTTGTCTTACTACTTGGTATTTGTGGATGATGATGTACAGACAGTTTACCTTTAATAATACACTAGCAAGCAGGCTTGATTGAAGCTCTTTGCAATTCCATAAGCCCTGTCAAGTTCATTTTTACTTTAAAAATGATACAACATTGTCACTAGCTCTTTTGAAAATATATTGTGTCTCTTTCCTCTAAAAGAGACGGATGGTTTATGCTAGATAAAAAAAACACAATCGCTGAAAATCTGAAAATATACATTTACTTCCCACAGTATGAAAGTAATCAAGTAAGGAAACTAAATAATTTACAAGAACAAGGTATTTCTCCCATTTTGGGCATGCAACAACTTCATAACCGCTAACAACTTGGATATCCATTCAAAACAAAATAAAGTAACGAAACTAAATAATTTTCAAGAACAGGGTATTTCTCCCATTTTGGGCATGCAACAACTTCATAACCGCTAACAACTTGGATATCCATTCAAAACAAAATAAAGTAACGAAACTAAATAATTTTCAAGAACAGGATATTTCTCCCATTTTGGGCATGCAACAACTTCATAACCGCTAACAACTTGGATATCCATTCAAAACAAAATAAAGTAACGAAACTAAATAATTTTCAAGAACAGGGTATTTCTCCCATTTTGGGCATGCAACAACTTCATAACCGCTAACAACATGGATATCCATTCAAAACAAAATAAAGTAACGAAACTAAATAATTTTCAAGAACAAGATATTTCTCCCATTTTGGGCATGCAACAACTTCATAACCGCTAACAACTTGGATATCCATTCAAAACAAAATAAAGTAACGAAACTAAATAATTTTCAAGAACAAGGTATTTCTCCCATTTTGGGCATTCAATGACTTCATAACCCCTAACAACTTGGATGTCCATTCAAAACAAAATAATCATCTATACTTTAGGCATGCAAGAGTTCCAAAATAGAAAATGCTACATAGGCCCTATCACAAACAACTTTCATTTGAAAATATAGCTTCCAAGTGTCGTCGAGGTTTGACTTGAAAGCACGTTGAAGTCTCCAAATACTCTTTCGCCTCCGGATTGGATATGGTTAGAACCAAGCATGTTGAACCCCCCCATTACTTTCTTACCATTGAATTGGGCACGGTTTGAACCTTGAGACAAACTTGACAACAAATTGTCATCCAAGCCGGCCTACATAGGAAAAATAGATTGATGAAGAGATAAGTAAATAAAAGTTAGCACCCAAAGACGAATAGAGCATAATGTGAAAAATGGTACACTTACGCTTAACATTTCAGTAAACCTTGGTCCGCAATGTCTTTTTCAACATTGTCATGATCAAAGTTACTCCAAGTAGATACTTGAGGCGGCTCCAAGCACTATATAAACACGCATTAGAATGACAAAATTAAAAGTTCTTATCAAAATAAAAAGTATGCATATATGTACGCTATTAGAATACCTCATGTGGTAGCGATGGATCTTGATTTTCCTTGTCATGATTTGGACATCCTAATGAGTTGGTTACCATTTGTTTCCTCTTCTTTGGTTGCTTCTCTACCCAACTTTTATGTCGTTTACTTCCTCCTTTTTGTGGACCATCCCTTTTTTTAATGCCCTTTACATTACCAACAAGACTTTCAATGGCATTCTTATCTACACCTTTATTACCATTAGGTTCACAACCATGATCCGTACACTCATAATGCATCTTCCTAAGCTCTTCAATTTGTTTATCCAATTCTTTCATCCAAGTTTTGTAGAGGAGGTACCCATCCTTAAATTCGGAAGCCTTATGTGCCAATCTCACCACATTGGGCCAAAGCTCCCTATACCGATCACTTACATCCAAAGCTTCACTCCGATGAACATCTAGACCATCTTCGTCTAATGCACAACCATATCTTGCTCCTCTTGTCCACCTCTTGAGAATATATGTCTCGGGAATATACTTAATGCCAAGTACATCGAGAACCTTCAATGCATGTCCACAAAGTATTCCCACCGTTTTAAATTTATTACAACTACACGACAAGGTTGCATTCTCTTCATCATGTGTCACAACATACTCTACCTCCTCATCACAAGAAACAATCAAATATTCTTGCAACCTACCCCTTTCTTGTTTGTTTCCAACAAGAGCTAGTAGACTTTTCTCCCATTGTCATTGAAATAACTCAAATATCTTTGGAGTATAAACTTTCCCCGCTTGCTTTAATAAAGGCAAACAAGAAACTTTTACTCTAGGCATTTTTTCCTTTGCATTGTACTCTGTTTCTACCTCTCGGTATCCCTTGTCACTTACAACCATGGCAAATAACTTGAAAAAAGTAGGTATATCAAGTTTTGATTTCAATGACTTCTTTAGTTTGGCATTCATGCTCTCATTAAGTTGTGTACTTCGCACCCTTAAAGTAACCGTTGTCTTCATGTAACATCTAGCCCACTTTTCCTTCAAGGCATAAGTTCTCTCTAAACAACTATGTCCATGTACTTTATACTTTTTAAGCAATGCCTCCCACTCCTTCTCAAATTTTGTCACATCCTCATATTCAAACATTAGGGCTTTAAAATCACTCAAAAAGCATGAATCATCTTTCATCAAATTACCAAGATGTTTAGTAGAATTTTGCATAATATGAAAGGTACACAAACCATGTCGTACCTCCGGCATAACAACACTTATCGCATTTTCCATTGCTATATCTTGATCGGTGAAAAGGGTAGTAGGCTTCGTAAAATTATGTGCCTCAAAAAATGTACTAAAAACCTAATCAAATGACGCTTGTGTTTCGTCATATAATAAAAAAGCTCCGAAGATGACTTGTTCATATAGTGATTAAACCCAATAAACACTCCAAGAGGTCTATGATCTGTATTAGTAGCAAATGTAGTGTCAAAGGTCACAATGTCACCAAAAAGTTCATATTCCATGCGCATCCTTCCATCCGCCCAAAAGATATTAGTAATTTGTTCCTCATTATCCAATTGAAATGCATAAAAGAATGATGGATCTTGTGATGCTTGATCTTTGAAACCCATCAACAAACTTCCCACTTCTCCAAATTGCAATCCTCTTTCGCGTTTGGTCCGAAGGTAATTTTTTTGATCTAGCGGAAGAAATCCAACATGTTCCTTCCTCCGGATTTCACGCTAAACAAATCAAAAGATTTCTTTTGTGTAAGCCCGACATCATACGTCAAATCAACTTCTACCGCTTGACTTTCGGTTATATTTCTTTGACATCGCAAAAGATGAACACATATTGGAGCATGGAGGTCATGGTTATATTCTCCATTAAAGTCCAAAACATGATACGTACATTTCTTTCGATCAAATATAATTTTCATCCCTACATGACAACCCGTTCTTGTCTCGGCTCTAGGAGCTTTATACAAATGGTCATGTTTATCAATCTCTCGAAAACCCTCTTTGTTGCACACAAATTTTTCAGAGGTGACAACTTCATCTTTATGATTTTTGTTTGAATAATCCTTGCGCACACCAAAACCCATTTTCCCTCCATAATCCACCCAAAATATCCATGCTTCCTCCCTGCTATCAAATTCCATACCATTTTTAGGTACCCAATCATCAACGTTGCGTTTGAATATAAATTCATTACTTTTTACTTGAAGAAGTGTAGACTATATAACCATAAAGCATAAATTCAATTCATAAATTTTAAACTCCATAAACAATATCATTTTCAATACATGCATTGGTTGTACATTCGAGGTTGATCTCTTTCTTTAGTGAGGTTTGTACATAGTCATTTTGGGATTAAAAAATAGAACATGAAAATATATCTACATCTGGATTCTGGAAACTAAATACAGTATGCTCCAATGCTCTAAAACTAAATATGCTCAGTGCACAACGTTCCAAAACTTCACAAAGAAGAGCACAAATAAGTATTCGAATTTCTAGGTACTTGAAGTTACAGTAAGTTATCAAAACAAGGAGTAGTACATCACAAAACTCTGATCATATATTCTTGAGTTTTGCCAACTCTGATCATTGCTAAGCTACCAAACAGCAGTAACATATGTTAGCATAAATACATTAACTAGAATGGGATCTGGGGTCTAGGTGTGTTCATTGTGCACCATCAAAGTGTTGTATATTAGCATAATCAAACCAATTTACGGATCCGTTAGGATCAATTGCTGGACAAAACCATCCCTTTTTATTCCAACAATTTGATGAAAAATAAAGATTGATCAAGTCCATATTTAGGTACATTCATGATAAAATCCGTCACACGTCAATGTCCGGATACCTTATGGTGGCCAGAGGAGTTGACGATGATGGGTCTTCCATGGCAATGTAGACCGATTTTTCCTCCAGTGACGAGCTGTAAATCGGCGAAGCCGGAAGGTGGGGAAGGTGTAGATTGGTGTTGATATATGGTAGGTCAATGGTGCGATTTCAGGCCATTGGATAAGAGAGAGGGAGTGTCGGCAACATATTCCAGATTAAGCATTAAGCAATTAATTTGACGTAATTACCGCAAAATTAATATTGTAATTGAGCAAGCATTCCAATATCAGTTCCCAATTTTCAATCAAAAAATGGGTAAATCTACAAGAACTTTCTCTAGAATATGCTATTTTTATAAACATAAATTCGTATTTATGAACAAGAAGATATATTTATGAACAACAAGACTTTATGTAGTTTGATTGTTGGAACAGGAAGATGTATTTATGCACACAGTAGTTTCTCTCTCTCTTTCTTTTTTCTGATGCAAATATCTACTTGAACTCGTTTAGCTATGTTTTTCAGTGACTGAAGTAGAAAGTTCATTATGATATGTTCACACAGGAGCTTGCTTAGTCTTCTTTCTTGCTTCAAAATGTAGTCCTGAATAACTTGCAACCTGAGCATTCATTTAAAATATGTATTTGTCTTTTTTTTCTTATTGGATGAAGACATCTTTTCCACCCCACTTGATATATACTTTACATGTATTGTCTCTTCTTTTGCTTATGGTTAAACTTTGTACATCGCTTGCAATACATGCTGCACTTGATGAAGTATAGCTATATTTGTCTTTTTCTTTTGCCTTTTACTTCTAATTTTATAGATGTAAGATGTATGCTACACAACGTGATTTCGATTTGCCTTCTCCTTGTTACCATTTTGTGTGATATCTGTATTGAATCTACCCCCCTCGGATAATCCTAACAGGCAGGATCGATAATGTAGTTGCAATTTCAATGAAAGTGCACAATTTGGTATAATAATCTCTTCGAGTGCATGCTTTGACTGGGAATGAAAAGCACTGGGAGAAGGTGGACAATACTCAACGCAATTACCGCAAAATATACAGATTCCAAAATCAATATACAGAACTTACACGAAATAGCAGTATTAGGGGGAAGAGAGAAAAGAGACCCGTCTTCTCTGGAAAGTGGTCGGCGACGTCGCCGGAAGGTGGATGTGGCGTCGCCGTGTCTTCACCAAAAATTGGACGGCGTGAGGAGCCGCTGGTCGATGGAAGGCACGCGGTGTACAGTAAGATTGAGTCTGCTATGTCGCCGGCGTAAGGCTTGACTGCTTGGTAGATAAGACGCTGGAAGATTCACCGGTGGATGTGGCGTCGCCGTGTCCACAAGGTGTCGTCGGTGTACCGTGAGATTGAGTCCCCTATGTCACCGGCGTAAGGATTAGATGCTTGGTAGATGCATCGCCGGAATATTCACCGGTGGATGTGGCGTCGCCGTGGAGGGCATGAGGAGCCGCTGGTCGATGGAAGGCACGCCGGTGTTGGTAGATGCGTCGCCGAAAGGAACTGAGAGAGAGAGAGAGAGAGAGTGAGAGTGAGAGAGTGAGTGAGTGAATGGTGGTTGGTGCCGACAGAGTAAATGAGGGGAGGCAGAGTAAATGGAGAGAATTAAAGTGGGGTGACGTGGCGTGATCTAAACCCTTCTTTTCCACTCATAAGGATCGGACCGCTGTGACGGGGTCACATCACCACTGCTGTAACCCTGGTCACAGCAGTGGATTGAGATCCGAATTAGAGGGGCCAGCAGCCGAAAGACACCCACAGCCTTCTATCCGTACCAAGACAGAGCATGTTTTGTGTTCATGATGACCCTAGTTGCTGCGGCTCTAATTAATAGGTCTAACACTTCAGCAGGTTTACAATAATAGCATAGAGTGTATTTTGCCTCCTATTGAATTCCTTTACACGAAGGAGAGTGGTTGTTTCTTTTGCCATAAGATTAATGTTTCCTTTGTCGCTAAAACATTATATCGGTCCAAAGTGAAGCGTGCTAGTTAGAATGATAAGGAACAATAAGCGGCAACGGACTAACAGTTTTCTTCGAACCTTGGGGTCAGTGTCTAGAAAATTTTCTAAATGCACCAAGCCAATGGATTTGAAGGGACTGCCCCCTTAAGACCATCCGAGGAAAAGAATTAATCTCGGTTAACGTGCAAGCTAAATTAAAAGAAGGAAAATATAAATTACAGAAGGAATAATACAAGGTACATGCATATCCCATGTTTTAAGATAATATACATGCGCATTCTGCAAGACCTGCATAATGTGATATTTGTAAGGGCCTTATGATAAGTCAGTCCCAAGGTAAAGAAGTTTCTGTCCCTCCCAATTGTCAATTCTAAACGTTGCCTGTCGCTTGGAGTGTTGGGTAGGATGCCTAATCTGCATGTTTTTCGTGGTCCCTTTGCCCAATCTCCCTTTCCGAATACAACACTTCGCCATCGTGATCATCCATATTCAGCCCACAGATTAAATCATTAAGAGCCCTTGCGGCTCAGAGTTTAGAAGCTACGGGAGTTTAATTCATTGTTTTATTCTCTAATCGGATATTGTGTTGTTTGGCTTGATGTTACGTTCATCATAGATAGCATAGTGTAATGCACAAAAGGAGACGGTCTTCATGCCCTCACCAAAGGCATTATTTATTTTTTTATTTTTTTCAACTATGTCGAGCCCAGTAATTTAATTTTTGCCCCTTATTTTCTTTCAAAATATCATAGTGCTAGAGACCTTCAAAATTTCTTCGTTCCCTGTTACTAGACCCAATGGAATGGAAAAGGAGTGATTCAAGGCCTTTCCCACTTTACCAAATCTTGCTCGGCAAACCCTTATCGACTTCCCTCGTTTTACTGCCCGAGGCATTTGATTCTTGTCCAAAATGGCGAGATATAATTAATTATCTTTGCAGTCACGCTGAACACCCGGCTTTTGCATTTTGCTATTTCCTTTGCAAAGAAGGCTGGCGGTAGCAAATTTAATCACTCAAAGAAGCAGTTGATGCTCCCATTGATCAACTCTTGCAACTACCTCTAGCAAAATTTAGGAGGAGAATGAATTCACTCAAGTTTTTTTTTTTCCATAATTCACATACATTGTCACCAAAGAATTTAAACTAAGACCTATTTTACTGACAAGTAAGTATAAATTTAGCATTACATGATGTAAATTTATGCTCGCCTTATTTCATTCTTCTACCAAACTATCAGTAGGATACGATCACATAAGGAATAACATGGAATTCTTGCCGCCTGGATCACACCGTTAGCAAAAGAAATGCTAGTTATTACATTCTTTAGTTCCTTGAAAGCTTTTTTAAGAGTAAACCGAGCTACAGTATCATTGGGTTTCTCCCTTCTTGTGCACTATATTCATTTGATAGTTCTAAAAACGGGTTACTATAAACGTTTGCATATTGACATAGAAATTGATTTCGTACTATGTGCATAAGCTGATATTATCTCGACCTAACTAAAAAAAATTAATTTGATTTGATAATGATGAACAAAAAAGCAGGCTGTAGTACCTCATTTTGTAGTCAAACTTGAGGACAAAAACTCCTATGAAGAGCGTACCCTTGCCCATGAGTCTCAAAACCTTGGATTGAATTGACGATTCGACTGGACCGAGCCGAGTTGAGCTCGGAGAAGACAAACACTGACACGCAGTGGAATTCTTCTCACTGCGAGACACACAGACGTGGCCCTGGTGGAGGCAGCGTAACGTCTTCATCATCCGATCACCCACAATTGGTACCGAGTCCCGACAAGCCTCTCCTTGACCTGACTGCATTGCATTACTATCGACCGAGAACATGCTTTTTGGCTCTTGTCGTCGACTCACAAGTCCCTGTTTGACCCAGCTGGCAAACACACAACTCCAACTTTAGACAAAACAAATGAGACTTTGCAATTCTACTTCGTCACGTAGGTTTTGTTGTACTCTTGCTTGGAAATTTTGTATTTTTTGTTGTACGCTTGCTTGAAATTTTTGTATTTTAACATATCGTAGCGTGTGTTAGTGCTTATTGAAAAAAACGGAAACATGATGCTTGATACCAATGATGGCGACTCACCAATTAAATTTTTTTTAGCCCAAGTTGTTAATGTTTCATTTCTGTAACTCATCGATTTTTATTACATTAGAGGGTATTTGAAATTGATTCTAGATTGATGAAACCTGATTAATTCAGATTAAATCAGTTTTGAAGTGTTTGGAAAAAAAAGTAAATTGATTAAATGTGCTCCAATGTGTTAAATTCATAATTCTCATTTTCTTAGATTAAGATTTAATCAGTTTTGAAGAATCAAGTTTGACCAAAAGATTTGCCTAAATATCATTACATATAAATAGAATTAAATGCTCAATTTCACTTTAAATACGCTATATGGTAATTGCTACACTAAACCTACTTTAATCCCTTTTTATCTAAATATCTTCAACAACAAAAAAATTTTATGCTTAAAATGAATTAAAGTTGATTTTAAAAACTGATTCTGATTTAATCAAAATCTACTTTTAAGAATCAATCCCAAACAACATCTTAGTCTACTTTCAAGAAATCAGGTTTGACTAAGAAAATTACCAAAATATCCTCACATATAAAAGACATTAAATGCTTCCTTTCAATTTGAATATACTATATAGTCATTTTATCATGCTAAACCTACTTTAATCTCTTTTTATTCTAACACTTTCAACAACTTTTAATCTGTTATGCTTAAAATGGATTAGAGCTGATTCTAAAAACTAATTTTCATTTAATTTTAATCTACTTTTGAGAATCAATGACAAACGGCCTCTTATTATAATATCAGAAATTGTTGCCCTTAAAAGTTAGAGGGACTTGGAGTTCAAACTATAACATTTAGTTTTTGTACAAAGCATTTGTAATTAAGCTAGAAGGCCAAGCTTCTGTTGCTTAGAAAAATCCGTTCAAGGTCTCTAGATTTTGAAAACTTCTCTCTCATACTTAGATAGTGTGTAGTTCCTCTTTTTGTCCCCAATGTTAAGAGAATTTCTTTTTAATAAATACTCCGGTAAACATGCATTACAAATTTCACTGGCGTTGTATTCTCACACCCTGCCAGTTCAGATCCAACGGGGCATATATATCCTTTTGTGTTAGTTTCTTACGGTTTAATTGCTCCTTTCACCGGGCTTTGACAAATAATTTCTCCGTAAGCTAAAGTCTAACATATATGCTTTACTTTATAATTTGTAATCTGTTTAAAAATTGCCGATAGCAAGCTAGTCTTGTGAGGCCTAGAGGGTGTGTAGTTATGTATGTACCAATTTCAATGCCTTTAATTTGGTCGTGCGATTCCGTGAGGAGTCAGTGTGTAGAAGGACCACTCAACGTGAAGACAACCCTAAAGAGTTAAGGCTGGCCTCCAAAAGGACCTATATGGTCGCCTGGTTTGGGTTAGCTTGGCATGGAACGGCAAAGATTATACAAAAGAAACTTCCGACTACAAAAGGGCCAAGCTTTATTTGTGGTTGATCACGCCATTTGGCTTCATGTTCTGTGTCGGTATCAGTCAAATGTTACTCTCCTCACCAAACCCTTTCAGTCCCTTCTTTATGTTCCTTCCAAATGTAGGCTTTATAATCGGTTGCTTTAGGGCAGCCCCTAGCTCTGCCCACATTAATATACTTTCTACTTTTAACTTTTGTTTACATGAAGCAATTCTAAAAAAAAAAAAAACAAACAATACCAACAGGGTATCAATTACTAATTTATCATTTTTTGTTTGGATTGAAGCACAGCATAATAATGTCATTGGCAAAGATTTACGTAACTCCAATTATTTTAGGCGATAGCATTTTTGCTTTAAAGATGTACCAACGAGTCAAATTACGTCAATTTTGCACTCTAAGTGTGTAACGCAAAGTGTGTAAAGTTACTTTGACTATAACATTATTTTCACTTTCCAAGTTGAAAAGTACAGAATTGGAAACAAACTCTCACTTTTCAATGCTGTATAGTGACAAACAAGTTAGATTTTTGAGTCGTAAGTCCAAGGCTAGACGGTCTCCTTTTATTGCTTTCATATTCTCTGGAGATAGTAAAATAGCTCAACGTACAGTTTTTCTTACTAATCTCAACTTCTTACATTCTTCGGATATTTCGACCGTATAAATTGAAAATGCATTGGTAAGCATAGAGAAAAACAATCCACAAACACCACGGATGAAGTTAGTCTAGCAAATGCTCTCTCATCAATATGAATAAATTGTCGCTACTAACTAGATTATAAGAACATTCCTTCAACTTCGTATATAGTGATAATTAATAGTCATTAAATATTTTTAATAACTTTTCAGCTAACACTTTTAGCTACAATCTTCATAATATTTTTTTTACGTTACTAAATAAAAGTTGTTAGAAACACATAACGACTGTTAATTATCGCTATATAAGAGGGGTAGAGGAAGAATCTTTAAGTTGGATAATAACCGAATTTTTTTTTCCATTGGTTCATCACACAGTAACACCGTAAGGATTAGCCACACTAGAGTAGCACTCCTAGTCCAGGAGGAGTAACTACGGTTGGACTCGGGAACCGAGAACATTCTAACCACAGTTAATCTGTCTGGTCATAAAGAGAGAGGACTGCAAAGAAAAGACTGTGTTCCCTAAAACTCGCGATATTTTCACACTTATCCCCAAACGATATCTACTCCATGTAGCCCGTCAAAAGCTGATTTTAATTATTTAATCAAGCAATAAATTCCCCCCCGTGTTCCATTAATCAGTAGATTAACTTTTGCCCTTGTGTTCCAGTGCTAGAGAGTTGAAAAGGAAAAGAGAGTCTTTTTTTGTACAGTTCACTGGCAGATCTGAAGAGAGACAGAGAGATAAGAACAAAAACAAAACAAAAGAAATCAGGTAAGAGACAGAGAGAGGGAGAGAGGGGCCTGATCTTTCAACTCTTGCTTTGTGGTCTTGTGTCAATGGCAAAGATTTTCTTGAGGCCTTCAAGACGACGCCGCTTTGTTCTGTAGCTTCTGAAGCTCTCTCTCTCTCTTTCTCTGTGAGCAACTGTGAACTGTGTGGAGTGAGTGATGTGGAGGTGACTGCAGAGTAGTGAGAAGAATTAGAGTAACAGTTTGGCTTTGGAGTGATCTTTTATTTTTTATTTTGTTTGCTTGCCTGGGGCGGCTTTGTGCGTTGTCACGGCTGCTGTGTGAGTGAGAGGTTTGAGGTGCGTGCAGATTTGTATTTGATTTTTGGGTTGGGGGAGTGATTGCGCGGATTTTTCGGAGGGAGGGAGCTCAATTGGCAGGGAATCTGAACTGTTCGTTCGCTTATAGCGTCGAAATCGGAAGTTAGAAGCTGGACTTATAGCGACCTGAAAGAGATCGAGAAATTGGATAAGGTAATAGAGTTTTTGCTCTATCAGGTGTGTGTGTGTGTGTGTGTGTGTGTCGATAAGAAATTTACTGTCGTGACTTTTAGTATTTTTACTTAAATTGATTATCGAATAAATTCTGTGTTATGCTTTAAATTGAACTTTGATTTTGCTCGCAGAGAAGCTAAAAATCGAGTTAGGGAGTGGATTAGTCTTCTATAAGTTGCGCTGTTCGATTGCTATTTTGGACTAAAGATTTCGAAATTTTGGATTTCTGTAACACATTAGCAATGAAGGAGGGGGAGAAGGGATTGGATTCACAGTTATGGCACGCTTGTGCGGGGGGAATGGTGCAAATGCCACAAGTGAATGCCAAGGTCTTTTATTTCCCACAAGGCCACGCCGAGCACGCCCTTGCGAATGTTCATTTCGGGGTTTTGCCGAGGATTCCGGCGTTAATTCTTTGTAGGGTTGCTTCTGTGAAGTTCCTGGCGGATTCTGAGACGGATGAAGTTTATGCCAGGATTAGGTTGGTTCCGATTGGGAACAATGAGCTTAATTATGACGATGAAGGGGGTTTGGGATGTAACGGATCGGAGTCCCCTGAGAAACCCACTTCTTTCGCGAAGACGTTGACTCAATCGGATGCGAACAATGGCGGAGGGTTTTCGGTGCCTCGGTACTGTGCAGAGACAATCTTTCCTCGCTTGGATTACTCGGCTGATCCCCCTGTGCAAACTGTGATTGCTAAGGATGTTCATGGTGAGATTTGGAAGTTTAGGCATATTTATAGGGGAACTCCGAGGAGGCATCTTTTGACCACAGGGTGGAGTACTTTTGTGAACCAGAAGAAGCTAGTTGCAGGGGATTCGATTGTGTTCATGAGGGCAGAGAATGGAGATCTGTGCGTCGGAATACGGCGGGCTAAGAGGGGGGGCATTGGCAACCCCGAGGCGCCATCCGGGTGGAGTTCTCCTAGTGCAAACTGCGTTTCTTCATATGGGGGTTTTTCAGTCTTCTTGAGGGAAGAGGAGAGCAAACTGATGAGAAATGGCAGCAATGGGAATATGACTTCCGCTGGTTGTGTGAAGGTGAGGGGGAAGGTGAAATCCGAAGCCGTTATCGAAGCTGCATCCCATGCCGCCAAGGGACAGACTTTTGAGGTTGTTTATTACCCACGTGCGAGCACTCCGGAGTTTTGTGTTAAGGCTTCTTCTCTTACTGCTGCAATGAGGATTCAGTGGTGCTCTGGGATGAGGTTCAAAATGGCCTTTGAAACAGAGGATTCATCCCGTATTAGCTGGTTCATGGGGACTGTAGCTTCTGTTCAAGTTGCCGACCCTCTTCTCTGGCCTAACTCTCCTTGGAGGCTTCTCCAGGTAATGTATTTTCATCGTATATCTATTGAAAAAAAAAAACGGACTCTTGTTCTCTGAAATTTTATGTTCAGCAAAGTTGCAAAAGTTCAGTTGTGTCTCAAGGGTGTTCGTGGTGCTATGGATGAGTATTTATATACATTATAATTTGTAAGGAAAAGAAAAATCAAAGGTCTTCAGTGCATAAGCAAAGGACCCTTCAAATATTAACGTTCATCTCAGAGCAAAACAGCATCTTCTATAGCATAGCAAAAACAGCCTAGAGAGGCCATCAAGGTGGCAGCTGGGTTGTAGTTCGGTCGCTCTTGTTCTCCAATGTTGTTTAGATTTTTGTGCTTTCAAGTGCATAATTTTTTCTGTAGCATCAGCCAACCAAATAGTAATGCTTAAGTGCCATCTGGTTGGCTGTTAAATAGAGGCACTAGTTAGACGGCATATTATACTCCTTTTCATATAAGATGTATTTGCAAATATCTTAGAAACAAGATGAGGTCAGTTAGATCGTCTTATGGAATGTAGATTGCTTTTATCCTTATTCGAACGTGCAGGCAGCATAAGCTGTTTTGCGACTATTGTCTCTCAATATACCACGAAGTATTCTTATGTTCTGACCATTAAGCTTCATGAATATTTATTAACATGTTCTTTTTAGTTGTCAAGAGGTCCCTTCAGTGTGCATGGCAGAAGTGAATAGGTTAAACTATGTGTCACAGTTGGTCTTGGTCAAGTATTTTGATCTTGGTGTTCTCTCATGATTATCAGTGATGCATAGGAAAATATTGACTTTTCTCAGCGTATGCTAGACATTGCGATCCATGTGAAAAATATCAAATTCTTGTGTTTTAGAAGACAACTGAATTGTTTACTCTTTTTTTCAGTATGCTGTTACTTGCAACCATGTAGAAGTTCACACTCCACTTTTTTTTCCCCCCCTTACTGTAAATATTTCTAGTTATGGCTGAATGTCTAAACTCATGTTTTCGCTTTTGAACCTATTTGTTTTTGCATCAGTTTAACAGTTTTGCATGGTACATTGCAGGTGACATGGGATGAACCAGATTTACTGCAAAATGTGAAGCGTGTCAGCCCGTGGCTGGTTGAATTGGTGTCAAATATGCCCGTTATTCATCTGTCACCCTTCTCTCCACCAAGAAAGAAGTTACGGTTACCGCAACACACAGACTTTCCACTTGACGGCCAATTTCCAATACCGTCATTTTCAGGCAACCCCCTCGGGTCCAGCAGTCCCTTCTGTTGTCTATCTGACAACATTCCTGCAGGCATACAGGGAGCCAGGCATACTCAATTTGGGATACCGATATCGGATCTCCACCTCAGCAACAAACTGCAGTTGGGACTCTTCCCATCCAGTTTCCAGCGGCTTGATTTACATGCTAAAATCTCTGATAGCATCTTTCAAGGCAGAAAAAATTGCAATGACAACATATCTTGCTTGCTAACCATGGGTAATTCTAGTCATAAGTTGGAGAAAACTGAGAATGTGAAGGAACCCGGATTCTTACTCTTTGGCCAGCCAATTCTTACTGAGCAGCAAATCTCTAATGGCTATTCAACGGTGAAAAGCCCACCAGATGGGAATGTAGAAAAGGCAGGAAGACGACCTGCACTGGACAGGTCTGGTCTTCCAGAAAATATTTCCAGTAACGGATTTTTGTGGAACCAAGGCTTTCAGACGGCTGAACCTGGCCTTGTTACTGGTCACTGCAAAGTATACTTGGAGGCAGAGGATGTAGGCCGAACCCTTGACCTCTCTGTTATCGAGTCATATGAAGAGCTGTATAGAAAGTTGGCAAACATGTTTGGTATAGAAAGATCGGAGATGCCAGCGCATGTACTCTACAGAGATGCAACTGGTGCTGTTAAGCAAACTGGAGATGAACCTTTCAGGTACACTATTTATCATCCTTTACCGTCTTTTGTTCTACATCACTACTTGTACACATCATTTGATGGACCTTATAATGTTCTCCTGGTTTATGTGCAGCACGTTCACGAACACAGCAAAGAGACTGACAATTCTAATGGACTCAGCCGGCAGTAATGTTGGCAGGTAAATTAACCTCGTTAGTCTAGCATAATTCTTGTCTTATTTATGCTTTACGATCTATCACTATAAAGACTTTCAGAGAACTCTTCACTTGCAAAAAAGAATTATTGCTAGAGAACTTTTAGTCATGAAAAAGACCAATTTCGTAAACCTCTGAATCCAATTGACTTGCGTGTAACTGCACAGAAGATTCTGTTCTTGTCAAGTATTGTAGTAGTACATTTGAGGAAAGATCTGTAGAAGGAAAAGCTGAAAATCTCCTCGTTTTGGCAGGAAATGGATTACAGGCCTGCAAAATGCTGAACATGGTCTTGATTCTTCGACCCAGACAGGCCCCTTGAGCATATTTGCCTAGTTTGGGTTTGCATTTGAAAGTGAATGTCGAGCTGGAAAACATTAATCGGTGTTGATGAAATTTAAAGCTGTCCATTTTATGTTGTTAGGCCAAAACTTATTCATTTTGACTAAGTTTCATAGTGCTCGTGTCTCTATATTGTATGTTTATTCTGTTAAGGCGTACCGAAGAACGATATTGATGCATAATATGATGTTAAGTTTGTTATCAGCTTCCATTAACGCTGAGGACCATTTATAAGGCCTATTATAAGTGACTGTTTGTTTTGCTGCAATTCTGGAATATAGCTTGTCCACCAATAATTTCTTAATTTCGAGAGTACAAGGCGAGCGTCAAAACATTCAAACCGATTCGACTATTTAAATGGATAGAAATAGACCAATTTAATCCAAACTGACTGAAAAATTTTATTGTTTGGTTTCACGTTTCTCAATTCAGTTTGCTTTACCAATAATTTTTTTTTCACAATCCGAGCTGAATTAATCTGTGATATACTAATTCAGTTTAGTGAAATTTATTAATCAATTATACATGTACGGTACTAAGCAAAGTTAAATAAACAAAATTTTGAAAGTCCAGAGAGAAGAAAATAATGAGAACACTTGTTAAACAGAAGTCTACTGAATAATATCGTTTTGTATATTCACTTGTTTTTCCCTTGTATAAATGACAATGGCATACTTTAGTTTTTATTGTAATACATATTTGGATGAATACTTATATTTTGTGTTAACAAGAATATTGAATGTTTCAAAATTATGTGCAATGTAGATAAAACTCAACTTCAGTTTTGAATAATATAAAATTCGAATAATAGGCATGCAAAGGAGCAACTCTTTTAAATTAAATAGCAGTCAACCAATCTAAATCGACCGTTGAAACCGAATAAATCAATCTATCTAAACAGATAATGTTTTGATTTCATTCGTTTCAAAATTTTCCAAACTGATAAACAATGATTCATTTGAAGTTTAACCCCTAAACAGGACCCAATGCTCACCCTATCGAAAACGATGATTCAACTTGCAATTTAACCCCTAAACAGAACCGAATGCGCACCCTATCGAAAGCCATGTCTTGATTTAGGTTTGTAGATTTAGATAATCACCCAAGGATAAATGGTCGTATGAGGGTAAATCTGATGATGTAATGGAGATTGTGGGACTGGCTAGTGGCTGCTAAGGGTTATGTCAAGTGCTCCCACTTGTTGTTACAGAAAGCAACTCATCAGGAACGTCACTCATTCAATTAAACTGCAGTGCCGGTTTGTCATTTACGTTGCTGGGGCCTCAATGCCCAACCTGAACCCCCATTTTCCTTTCCCTGATTCATTATGTCTCCGATTTTGGAAGAAAATATTTGGGAGGTGAAAATGAAATACGAGAACAAAGGGTCCTTTCGAATATACATTTTTGTGATTAGTATCGCAAAGCCGAAGCATAGTAAACACCGGCATACATGATTATAACACTTGCATATATGCATGATTACGAATACCTTCTAGTGTCGCTTCTTTATCCTTTTAATTTCAAATACGAAACGTAATAAGCGATTAAATGTACGGTACAATTTCCTTTATATTTTCCTCTCCCTCAAATAAAGGGTGCTTTTTTTTTTTTCTTCCTTTTTCCTCCCTTTCTTCTAATTCTCATCAAACATATCCCTAGATGGAGTCAGAGGACAGGGAGGAGCAGGGCATGGAAGATCCCAAAACTGGCAATGTTGTTGTAGCAGTAGCACAGCAGCAGTAGTCATTTCTATGTTTGGTCTGGCGTGGGTTTGAAAACATGTTGACAATCCCCACCCACACCACCACCACCATCACCGATCAACTTCAAAAGGACCAAACCCCCACATGATTACTTGCGAATGCGGGTCCAAAAACAACCAAGCAAACAGTCCTTTACCACCACCCCCACGCACACGTGAGGTGCTGGACCCAATGCCAGCCAAAGAGTGACTTCTCTGTTTTGATCACAAAATTAAACTGATGTGGATCTTAATCAACTTTTTCACGTGCGGTGCCCACTCGTGTCGCCGTCTTGATGGCCGTGGCCCGACCATCTTTTGCTCCCGTTTTAATGCCCAATTTGACCCTCAAAAACACCTTCACATGCCTCGCCACCATTACCAACACCCACTTGCTTTTGCGTTTGCAAATACGTTTATTAGACGCACATAGTAATTAGTACTCCTAATTACTCCAGTTGACCCGAAATAATTAGTAACCTGCAATTAACTCTTGGTCCCGTAAGTCAGAATGTGATCGTTTTTTCTGCATAAATTAATTACAAAAAAAAAAAAAAGAGCAACTCAGTCATCATTTTTGTTTCTTTCGAAAAAAAATTTGACAAATTTTCGAAAAAGAAATTGAAATTTTAAGGGGTTACGTTTTTTATGGGTTTTTTACTCAAATATTACTTGAGTTCAATAGATATCCAAATTTTGTCTTAGACTTCTGTGCATAAATTAGAGTATTGGGGTAACAGTTATTTTGATTTAGAAGATACTTTTGCTGTGAGTAGCCTCAAATTTAATAGAAGATTCAAGTTTGGCTCGACAATTTTCAAAGCTCGATACTAAGTTTTTAAAGTCTAAGTAGATAGTCTGAGACGAGTCGATGCAATCAAATTGAATTTATGAAGTTGAGCATAAGGCTTAAGTACAATACATACAAAGCTTAATAATTAGTAACGCACTTGTAGTACTCAAGTTTGCTCCAGTCTCAAAACAAATTTCTGCCCGAGCTCCAAAATAATGTACAAAAGCAAAAATATGTTGGGCCTTTTACTGGGGTAGCCTCATACTTTTCTCTTTCCTCAAGCTTTAATAAGTTCTTCGTTTAGATATGAAAAGGATAGGTAAAGTGACTAAAAATGAAGAAAACATTGGTATAATTATATTAAACAAAAAAAGATTGGTCATGTTGTTGGAACTAGAGTTTGACAAATCAAATGGCCAGAAACATATTTCAAAGCAACTCCGTTTCTTTCTTCTCCCTTGGTTTTCAGTTCCGAACCCATAGATTATGGAACTTGGTTTCTCCTGCAATGGGACAAGTGAGACTTCCAGCTACTTCTAGCGCTTGAATTCATACAGGAAATTATTACCATCTTTGAACTGGATCACTTCCCATTGGTCATAATTACTTATTATTTTAATACATATACGTGGGTATGAGTGACATGTTATCTTTCCGTGAAATCGTAAACCGAGATTACATACTATTAATTCTCTCTCTCTTTCTCTTTTTGGATAAAAAAACAATATCATTGATTATACGGTACATGACAGACACATATAAAGCGGAGTGTCTCGTCCATTTAAACCAAATAATCCAGCCGAGACTAGTGATAACTTCTTTCTGTCCTGAACAACGTAGAAGTCTATCTATACCCATGGTCTAATTATTCTTTAGCGACAAAATGGAATATATGGGCAAGTGTGAGCTTGTGGAATTTGATCTATACTTTTTTGTTGCTTAAGTTATGGTTTCTTTCTCTTGAACATTATACCGGTGATTGTGTCTTGCAAATGTATGTGAGCAGGGGGCATTGATTCTGAAGAAAAGGCTGTTTAATGGCGGTCTGCATGAACCGTAAGGTCATCTCAAAGTCAGGTCATCTGTTGACCCAAAATGAATGAACACACGATCCAAGAAGTTCACTTTGGAAACACAATCCGTGTAACAAGGTCCCAAGCCAGGCGTGTGAACAACTCCATTACAACAGTTTGTTTTGGTTTGGGAATAAATCATTGACAGTTTAGTCACACACATTTATGCTATTTTATTAGTGCAGGAAGATGAGTACACATCCACATCTGGGTAGGCCACTCTTTTCAAGTTGGCGAACTGTTATTTATAGAAGTATTCACGTTTGTTTTTCTTCTTACGGCTACAGAGGAGGGAGAAATCGGACTTGCGTATCGAAGAAGAAAAGGTTGCTTACTGATCGTCTTTTTTTGTTCTTTTTAATAATAACAAAATAGATACGCATATATACCTACCTAGAAAAACAGAGTTAAAAAAAAAAAACAACAGACATTTATCGATGCTTACATAAACATCAATCGGTCTAACCAGATTTATAAAATCGACTGTGATATAACTCAAATATAACTCGTGACATGATTCTCGTGACGTGCTTCCAGTCAAGCTGGGTCAATTTACGAGATTGATAATCAGAATTCTAAAAGAGTTCTTAAAAATCGTGACGTAATTCTCAAAGATCTTAACGCGATCCTAATACATCTGGCCATGACCCATCTTCTACCTACAACGATATAAAGGGAGCTGCCCACTTATACGCAGACACATTCATGATTTTTTAGAGTTATTATCATGTAGTTGCGTTCTGACTTAAGTATCGAAGAATTTTCTATCTGAAATCACTCGTTTTTTGTCTTGGAAGTCATCAGTTCAAGTTAGGGTTTCGAAAGATACCCGAAACATATTTTTAGTAGCAACAGAATGGCAACTCAATCAACAAGGTACCTCAACTACCCTCGCAGCCTATGTCAAGAAAATCATCACCATTTATCCATGGAGAGTCAAAAATTGAGCAAGCTCAATAGGACACAGCTCTATGTACATGGTCAAGTGCCCTCAGGAGGCACACATACATCGTCAACTCAAATGGCATGATAGGCCAACGCCTGAGCAAAACTAATCGTTTTAAATGAACTCTTACTTAAGAAGTACTTGTTTTGTTTCAAGTTATACTTGAAAAGCAAAAAGTTGCCATTTATCACTGAATTGAAATGCATGGGGAACAATTATATCAAGAAAAATTAGCTACGTGTGCTAAGGCAATCAAAGCCAATGATGTATGTTTTTGGTCTCTTAATTATCTCACTTAGGCGCATACTAAACTACCATATCCCATTGAAGCGGACGCTCTCAAAGTTTGCTTTGCCTCTCCATCTACACTTTCAGGTTTTGAATATGTATCCAATACTTGTAAAATGGAATGGTTTCTCACTCTTATTCAATTAACTAACTACAAGGGGTGTAAAAAATTCAAGCCACAGATAGCTTAGTTCGTGTCGATTAGATTTTAAGTTCGTTTGAGACTGTCCATCAAAAAAAATGAATTAAATTTGAACACTTTCTGCATCTCGCTAAGCCGGTATTAACCTTAGCTGGATAAGCAAAGAACTATATAGAGCTTGAACATGAGCTCGTGCGACATTGGTTCGAGAGACAAATAAGTTAAATTCAAATATAATGTAGGGCACGATTAGTTGTGAAATACTGTAGCTCCAAGAGTAGAACAGAAAATGGTAATCTTGTCGTGTAGCAGGTCCAAAAAGTCCACAGCACAGAGTGACAGAGATTCGATGACATGGCCCTGGTTATTGGGCTCGTCCGTGCGGGTGGATGGGTCCCCACAACCCTCCCATTAGTCACATCTCTGTCGAATCAAAACGACAGAGTCAGTTGGCGTATACGCGTTAACGGCGTCACCTGCCATCATTCCCACGTGTACGGCAGCGATCCCTTTATCCGTTGGCGAGATCTGGGTACGAAATCGACCCCGGTCAAATCGTCTACAAGGTAAAAGGAAAATCTCATCTCAGCCCTTTTTCAACTTCTCACGATATATTAATTAACTCGTGGTGAAGTTTTTCCTGGTTCTTACGTCACTCTCGTTCGAATCGGATTGGTTTGTGTGTTATTGAAGAGTTTATAGAGAAAAAAAATTTGCCAAATCTTATCGTAGCAAGAAAACAGATGTATGCGCTTCGCGCAATTAATCATGTGGAATCCATTTTTATCCATAATCTTTTTTAAGAATATTTAGAAGTATATACGAGAACAAGTTTTTAGATCGAATATACATGAAGTAAAGAAAAATAAAAGGCAAATTAATTAGGTGACATCCTCATCCAAATGAGCACCACAAGAAAAACAAGATAAATTCACCAACTAGACATAATAAACTAAATATAAGAAAAACTAACTAGGTAAAACTAACTTAAAAAAGAGGGATAACTAGAACCTATACAGCATAAAAACTAGCTTAAACGACCAATCAAACAAAACGAACTCACTATCGGTCACAAACCTAACTCTAGACACGCGACTCACCGATGCCATTGTCCTCGATCTTTGTGCACCACTCCGGCACCAAAAAAACACATTTTTCGGCCGCCACCCTCCTGCTAAACACTAGAGGCCACTAAAACCACCACAAACAAAAGCCCTTCAACCCATTAAAAGAACCGAACCGTCAGAGAAATGAACACCTAACCACCCAAGATCCTGGCAGGACCACCGTTGAACCCCCAACTGAAATATCTTGACCCAAAAGCTGCTAACCCAACCTAACTCAAGCAAACTACAAACGGAGCTTCACCACCGGCAATTCGTATTCAACAAACTTTCTAGGGCAAGGGGGAGGGGGATGAACTAGGGGTAAAGGGGACAATAAAACCCTAGAAAAAAGAACCTCACCATCTCTATACCTACCTATGGCAGCGCGACATCGACGATAGCAATTAGGCTAAATCAATGGCGATCGTAACCCACCACCCCGACAGCAAATCGAATCAGCACCTGAAGCCCACCCCAGTCCATTCGTGAAACACCCCAAGACCCCGACAACTTAATCCTCTTCAATCGCCACCCCAATCCAATCGTGAAGTACCCCAAGACCCCGACTGTTTAACCCTCTTCAATTGCCAACCCATCTCAAGAGCCGGAAACCATGGAGAAACCACCCCGACAACTTATCCATTGAATCTTATAAGACATAACTAAAAGGGATCAGGATCCTCTGCTGTACAGCAGAAAGCGTTGTACCAAAAAATGATGCTAAATATTTTTAGCGACACAAAAGTATCATTTTAAATTTCAGTAATAACGACAAAATACTTTTAGTGATAATCTTTTGTCATTGAATGTTGTACAACACATCTACTATATAACAGATAATCTTGATCCAAATGAAAGACAATAGATATTGCTAAAGGTTCCTTTGGAGTTCAAATGCTTTCCCTAAAATTTTTGTTGTCAGAATCTTAAAAAGGGTAACTGGAAGATAATAAACTCTGTTAAAGGCTGTTTTGGAGTTCAAATGGTTAGAAAAGTTTCTCCATAATTACTCGTCGCCTCACGTAACAAAAATTTTCAGTTTCTTAGGAGTTTAGATTATTAGAAGTCGAACTTTTTAATCACTTTCGTAAACTTACTCTTGCCTCATAAAACAAAGAATTTGAGTATTTTCTTGCTAATGAGAACTTTAGCGACACTTTTAAAACAACACCCTGTTGATAAGAGTCAATTTGACTTATTAGGGTGTGTTTCAAACCCTTTATGGTTTTCAATTTTTGTTTTCAAAAAGAACGAAAAAAACAAAAGCTGTTTAAGTTTTCCTTTTTTGCCAAAGCTCTTTAAGGCACCTTTAGAGTTCAAATGCTTAGGAGCAAAACTCTTTTATTGCTTCTCCAAAATTTTGTTCTTAGAATCTTAAAAAGCAAAAATGGAAGACAATAAACTCTGCTAAAGGCTCTTTTGGAGTTCAAATCGTTAGAAGGGCTTCATTAGAGTTACTCGCGGCATCATATAACGGCAGATTTCAGTTGTTTCTTGCTAATGAGATCTTTAGTGAGATTCTAAAGACTTTTTAGGAGTTTAGATAGAAGTGAAGCTTTGTATCGATTTCCTAAACTTACTCGTTTGCCTCATATAAACGAAAATTTTGACTATATCGTGTTAATGAGAACTTTAGCGATACTTTTAAAACGTTATTGGTGTTAACAAGAAAAACTTTGACTTATTAGGTAAGGGATTTTTTTCTTTGCCTGTCATTTCTAGATAAAGCAAAGAACCGTGATATTTTGCTTTGTGAAGAAGATAGCCTAACAATAGGAGTGAGGAAATCTGTACCTAAAGACCCATTAGGACGTAAGGCCAGCATTCTTGGCCCAATTGCTTAAACATATCCAGCTGCTTAAGCAAGGAGTGAGGGAAAACCCAAAATTGCTTAATGCAACCCAAGCTGCCTAGAAATGCACTCTAAATCTATATCAAAACCCCGTAAAAGTTGAAGCAGTGCTTCGACAAATGCAGTTCCCAGCCCACTGGGTACGTTTGATTATGCAGTGTGTAACTACAATATCTTATTCAGCCTTGGTTAATGGCTGTACCAGCCCCCTTTTCAGCCAACATGTGAGATATTAGACGACGAGATCCTCTATCACTTCTTCCACTTATTCTTTTTTCCGGAGGCGTTATCCCGTCAGTCAGAATATGCGGAGAAGCATCTTTTGATCCAGGGTATTAAAGCTGGTAGACAATCTCCCCCCTCTCTCATTTGATGTATGCAGATGACATATTCCTTCTCTTCCATATGTTACGATAGTTCACATGCATGAAAACTTCGACAGTATGGCAACTATTATGAAGATTGCCTTCTAGGGAAAAATAATGATCTTTCAGTGGCAATTTTAGCGTTATGTGATGCTCTGAGCCATAAACATTGCCAAACCCCGGTGGTATGCCTGTTGTGCCTTACTAGATTAGAAACGATTGATCATATGCTCTTATATTGTGATGAAGTTAGAGGGACTTGGTTTGGCTTGCCAATTGGTATTACCTTCAGGAATCTTCAATACTTAGGGGGGGCTGACTTGGTACGTCATTGGCCGATGAAACCTTTGTTTCAACGGGCAAGCCTCATTTAGGGTTTTTTGTGGATGGCAGTCACGCTGTGTCTATTTACTGAAGTAGAAATTATGCCACTTTTTTAGATATCCCTTCTATTGTGATTTGGATGATTTTCGTATGATCCTTTCCTATTTTGTAGAGAAGACTTTCCTGTATTGTAGATAATGACTGCTTAATTATAGGAATAGTTATATGCTTGATTATAGGATCTGAAGTGATTGTAGGATCTAGATTGATTGTAGGATCTAGATTGATTGCTACACTAGTATATATACATGTACACACAATGTAAAGAGTATGAATGAAAACATTATTCTACCAAAATTTTTGATTTCTACTTGGTATTAGAGCCACAAAACTTGAAGCCTGAATTACTTGAATCTTGAATCCCGCTCTCAACCATGACCAATCCAGATTTTGAAACATCTGGAACCAAATCTTCTCCCATTGTTATTCAATTCGAAGGTTCATCGTTCAAAGCAGGGATAATACTCAATGACACAAACTATGATTTGTGGTCTCAAATCAGAGAAGGAGAAACTTTCATTCATCTGAGGTAATTCTCAACCACCAACTAAGGATGTATGAGAAGTGGTATGCAGACAATCAAAAAGTCAAGAGATGGCTATTGATGTCTATGTCTCCAGAAATCATGAAACGATATATTCGTTTACCCACCGCTCAAGATATCTGGAAAGCTCTTTCTAAAGCTTTTTATGATGGATCAGACGAATTGTTGGTGTTTGTATTCGGCCAAACAAAGTAGCCGAACTCTCTCTGCATATTATGGAGAATTAACTGAAATTTTTGGTGAATTAGATCACCGTGATAAAGTGATCATGGAGAGTGAGAATGATGTTGAATCTTATCGAAAATCAGTCCAACGACAAGGTTGCATATTTTTCTTGCTGGATTAGATGGTGAATTTGAACAAGTTCGTGCTGAAATTTTGAGAAAGGATCCTATTCCCAAATTAGAAGCATGCCATGCATTGATCCGTCGTGAATCTGTTCGACGCACAAAGATAGTTGAAGAATCAGAAAGGACTGAAGCTTCAGCCATGGTAACCCGATATTGGCCTTCTCAAAACCAACCTAAACCCACTAATGCTACAGATAAATCCACCTACAAATGCACCCATTGCAATCAAAACGATCACACCAAAAACCACTGCTATGAACTTGTGGGGTATTTAGAATGGTGGGACCATAACCGCGATCCGCGAAAGAGAAACTCCAAAAAGACCTCCAGTACTGCAGTGGTTGAAACAAAGACAAAGGATGATGTTACTAGACAACACTCGGCACTAGCGACGGCGGCAGGTAATGGTGGTAAGGCTTTAAATATGTCTACACTTGTTACTAATAGTGCATGGATAATTGATTCCGGTGCTACGGATGATATGATATTTGATTCTAGACAAGTCTCAACCCTCAAACAGTCCTCACAAAAATTTGTTACCACTGCAAATGGCACTCCGGCTCTAATTGTTGGAGAAAGACACTTACCTCTCACTGATAATATGAATCTAGATTCGGTTTTAGTTGTTCCATCTTTGGATTATAATTTGTTGTCTGTTTCCCAAATTACCACTACCTTATTTTGTGTTGTAATTTTCTAACCTAATTTTTGCGTGTTTAAGGACATCGGCACGAGGCAAACGATTGGTTGTGGTGTTAGGAGAGGAAAATTGTATTACTTGGACTTGGTGTCAAAGAGTTCGGACAAGCTGCGTCAGGCACTCATGGTGAATGATTCAAAGGGAGAAATGCAAAAATCTAAAATTTGGTTATGGCATCGACGTCTATGACATGCCTCGTTTGGTTATTTGAAGAAATTATTTCCTTCTTTATTTACAAAATGTGATGTTTCTAGTTTTCAGTGTGAAGTCTATGAACTTGCAAAAAGTCATCGTGTTTCGTTTCCGTTAGCTTTGAATAAAAGTCCAGATCCTTTTTATGATCATGCATTCGGATGTTTGGGGCCCATCAAAAGTCAATTCCTTGGGTGGATCACGTTGGTTTGTTACGTTTATTGACGACTTTACGAGGATGACTTGGGTGCAATTGATGAAATCTAAAAGTGAGGTGAACGTATTATTTCAGCAATTTTGTAAAATGATTCATACTCAGTACAATGCACGGATTCAAGTTCTTCGAAGTGATAATGGAGGCGAATACTTGAGTGCTGAACTTCAGCAATATTTAAAAGCACATGGAATCATTCATCAAACTACTTGTTCAAATCCACCTCAGCAGAATGGGGTGGCTGAGAGAAAATATCGTCACTTGTTGGAGGTTGTCCGTGCTTCATTGATCGAAGCACATCTACCATTGTCATATTGGGGCGAAGCACTCATCTCTGCAGCATATTTGATTAACCAGGTACCCTCAAGGACTATTGATTATCAGACACCTTCTCAGACCCTCGTTGAGGCGATTGTTGCTCCAGTCCTTCTGAATTTACCTCCTCAATGTTTTGGTTGTGCTGCCTTCGTACATCTTCATAAGCATCAGCGTAACAAGCTATCCCCTCGAGCACTGCGATGTGTCTTTGTAGGATATGCTGCTCATTAAAAGGGGTACCGATGCTATCATCCTCCTACCCATAAAATGTTTATTACTTTGGATGTAGTTTTTCATGAAGATTTGATGTACTTTTCCACCGAGTCTGAACTTCAGGGGGAGCATCAGAAGGAAATTCAGACTCTAGACTATGATGATGAACTCGCTGAAAATGTGGATGTACACATCTCTGAAGATACTCAAATCTCTGAAGATGCGGGTAACTTGGACATCTCTGAAGATGAACTCTTTGAACCGGTAAATCAAGTAGGGAAATTCGTTGAAGAAAGTAGTCAAGAACATGCAAAAACTGAAGTTGTAACTCCATCTCAGTCCAAGTTCGACACACCACATGCAATTGACACACCACACCAATCGCTTGCTGAGGATGCTCCTGAACCACATAGAAAACAGCTACCACACCGTCTAACCAGAGGTATACCTAAACCCACATATGAACCTGAACTGTGTAGCAAAGTTAAATATCCCATGAGTCATTTTGTGTCAAACCATCGTTTGTCAGAATCAAATCAGTCATTTGTAAATCAATTTTTCTACTGTATCTATTCCTAACAATGTGCATGAAGCCTTAGCTGACCCAAGGTGGAAAGAAGCTATGAATGAGGAGATGAAATCATTGCAAGAAAAAAAAAACCTGGAAAGTTATTGATCGTCCACCAGGAAAGAAACCAGTTGGATGTCGGTGGATTTATACCGTGAAGTACAAAGCAGATGGAACAATTGAATGCTTTAAGGCGAGACTAGTGGCAAAAGGGTACACCCAAACCTATGGAATTGATTATACAGAGACTTTCGCACATGTAGCTAAAATCAACACAGTACGAGTCTTGCTGTCGCTAGCTGCGAACTTGAATTGGCCATTACAGCAGTTTGATGTGAAAAATGCCTTCTTACATGGAAAGTTGTCTGAAGAAGTCTACATAGAACTCCCACCTGGATGCATGATGCCGAAGACAGATAGTCAGAAGGTGTGCAAACTACAGAAAGCATTGTATGGGTTGAAACAATCTCCGAGGGCGTGGTTTGGAAGATTTACAAAGTCAATGAGAGCTTTTGGTTACCATCAAAGTAATTCAGATCATACATTATTCTTGAAGAAAAAGCAAGGTAAAATCACTGCCTTAATTGTGTATGTGGATGATATGGTGGTTACAGGAAATGATCCTAAAGAAAGGGAAGCTCTACAGGGTCACTTGTCCAGGGAATTCAAAATGTAAGATCTTGGCCCCTTGAAATATTTTCTTAGGATTGAAGTGTCTCGGTCTAATAAAGGGATTTTTCTGTCTCAAAGAAAGTATGCCTTAGACTTATTACGAGAAACCGGTATGTTAGCATGTCAACCAGTAGATACACCGGTGGAAGAAGGATTAAAATTACGTATTGAATCCAATAAAGTACCGGTTGATAAAGGAAGATATCAGAGACTCATAGGGAGATTGATGTACTTAGCACACACAAGGCCAGACTAGGCCTATGCGTTAAGTATTGTAAGCCAGTATATGCACAATCCTGGAGAGCAACACATGAATGCAGTTCTACGTATTTTGAGGTGTCTAAAGTCTGCTCCTGGACAAGGAATTTTATTCACTAAAAATGAGGATCATCAGAGTGTGGATGTATATACGGATGCAGACTGGGCTGGAGCAATAGATGACAGGCGTTCTACTTCAGGTTACTTCACCTTTGTAGGAGGTAATCTAGTTACATGGAGAAGCAAAAAACAAAATGTTGTTGCAAGATCAAGTGCAGAGGCTGAGTTTAGAGGTATTGCACTTGGAGTATGTGAGGCATTATGGCTAAGACTTCTGTTACAAGACCTAGGCTGTGTATCTAAGCAGCTAATCAAGCTCTATTGCGCAATAAAGCCGCCTGTGACATTTCTCATAATCCAGTTCAACATGATCGCACAAAACATGTGGAGATAAACAGATTCTTCATTAAGGAGAAATTGGACGAGAAGATTGTGGAGTTGCCTCATATTCGATCAGAGGATCAGTTGGCTGATATTCTCACTACAGCAGTTTCAAGTAGAGTATTCTCGAAGTTTTTGAGCAAGTTGGGCATGCGGGATATCTATGCACCAACTTGAGGGGGAGTGTTGTGATTTGGATGATTTTCGTATGATCCTTTCCCATTTTGTAGAGAAGACTTTCATGTATTGTAGATAATGACTGCTTAATTATAGGAATAGTTATATGCTTGATTATAGGATCTGGAGTGATTGTAGGATCTAGATTGGTTGCTCCACTAGTATATATACATGTACACACAATGTAAAGAGTATGAATGAAAACATTATTCTACCAAAATCTTTGATTTCTACTCATCTTGCTATCTTGTATCCTAGTTGGGAGTTAGTATGAGACATATCAGCTACACGAGGGTTTGTGCGCATAAGTGCACAACAGATAACGTGCCCTGTCCCGATTGATCATGTAATCCTATTCCTGCACTTGTTTTTAGTTGATTGCAGTGTTTGGTGGGACTATACAAAAATCTGGATTTACAACAATCGCTTACACTAAGGATCAGATCCAGCCTGGGTCCTATATGCGTTCTCTTTATGCTGCGGATGACATTTTTGCAATTGCTTTAGCTATGTTGCATTCAATTACTTGGATCCTAGCACATCACTTGTTGCATATCAAATTTTATTTTACTAATCAGAATATTTTATCTCAGCTGATAGGTGATACGTATATCCCTCCGCATGTGTCCATAATTTTTTTGACCTGTGTAATGTTAGCCAAGTTGGGCATGCTATAGATATCTCCAGAATGGTGGGAGGGCAAAAGGATTTAACTTTTGTCCTGGCATGCCAGGGGGCTCATGCAAGCTATTTTGTGCATCGGGAATGATGGAATACGTTAGTAGAATATCCCTGATGTTTATTGATTAGCTATGTGGGTTTCGGAGTGAATCCTGTTTGTGTTTTGTTGTAGCAGAGGTTGTATAACTACTTTTTGATATGCGTTTTCCTGGCCTGCTTGTGGTATCACATGCTTATAGGATGGGGCTTTCATCCTAGGATAACTATTGTACACGTTGATATCTATATATATTTCTTAGTATTTTTGTAAACAAAAAAAAAAGGCCCATAAGTTCAATCTCAACCCCCTAAATGGGCAACATCTCGGAATTTCTCACCATTAAGGTCTAAGCTCGTGATGGACTCGTAATCCCCCTTAACCATAAAACTGCCCACTAGTAGATAAGATCCATTTGCTTATGCAAACGTCCAAGTATTAGGAATAAGGATATGCTATACAAAATCTTTGCAACAGCTTTGATGACAAAAAATTCACATGCTTTCTCGATATTGCTAAAAATTATAACTTCAATATTTTCTCGCTAAATATGTTTAACAATATTTTTTACTACAGCAGAAGTGTTTGAAGAGGGATATTTCATGAAAGTTTTTGTGATTGGCTTGAAGGATGAGATAAGGCTTGAAGTAGAAGAATTTGAGACTAGTGACCTTTCTAAGGTTGTATACTATGGCAAGAAAAATGAGGACAGCTTACAGCAATCCTAGCATGCCCAAGAACTGCATCCAAACCAATTTTGCCAAGCCTTGTAACATCAGCATTTCATGGAAGCCAAAGCCTCTAATGAATCCTTCAGGTCCTTACCCTAACCAAAAACAATTGGCTGCTCCTCCACGAAACCCTCAACCAACACC
This sequence comes from Escallonia herrerae, assembly GCA_033070095.1. NCBI lineage: Eukaryota > Viridiplantae > Streptophyta > Magnoliopsida > Escalloniales > Escalloniaceae > Escallonia > Escallonia herrerae. The sequence continues at coordinate 196,131 of JAVXUP010000677.1, read as the reverse complement.
CACCAATCCCTTTACCCAAAGGCTAACCAGGTATTTTTTTTTTCAATGACAGAAAAAAGAAGGGGTTATGTTACTGGTGTGATGAGGTTTTTATCCCAGCACATCATTACAGACACATATAGGTATCTATGCTTGCTGGGCATAAGGAAAAACCTAAAGACACACCACCTAAATATGATGAAGAGAAGCCAGCACCCCAAGAACTTGTGCAAGAAGAGAACAAGGAAAGAATTGAGATCACAGTAAATGCTCTCACTAAAAATGCCACTCAGACTACATTCAAATTATGAGCAAGCATGGTAAGAAAGCCTTATCCATCCTTATTGAAATAGGGTCAACTCACAACTTCATTGACCCTGGCACTGCTGAGAGATTAGGATGTTTCATCACTCCTTCCAAACCAATAATGATGATGGTGGCTGATGGGAATAGAGTCACGAGTGACTCAATGTGCAAAAAGTTTTCCTAGACAACGCAAGATTATGAGTTTAATGCTCAGATCATACTCGATGAGGGTTGTGATTTTGTACTTGGATTAGAATGGTTAAGGGGACTGGGATAGGTCCAATTTTACTTTGAAGCTATGATATGACTTTGACCAAGGCCGGAAGGGTTGTCAATTTTTGGTAGAGGTACTGAACCAGCTGAGATCAAGATGTTGGCAGCTAAAGTATGTACAACTACAGTACTCATACCCTAGGGCCTTATTTGGGCATGTCTATACCATAACTACCATAATGTATGAACAAAACTAAGAACCCCAAGTGACTACTCTACTACATGAGTTCAAGAATGTGTTTGTTGAGCCAAAAGGATGACCACCTCCTAGGCCATAAGACCACCATATTCCCTTTATTCCTAATGCTCAACCAATAAGCATTAGGCGATGCAGGATTCCATATGCTCAGAAAATTGAAGTGGAGAGAATTGTACATGAAATGCTAGAAACTGGTATTATATAGCCTTGTATATCCCTTTTTGCTTCACCAGTGCTTTTGGTTAAGAAGAAGGATGGTTCATGGAGATTTTGTGCCAATTACAAAAGGACTCATAAACTTACTGTCAAAAATAAGTTCCCAATGCCAGTAATCTCTTGGATGAATTGAATGGAGCCAAGGCAATAACTAAGCCTGATTTGAGGAGTGGATACCATCAGATGAGAGTTCATACTGCACATGTGCATAAGACAGCTTTCACTACTCATTTTGGACACTATAAGTCAAAGTGATGCCTTTTGGATTAAGTAATGCACCTGCCACATTCCAGCCCATAATGAATAGTATTTTTCAACCTTATCTCAGAAGATTTGTTGTGGCGTTTTTTGATGATATCTTAATAAACATATCGTAATTAGTTACACCACCTAACATTGGTGTTTCAAAACTTAGGAAGAACCAATTGTATGTCAAACAGTCAAAGTGCCCATTTGCTATCCAAGAAGGGAATATTTGGGACATCTGATGTCAGGAAGTGGTGTGGTTGCAGACTCCAAAAAGATTGTAACCATGGTCAACTGGACTTGTCCTAAACCATCAAGCAGCTCAAGGCTTTCTGGGATTGATAAGTTACTATAGGAAGTTTATTCTTCATTATGGCTTACTCAGCAAATCCTTAACCAGACTCCTACAAAAGAATAATTTCCATAGGAATCCAGATGCAACTCGTGCTTTTAACTACCTCAAGGAAGTCATGGTGAGTACTAATGTACTGGCATTACCTGATTTTTCACTACCATATGTGGTAGAGGTAGATGCTAGCGAACTAGGAGTAGGAGCTGTACTTATGCAAGCAGGCAGGCCCTGGTTTTTTACACTAAGGATTTTGGACCTAGAGCCTTAGATATGTCAAAATATGAGAAGGAGCTTGTGGCCTTAGTCCAAGCTATAATGCACTGGCATACTTATTTAAGTATCCAACCTTTCTATTTGATGGCTGATTACTGTAGTCTTAAGTACCTCTTGGTGCAAAGAATGACTTCCATGCTTCAGCGGAAGTGCTTATCCGAGCTATTGGGGTTTGACCATTCATTACAAGGCTGGTGTAGAGGATGGGCACCTGATTTTTTTTTTAGAATGCATTCAGGGAACCAAGAAGAGAGGCATTGGTTATTACTTTCCCAAGTTAACTTGTCTGGTTAATGGAATGCAGGACAGTTATGCAACTAACAGGTATATGCAGCAGTAGCTTTAGCAACTACTGTTAGATCCTTAAGCAACTTTAGAGTTTATGTATAATAATGGAACTTTCAGACGCAGAGGCAAGCTTCGCGTAGGGAGCACAAGGAATCTAAGAACTTAGATAGTGCAAACTCTAAATTCTTTAGGCATTAGGGAGCCACTATGTACCACTACCACCTACAAAAGGATATCCTCATTGTTTTTCTGACCTAGCTTGATACTGATATCAAGGAACGGGTGAGGCAGTGTGATACATGTCAAATGAATAAGCATGAATATCTCTAGCTTTTTACAACTTTTGAGAATACTTACCTAAGTTTGGAGCAACATATGCATGGACTTCATAAAGGGGTTACCTAAGTCTGATAACAAGGACTCCATTTTGGTAGTCATTGACGAACTTAGCAAGTTCTTATATTTCTTAACTGTCAATCACCAGCATAGGATATGGCACAAGTTTACTTTGACAACGTTTTCAAATTGTATGGCACACCCAATGACATTGTTAGTGATAGGGGGAACCTTTTTCTCATCCAATTTTGGCGAAAAAGTCTTCTCCCTGTTAGGCACCAAGCTGAGGATGAATACTGCATATCACCCCCAAACTGAAAGGGTCAATCAATGCGTAGAGACCTACTTGAGATATGAAGGCAGACCAAGAACTTTGCACAAATGGCTGACTACTCGTACAATACTACCGATCACAGTACTAGTATAATATTGCCTATCACAATTTACTGCAAATAACCCTTTTCCAGGGCCTCTATGGATATGCTCCTAGACCCTTAACCTCAACAATTATGAGGCTACTCGCATACCATTAGTAGACTCCTATCTAGCAGAAAGAAACAGGGTTCTTCACTTGTTGAAGGACAGTTTGTTGTTGGCTCTAGATAGAATAAAGATGTATGCTAACAGCCACATGACTGAAAGGACTTTTGAGGTTTGGGGCATGGTCTCTCAATCTGCAGCCATATAGACAACACAACTTGGCACTTATAAGCAACACGAAGCTATCCCCCAAGTAGTATGGACCTTACCGAGTGGTGGCCAAACTAGGCAGGGTGACCTACCAGCTAGCTTTACCACTGCACTTCTAGATTGACTTAGTTTTTCATGTTTATTTATTGAAGGCTGATTTTAGGGGGAAAAAAGTGCAGGCTTTCATAGAACTACCTCCTATCTCCCCTGAAGGTCATATTTTACTTGAACCACTTCAAATTTTGGATAGAAGGAAAAGAGGTGCAGTTTATGCCCCACAAGTCCTAGTGGGTATACTAATTTACCAGAAGAGGATGTAACTTAGGAGGACTAGCCAGTTTTGAAGGCAAAATTTCTAGACTTTGCCGTTAGGTAGGAGGGTCAAATTGAAGGGGTGGGAATGTCATGGACATCCCTAGCAGACATCTGAACTGTAAAAAAAATGAGTGGGTTTTGGCTTGTGCCATAACTTAGATCTTTAGATGGTCAGAAGATGTGGAGTAAAGATTGATATAGGTATAATGCTTTATTTTGAACCAATTGGTGAGAAAAGAATGATTTAATATGAGGCTCCATCTGCGATGTTCTGCATTACACAATACAACATTCTTAATTTCATTTTGTTTGGGCAATTAGGTTTTTGTTTCCTCATAACAAGCGATGTATTCCCTAGCTCAGGCCTTATAACGCAATGATGTTCATTTTTGTGTGGAGTTGGGGATAAACAATTCTTATTTATACCAGCAAGTCTTTCTTTTCTACCTTCTAACTTGCTACTTCACTGTTGCTTCTGCTTTCCTAATATTTTCACCTTTTGATCTTTGTTATGCGCTCCTTAGCTACGGTAAACCAATGCAGTTCCATTGATTTTTTGACACTTCTGTCCTGTCGAAATTATATACGCGTCTCTATGTGAAATCTATTTTTTAACTATGTAGCCTACTTTCTAAGGTGCCTTGTAGCTCTGTAACTTTACCTCTTGCACAAAATTGGAGGTCAGATGAAAGACCATGTTCACCGCATCAGAAAGTATGTAAATGTTAGTATCGTGAAGGTTGTCCTTGATAATTAAAGCTTGGGCTCAGGATGATGCATGTTGAAATTCAATGGAAGGAGAAGCCAAGGATAAATGGCAATTAGACTTCGATTATTTGTATGTAAATGGTTATAAATAGTGAATATTCCTGCAATGTGGTTGTTGCTTCTAATTGAATGTTATAGGATATCACGTCTATACGTATGTAATCTCCCTTTACTCCTACGTCATCTGTTTAGTTGCATAATCTCTTTGGATAAATAAAAACAGAAGAACCACTGAAGCGAGACTACTAGAGACCTGACCAGAATCTTGAGGTGCAAACTAGGGAGGAAAATTGCCCAACACATGAGCTGTCAAGATATTTGACTGTGTTAATTGGTAACTGATTATAGTACATCTCTAGGTATTTATCATTCAAAGTTCACAAGATGTATAAAGAAGGAGGATAAGCATGATTAAGGGTGAATATTGAAAAAAGGTGGATGAGAATTGTTTGCTTGTCTGTAAACATGTATATTACTATGTTGGTTGACATAAATTCATCATTAGATTGTAGCTTCAAACAGGAAAGGCTAAAACCAGACATCACCATCTAACTCTATGTAGATTTTAGGCTTATTTTTTCTTACGTTTTTTATGCTTTATTTTATTGTTTGTTTCAGGCTTTATTATACTAGTATGGAGCACGTGCGTTACACGTGGATGTGGTCGAGAGTAATTTTTAAGGTGATATCATTAACTTTTTTTGGCATCAAATAATATAATTCAATTATGTTCTTACTTCTTATGTGACTTCTTTTAGAAAAAAATGTATATTTGATGTTTTTAATTGTAATCTATTCAATGTTTGAAAGCTTCTAGATTGAAGATGTTGGAAAAACATAGCTTGAATTTGCTACGTTAATTTCATATAACAAATAATCATAAAAATATGACTAAAGCATGTAATTTCCTAATCATGAAAATTACCAAAACTTATGGCTAACTATTAGGAATGCAAAATAAGTATATTATAAGCGTACAAATACTTGAGAGAGAGAGAGAGAGAGAGAGCGTGTGTGTAGGGACACGATCCACTGCCCGCCCACAGGCAAATTAGTTTTCTTGCCAACACGATCTGGTCGTCTATTCGTGATTTATTGACGATTCAAATTAAATCTTATCCCTCAATAGTGCTAGATAACCCTAGTCCTTTAACATATTTGCAATTTAACTTCAAAACTTTGGAAAAATATTATTTTATGCACCCTAATACTTTGTAACATACAAAATTAAATTACAAGGTTGTTTTAGGATATACAATACTTACAAAGACGATGTTCTTGTTCATTGAATGTACGCCTGCCATGCGAGTTCTGTTGTTTTTCGCTATCCTAGCTTTCACTAAGTGGATACAGCTCGCCGCCTTTCGTTCCTCAGAATTGGCTAATGCTATAATCAAATACTCTCAAGCTTCTAGGATATTGGGTTGAAAAGTGCAGTAGGAAAACGTCGTATTAAAAGCAATACTTCTTTTATTTACGAGTAATAGAAAGGAATGGTTCCTTCTATTGTTGCACACACTAATTCTTAGCACATTTCACACTCTTAGCACTCTTCACACTCTTACACACTCCATATTCTCCCAAACTTCCTCTGCCTCTCTAACTCTTACTTCAACTCATTTTATAGATGAAAGGATCAGGAACATAGAATTCTTCGGCAGTAAAAATTCTCTATTATTTTTTATAGGGTCATTTTCATTTTTATTATGGCAGACATCTTTATTCTCCTTCCCACTTGGCCTTGTCATTTTTCGCTGGCTATTATATCTATTTTAATCATGGTTATCCTGTGATCCCGAATCCTCTTGTACAGCTCAAAAGTTTGGCTAGGCAGATCTGATTCTTCTTGTCCTTGACTGCTAAACTGTTCATAGAAGTATATTACATGATCTTGATCTTGTTTGGAGGGCTCTATGGATGCTGCTCTACATCCCTTCAGGATTATTGTCCTTCGTCCATCACAGAAACATGTTTCTTGAGGAAAGGCTAGTATGTCTTCAAGGAGTTCATGGACAAAACTGATTCTATCGAGCTTGTCTTTCTCCGCATTATATGCCTCCCATAGTCCATTCTTGTGTGGTCGGCAAGGTTTCATTAACCCTTTATTAGCTAACCGATACATAAACCAAATCTGGTATGGCTGATAGAACTTGGTTTTGCTTCTTTGGGCCAAGGTTGAATATATCTGAACTGTGATAATCTGTTAACTGAATCCCAAAACTCCAAGAGCATATCAAACTATAGCTGGAAGATCATTGATGAGTTGTCAATCACCTAGGTCTATTTTGATTGTGTCTATGAGTCCATGTTCAATCCATTTATGATTATTTTTTCCTGATGGTAGTGTGAGGCTTGGTCATCCATAATCCCAATTCAGGAATTCTTGTACTTCTGGGTTACGAAGATTCTCTTCATGTTCATTTTCCTTCCTGGCTAGTTCTTTTATTGTAGTAGCGATATCAGATGGGAGCAGTGATTCTAGTTTTTCTAGCAATCAAATTCTTTCTTATTTTTCTTGTAGGACAATCATTCATTCCTCATCGTTTATATTAAGCCTTTTTCTAAGTGCTTAACATAATCAGCTAATTAACTGAGGGTTCTTCGTAAATCTTTTCGATAATTTTCCCTCAAATAATGCCAGACATTTTCAAAAAGATTTTTGCTCTCTTCACATAACCCTGGATCATAAAATGATTTTGTTTTATTTTCATTGGTTTGTTTTATGGTAGCATTTTGCTTTGAAGATTTTTCATCTTCATCAGTTGCCACTCTTCTTTTTAAATCCTTGTTGTTAGGATAGTATTTTTTATTTTCTTGCCCACTTGTTTAGGCGTCTTGCTGTCGAGATTTCAGCCTTATTCTCTTTATTCGAAAACTTATGCATTGATTTTGAACACTTAATTTTGTATTGTCCTGTTTTAGGATTTTTCGGGTTGGTAGTCCCAACCATCTTCTTCCGCTACTAGGGGAGGATTTGTGAGTGACAGAGAATTTTTTTCTCTTTCTTTTTAGGGTAAATGACATAGTAGTCAAATTTTTCTGATGGTTCTCCCAGTAGACCGACTTCAGGATCTCCTGCTTCATACCTTTCTTTTAAGGCCTTTCGAGTAATCTTTTTTGGGGTAATAACTCCCTGCATCATAAAGCATAATTCCCTGGTTAAGCTATCTACAAGTGCATTTTTGGCTGATGAGATGTATTCTACATCCAAAGTATAATAGTTAAACCATTGTTACCATCGATAAATTCTTGTTTGACTAGCATCTCTTAAGTCTCTTTTTAGAAAAGCTTTAAAACACCTATTATATGTTCTGATAAGAAAGTGTTCTGAAACTAGAAATATGTAAAAAGATTTTATGCCACGTTTTATAGCTAAAAATTCTTTTTCGTTTATGTGATACTGAGTTTCTGCATATTTAAATGTTCCACTCCAGTATCCGCACAGTCGTTCTTCGGCTTGATCAGAGGAGTATTGCTTTTAATACTACACCCCAACAATTTTCAGAAGCGTCAGTTTCTAGAACTAACTTGTCTCCTTGTTTACGTAAGCTTAATTTTGGCAGGTTTTAACCTGACCTTTTATCCAAAGAACATTTTTGTGTGTCTTCATTTTCTCGTATCCATTTTTCTTTTCTAAGCTTTTTACTTAAGGCTTCTGTTAGGCTTGATAAATGTGGGGTGAATTTTCTCGTGCAATTTAACAACCCAATAAAAATTTGAAGTTAATCTTTGAAGTTGCTTTACATCATTGATTTGTTTCCGAAAATAGCTTCTTCTTTTTTTTCAACTATGTGATCTTGAAGGACAATTGTTCTACTGTCTTCTATTCTCAATCCCAGAAAGTTAATGGTAATTTATTCCCATTCAAATTTCTTTTGTGATAGTATTAATTCATGGTTAATAAATTCTTGTGCTATCTTTTTTAAATGATTTCTATGTCTTATTTAGTTTTTGAGAATATTAATATATCATCTATATAAACTACACGGTAATTTACATGCTTTCTAAAAATATTATTCATCCTTCTTCGAAATAAAGGTGGAACATTTTTCAATCCAAATGGTAACACCGTCCATTCATAGTGCCCTTGTGGTGTGCTAAAGGCAGTTAATGGAATTGATGATTCTTCTATTTATATTTGCCAATATCCACTTTTTAAATCAAACTTCGAGAAAAAGTTGGCTAGCTGGATTTTGTTTATCAGCATATCCTTGTTTGAAATTTTGTTTATCAGCATATCTATGATTAATATGGCTTTTCCTCTAGCCTGTTCTGCATGATTTTTTTACCATGAAGACCGGACTTGAATGAAGACTCTCGCTGGGTCTTATTAACCCTTGTTTTAGTATTCAGGAATCTATCGTTCAAATTCCTGAATCATTTCAAGACTATGTTGCATTGGTTTTACGTTGACCACATAATTTTTATCCTTGAAGGTCAGTGTGGCCCAAGGTTTATCCTTTTCCCATAATTTTAGCGAGTTTTCACTAAAATTATTTTCTAACATCTTTTTTATACTATCAAGACTAAGAATTTCTTTTCCTTGTTTGCATTGATAATGTTGGTTTATTTCTTTAATCCAACTGTCATTTTCTTTGATCACTTCTTTGTTAAGTAATTCTTCTTTAAGTAACATTCTTTGATCACACTGTACTGCGTAGAGAGACTCACTCTTGATATGTTTTTGGATTTCTCCTAATTTTTCTGGATGAAAATCAAATTTATATTTTTTAGTAACATATTTTAACAATGGAATTTTTTTACATTGTATTTCACTATGAAACTCTTTCTGAATAAATGGTCGATTTTCAGCTTGTTTGAGAAAATCATTTTCTATTAGAAAATCGTCGTCTAAGTTATCGAATTGGATTAATCACTCTATAATGAATTATTATTCATTTATTATGACCGGAATATGATATGCTTTATATTCTGACTCGAACTCATCGCCATTCGCATGCTCATGAGTTGATCTGTTTTGATCTATTTTTCAGAGGATAAAATTCATGGTCATGCCAGCTAATAGGATGCTCCAATATCTACTAAAACATCTATTTTAAAAGGATGATAATCCTGAAAATCGAAACTTAATTCTATATAAGAATTGTTTGGACTTACCTCTATCCGTTTATTATTCATTTTTTCGGACCTTCTTTTCTTTTTGATAATACTCATAATGTCTTGAATACCCTTCTTAAGCTCATCTCCTGTCAAGCCCTTTTTCTTTAAACTTCTTCTTGACAGTGTCATTTACTGATGTTGTGGTCATTACATGTATGGTTTCTATACATGATGACATGATTTGTCTGATTGGAATGGTAACTGTTTTGTATCCTATGATGTCTTCATCAGAACTGTCTTCTTCTTTGATAGCTTTTTCTACTATTTTTTCCTTTCCTTTGCCTTTTGGATTTATAGACGTTGAAGGTATTGAAGAGACATTGGTTCTTCGAGGATAACACCACCTTTATTTTTTCCTAATATGCATTTGTTCTAGTTGTTTACTAGCTAATCCTTCTCCTATCACTCATTTTTTAGGCCATGATAGTTGCTTTGGATTTATCTTCCGTGCTTTTATTGCTCTAACATTACTACTTCTTTGTTCAAATTGTTTTAATTCATTGTTTAGCATTTTACTTAGTGGATTAATGGCATTTATCACTCTGTAAACTAGACGGTATTATACTGCAATGTTTTTGCAGACTTCTCGTAATTCGGTCATGCCTTGAGTCTGAATCCTCAGTCCTAATGCTTTATTAAGATAGGGATCTTTTAAAGACATGAAGTAGTTTTGTGTAGTTTTAAACCAAACTGATCCGTTATACAAGTTACTTTGGATACCCCATATTAGAGCTTTTTTTGAAAGTTTTCCACCGATTATCTGTTAAGCAACAGATTACTGGTGTATCTCTGCCATCTATGAATAATAGACAAAGACTAACTTGTATCATACCAATATGGACATAGTAATATCCTTCTTTAAGGTCTTGTTTTACCTTATCTGCCTTGAAGAGAGGAATGTCTAGTATTCTTTCTTCAGCCTGACCTACCGAGGTTTCTCCTTCAAAAATCTCTACATTCATCTTACTCCTAAATCTGAATATAGAGTTTTTGTATATTTCTCCAACTCTGATTTTAGGCATCTCCCAATGGTTTATAGTAGAACCGGGAGTTTCTTCCTTAATTAATTCACTCTGACTAATTATGTTATTAGATAAAGAAATCATCTCTTCTTCATGGTCGTAGGTTTCTGACATGATGAAGATCGTGCCTACGGCTTTTAAAGTTCTGTATACACTTTCTTTATCATCTGATGTTGTTTTATCATCTGATTCATAGTCGTATTTTGAAACAAGCTATTCTGCTTCGTCTTCAAAATCTAATTTGTATCCCCACACTGTCTCATATATTTTCTTCAGCAAATAAGAAAGATATTACATTTTGTTTTCTTTTCTTACTTGGGCATTTATTTGCATAATGTCCTTTTTTGCCACATAACCAGCAACAATCACACCTCTTCTGGTAATTTTCATTTTAGACATGAAGATTTTTTATACGGAATATTATATTTCTTTCAAATACATCTTCCCTATGGTTTTGGTTTTTCTTTTGATGGATTAAATTTTTCCATTTCTTTACATATCTTTTTTCATTTCCAAATCTTTTCCTCCCGAATTTTTTCTTCGTGAAGTTCGACTTCTTTTCTCATCCATAGTTGTTTATCATTTTATCGACCTTAGAACAACAGTCATAACTCATATGAGTTTTTTCATATCTTTTATTGTTTGTCCTTCAGTACAATATTTCTTTAGAACTTCTTCTACAGTTGCAATCCTTCCTCCTAAGAAATCACAAAGCATTCCTTTGTTTAGGAGTTTAGTAATTCTTTTTCTGCTAACTCGTCCCATGGATTAGGGAGTTTGGCAATAAATTATTTTTGCCAATGGAAGTTGTCTCTGAGTTCTAACTTGTAAAAGTATTTTTTAAATTCACAAGTTTAAATTTTAAAATAGCACATATCACATATTTGTAGTTTTGTCAAATTTGTGAAAGCACTTTTTTCTTGAATACCTATATTATTTATAGATATTCTGCAGAATTCTCATTTGAGGTTATCTGCATAAAATATTATCCATTCTTCAGAAATATTAAGCTTGCTTTGGGATTCAATTATCATTTTGTTATCTGTTATGCTATTCCAGAACCTAATTACGTTTCCTCGCAGGGTTGCTCGAATAAAACGTTTCATAACATGCCTTTCAGTTAAATTACCACCTATTATGGTAATTCTTAAAGCTTGTGCCCAATTATCGATTGTTTCTTTAGTATTTGAAATACAATCGATGTCATGATATATATATCGTATTGATTTACGGGCTTATTTCTTCCATTTTTAGGAACAAATTCTTATTTTAAATTTATCCTTATAGAGGTGTTATTGAATTTAAAATTTCTTTCTAAATTTAATTTTGGATTCCAAGCTCCTACATAGTTTCGATCGGTTTTTCCGTTTCATAAATTCATATCGGAGAACGCCTTATTTACTTTTGATATGGCTCTTTTTTCTTCTTGTTTATATTACTGTTCTTTTAGAACAACTGGATCTATTTCATTTATCATTGATTTTTTCAATGATTTTTTTCTACTTTGTCTAAGTAGTCGTTTATTATTTTTTCTATTTCTTTTATACCCATTCCCTTTACGGGATCTTTGGTGTCTTTTTGGGCCACTCGAAGAGGGTTTTCCTTCGCTACTACTGTAGACTATAACTTCTTCAAATACATATGAAGTTTCATTGCTATAGTACTTATTGGTACTGTCATAACTTTCAAAGTTTGCTAAGAAGTTATCTGAGTTTAGGACATGATTTTTACTTCCTAACCCTTTAACTGAATTGTATAATTCAGTTAATATCTGAGATGTTATCTTGTTTAGAGTTCTACATATATTTAAAATTTCATTAGATACATCCATTATTTGATTTAATAATCATGTTATCTCAGTTTTTTTAACTTCGTGGTCTAAGTGTAATTCACGTCTTATGATTTAATAAACAATGAATTTTCATGAGTTTTTAGGTTGATTCTCGCCTTTGATTAGGCTCTTATACCAGTTTTGTATGGTCAAATTCTCCTTTAGTCAGGAATGACATGTTCTAGTTTTAAGAGGGGTCAATTTTAGTCTTTTGAGAAGTATGAGGTGTTGTAAGTGAACTACTTAAAAGTTAAGGGGTTGAATATGATATTAACTCGAGAGTTGGCAACTAGCTAGCACTACCATTTTATCATCTCCCTATATATATATATATTTGCGGCGCTGTCAGCAGTCCGCTACACAGTGTAGCGGACCATCCTTTTTACCATTTTGCCCCTCCACCCCCTCCGCTACACTGTCTAGCGGAGCACATAATTGGGCCCACGTTGACAGCCAAAATGTCGTCCGCTAGACAGTGTAGCGGACGACTGACACAGTCAACACGACTGTTACTTTGTCATTATCTTACTGTCCGCTAGACAGTGTAGCGGACCGTTTTTCCCTTTCTTTACTCCGAAACCCTTATTCATTCCTTCTAAACTACTATTCATTCCTTCTTCTCACAATTCTTCTAGCGGTGTTGGCAAGTAGATCGGCGCAATTTCTTCTCAAGAAATCCTTTATTCGACGAATCAATCACGTAACTTCACAAACCAATCCTTTATTTGTTCATAATCTAGAGTTGTTATCGCGGCTTATGCATGATTTTGAATGTGTGCGAAACGCTGCATTGTGCTAGCGTTTGTCAATGTATCTATACATATATATAGATTATATATGTGTATTGCGTATTATTTGTTCATGTGATTTCACTTGTAAAATCCCATTCCCGTGTCTGTTTGTATCTATGTACATTGCATATACACAGCATGTGAACTTATGTGAGTATTATCTGATCACATGCTAGCGTTGACTGTGCTAGCGTTGTATGTTTGAGAATGTTTACGCTTCCAACCTTGCCGTTTTGCATAATTTCAGTTGCGAAAAATGGATTTCAACCCTGGACCAGAAGATCCGTCCGTATTATACGACCAAGCAAACCATATCAGTACGCTCATATGGGATGGTGGAGTAAGATACTTATTTTATCAACTTTGTTATTCTTGGGAACGTTGTATATCGTTTAATTTGCTTAAATTGTATTTATTAATTCGTAGGAAAGAGCACTTCTCAACACGGTAGAAGTATCCGATAATTTTAAAGAATGGAAATTGAACAGAACCCAGAAAAGATTACTGCGTGGGATTGGGTTTGGGATTTTCACGCGTGGGCAGATCTTTCAACAACTTGACCGGCACTTAATAGGTGCCCTTGTTGAAAGGTGGAGAAGTGAAACGAATACGTTTCACTTCCCTCTCGGAGAGCTGACAATTACCCTAGAAGATGTAGGGTTCATCTTAGGGTTACCGGTGACGGGGCGGCCGGTAATAGCTCCTCCGTCGGAAGCAACGAATAAGAGGACCGCTAGGGACTTCTTTACTTCGATACCCCAGGATCAATTTAGCACTGGGGGTATCAAGTTGAAATGGTTGGTAGATACCTACAAGGTTCTGCCGGATAACTACACGGATCAGATGCTTGTGCTGTACACACAAGCTTTCCTCTTGTGGGTGATGGGGGCAATTCTGTTCCCAACAACGTCGAAGAATACCGTCAGCGTCAAATATTTACCGTTGTTGGGTAACCTGCTGGAGGTTGGGGATTATGCCTGGGGAGCCGCAACTCTTGCGTACCTCTACCGAGCATTGCACAAGGCAACGAGGCCCGACTCCAAAGCGATATGTGCATGTCTCTCGCTATTGCAGGTATATCATACAATTCTTGATTACTCGCTCGTTTCTTTTTTTTTGGGTTGAATTGACAATAAAATTTGACGATACTTTATTTAATTTGTCTTTGCTCTCAGGTGTGGTCTTATGAACACCTTGCTACCGGCGCACCCACGCGTAGGGACGGAACCGATAATGTGTGGCCTCGGTTGTGCGCCTGGGAGTACAGCCGGAAGGACAGCCACTACCAGAGGAGAGACGATCCCCATCACAACATTACGTACTATCGGGGGGAGCTCGACTCGTTATCTCCTGGCCAGATGCGATGGGCACCGTACAAACATTTGGCGCGACGGGTGGGAGAGTCGTTCGTCTTCACGCTCTCTGGGTTGCAACGCACACCCCTGATCCACTTCGAGGTCGCAGAGTGGCAGCTGCCAGATCGTGCTATGCGCCATTTTGAGTGCCTGCAGGGGTTGCCAGCAGGCGCGCCGGATATGAGGCTTAACAGGAACCCACCGGGTGTCCCTCGGTTTGGCAAGGCAAATGCGCACGACTTGTGCGCACGAGAACTTGAGGTTTGGGATTCCTGGCAGGACACGCTGGCGGCCATTGTGTCGGAGCCTGACCCCGTGATCAGTATCGAACAGTACAATGGGTGGTACTACCGCATCACCCGGAGGAGAGTAGCTCCAGTAAGGTTTGAACGCGGGGAGAAGTACCACCCTAGGGGTCAGATCGATGAGCACATGGCATACAATCTGGTAAGTTGGCCAATAAGTGCTTTAATTGAACTTGATGATTCTAACTGTGTATGAAGTTACTTATTTATTATCTCTCTGGATGTAGGTTAATGCCTCGTTCGCCTTCTTCCAGAAGTTGCGCGAGCGGAAGGATTTGGTGGATGCAATGGGCGAGGAGCTTCGCCAACAGGCTGATGCGTTGGCGTATGGCTGCGGGAATTTTTTACACCAAGCATCGGGCCAGCCTTCCGGCGTCAGCCCGGGAATGGGTTATCCGGGGTGGCAGCCCCCATATGTGAGCGAGGGATACACCGATCCCTCGGGACAGACTTCGGGAGTGAGCCAGGGATATGGTGGTCCATCTGTGCCGGGAATGGGTGGTGATTGGGGACAGCCAAGCACCATGGGCCAGGCTCAAGCGCCGTGGGAAGACTACAGTGTGCCCTCCTTCTCTTTGCTATTGGACTCGGAACCCCAACCCTTCTCTCAGAGTCAAGTCACGCAAGACTGGGATTTCGGACACATCAGTCTGTCGGAGACACTGCCTATTGTCCCATGGGCAGGACCATCTACTGCCGAAGGAGGGCAATATCCCCCGATCGACCCCCCGGAAGGAGTGTAATATCCCCCCGTCGACCACCGAGGGCAATATCGTAAAGGGCATCCAGTGAAGCCCCTAAAGCCGCATAAATGCCAAATAATCACAGAGTGTTATTTTAGCGGCTTCCCCCGGGACAAAGCGTTGTATAGTGTGAATCATCCGGAGGGCATGGATTACACTTGCGAGTGGGGAGAAATGGCCTCCCTGGCTCCGGGTAGTTGGTTAGACAACGGTGTCATCTCCACATACGTGGAGATTCTGAAGGAAAGGGGTCGGGAGCGGCTGAACGAGTACCCGGCCATTTTTTTGGTTGATGCCTTTTTTCATAGCCTCCTAGTGTCTGAATGGCATGAGTGGGTCGAGCAAAGGCGGAAGAAAAAGTTGGGCCAGTGGAGACCGTCCGCTAACCTACGAGCGTATCTTGCTAGGGATAGTCCAGTGAGCGCAAGTGTTGCCGACGTGTTTCTAATCCCATTTTTAGGGGAAAGCCACTGGTACTTGGTTTGCTACGAACCGGTGGAGAAAGTCGTATCGGTGATCGACAGTCTCCACGACGATACCGCCTTTATGCCTGTGCTGCAGATGTACAAAGCCCAGTTGGATTCAATGGTAATATTACGATTGTTGTTTAACAGTTATTGTAACTTGGCATAAATGTTATAACTCGTGTCTTACGCCGTTTTATGTTTCTTGCAGAATATATTTTGTGCAATGGTCAATGGTGTCCGTGGTAACCCTGTACCGGCGCGGCCAAAGCTCGATTGGCGACTGAAGAAGAGGAGGCCCAAGCAACGTAACACTTCGGACTGCGGCGTTTTCCTTTGCATGTACATGGATTACATTTGCCGGTCCAAGAGCCTCAAAGCGGTGGTGTGGAGCCAAGCAGAAGTAGACACCTTTAGATATAGAATGGCTTGGCAAATTATGAAAGGCCGGCCTAGAGCGGTTACGTGTATTGTAAATCCGGCAAATGCCGAGAATCCCTCCCAACATGATTCCCCCCGTTGACATTGTACCATTACACTTTATTTTTTTTTAATAAACTATGAATATTTAAATAGCTCTCATTGATTTGTGTTGAAGATTATTGATTGATTGTTTTGTCTGATTTCCGTTGAAGATGATTTGAGTTTGGTTTTTTTGGCTCTCACTGAGAATGATTGAAAAGCAAAATCTGTCCGTTAGACAATGTCGCGGACAGTGGGGGAAGTGAATTTTCTAAGTGTGGGGGAAGTGAATTTTCTAAGTGTTGGGTGAATTTTTTAAGTGTGGGTAAAATTTTCCAAGTGTTGATATAAGGCATTCTGCTGGCCCGTCCGCTAAACAATATCGCGGACAGTGGGGGTGGGGAAAATTTTGGAAGGCATTCTGCTGGCCCGTCCGCTAGACAATATCGCGGACGGTGGGGGTGGGGAAAATTTTGGAAGGCATTCTGCTGGCCCGTCCGCTAGACAATGTCGCGGACAGTGGGGGTGGGGAATAAGGCATTCTGCTGGCCCGTCCGCTAGACAATGTCGTGGACGGTGGGGGAAGTGAATTTTCTAAGTGTTGGGTTAAGACAATCTGCTGGTCTGTCCGCTAGACAATGTCGCGGACGATGGGGGAGGGGAAAATTTTCGAAGGTATTCTGTTGGCCCGTCCGCTAGACAATGTCGCGGACGGTTTCCAAGTGTTGATATAAGGCATTCTGCTGGCCCGTCCGCTAGACAATGTAGCGTTATGCAGTTTTAATAAATTGGCGTCCGAAGACAATGTATCTCAAACGGCACAATTAAGCGAGAAAAAATTTGGAAACATAATGAACATGTATACAATAAATTTGGTTATTATTAATAAATTAGGGTTCACATCGGGGGAAATAATTTTTTTCACAAGCGCTCCGATCAAAGATTACAACTTGAAAATCCCACCACCCAAGGTGTTCAAACACTACAAAGTCCCCAAGTTCGAGGCCATGCTGGCGCACGAAGACGTTCCAACCCTCTGCGAATTGCTTTTTTTGGGGTCGGCCGGGCTTCAGCTTGATTTCAACCTGCCAGGCCCCCTTGTGGCTATATAATCTTGAACTGTCATGAATTGTTGTAAATTGATTGGTAAAGGCTTCCGGTATGTCCTAACAAACACAATACAAAAAATAGGTTAGTTTTTAACCAAAAGATCAAACTTTTAACACACGAAAATACAGAGAAAGAGGGATGGGCTACAAGTTCATTCTCAAATCCCGGCATCGTGACTTTGAAAAAGTGTTTGCCTGCTAGGTGCAAGTTGCCAATAAAATCGTAGGTGGTCTCTGATCCAGAAGCCATCGAGGTCGGCGATGAGGGGAGGACGGTGATGTCGCCGGAGATGTGGGTCGCCGTAGATGGGGTAGCGGCTTGGGTTAGATGTTCGAGAGAGAGAGAGAGAATATAGCGGACTGATAAAAGTTGTTGCCCGTTTTGATTAATATATACAATAGGATAGAGGTCCGCTACATTGTATAGCGGACATAAATGAAAAACAAAAGTTTTTCTGCGATGACGTCCGCTGCATTGTATAGCGGACATAAATGAAGACCACAAGTTTTTCTGCGATGACGTCCGCTGCATTGTATAGCGGACATAAATGAAGACCAAAAGTTTTTCTGCGATGACGTCCGCTACATTGTATAGCGGACATAAATGATGACCAAAAAATTAGGACTATGCATATCCGTCCGCTACATCAGAAATCGCTACATCAGAAAAAATAATTCCGGTATTCGGTTGAAAAATTATTAGAAAAAATTATTACAAATGTCAAACTTATATAAAAATTATTACAAATGTCAAACTTATACAAAAAATTAAAGGTCCACTGCAGCTTGTCCGTCCTCATCTTCGGCGTCATCTTCTGCCCCATCTTGCAAACCCCCGGGACTTATCCCCAGTGCCTTGTAATGGTTCCGCTTGTCGTGGTCGGTCATTTTGTTGCACAATGCACACCTTCGTAGCTTTTTAGGTTGAGTTGCCGTTTCAATTGAGCTTTTCATCCGCGTAGATCTCTTGCGGCCTTTCGTTTGCGATATAATTGGATCCAACGGCCGGATATCATTGTCGCCTTCCTCCCCCGGCTCGTCATCTTCGGATTCCGTCGTAGGCTCGGTGTCAACCGCATTGGTGACTGAAGCTGCTTCCAACTGGTCGACGATGGGCTCTTGCTGCTGAGCTACATCGAGGAGATGTTTATAACCGACCATTGTAGCAGCAGCCTTTACGGACAAACGGGTGAACATCGTCACCAGATGATTATACCGCAACGTCTCTGATTCTTCAAAGTCAGTATACGGGTGCTCCGGAAAGGAAATGGTACCGTGCAACCTGTTTGCACCTTTCGTCCACCGTGGCAAGACGTATTTATCGAGGATTGTCCTGATATTCTTCTGGGTGAAAAACTGCAGAATGTGTCTACACAGGATGCCATGGAACTCAAACTTCTTGCAAACACACGTCACCGAGTCCGTCAATGTGTCGTGGCTCACCGTATAAATTCTGCGCAGCTTCTCAGGGACGAGGTCATTCACGAGCGAATAAACCTTGTACTCACGCGTAGACATTTCTGCCACCTTGTTTATACTGTATCGTCCCGATTTTCGCAGCTCTACTTGGTATAGCAAGAAGATCTCCTTCGTATAGACTTTGGCACCGTTCAACTCCAGCGGGGTCTCTAGCAACCTTCTCCTTTGTTTGTACGTTGTTGCAAAGTCGGCAGCCCTTTCTTTTACGAACAACGAAGCTACCGCTTTTTGTGCGGATGCAACGAAAGTCTTCAAATTGGTAGCTGTACCCACATAACTATCGAACGTGGCATTCATAGATTCACTCCTGCCCGTCGTTTTCATGCCCGCTGAAAAATACCTCCTCGTGTAAACGCCAATCCATTGCTCTTTGCGCTCGTACAAGTGCCGGAGCCACTCGTTGTCTTGCAATGAGATCACTTGCAAAATGATCTCAAGAGGCAGAAACCAGAAATGTTTTTTTTTTGGCTTACTGATCCTTCCTGCAGAATAAGTGGCCACTTTTTTAGCGCACAGGATTCCAATTGCACGTGGGTACACAATTTAAGGTACAGCACCACCAAATACAGAATAAATAGATAAAAAGAATTACACTTACGATAACCGAATATGCAAGAAGGAAGAATCACAATATTCATGTCATTCATACATCAAAACCAAATTTAAGACTGAATTACAATGTATTGAAGGCGTTCTTACACTGATGTACGAACAAAATACACTCCGGTGATAATCATCCCAAACCTAATTCGTACATTGCAAGTTTTTCTTAGATTTGGTTTCTTTCACATGCTCCGGGCATACAGGACAGCGTGCTAATCTCTCAATGTCTCTGTCAAGGAATTTCTTAACAAAAAGCAAAATGAGGGAGACACCGACACTCAGTAAACATATTGATGCCTCTCAATCCAAGTTAGGGGTCTGCATCACTAAACACACACCCCTACAATGAATACTTCGGGGCCAGTGAAGCCCCCAGATACAACAGATTGAAAAACTAAAAACCCTGAATAATAAACATCAATAAGTGTTGACAATAAATAATCAGTAGCAAACATAACGTAAAGCCTACTTCTATTAAAAACCAATTGAAACAAAACTATATATACACAGTCTGCTGCATAGCCCTTGTCAAGTGGGAAATGGATCCCTGGCTGTCAAACTAGTATATCATATGACAGAACAACCGAACAAAGATTACACCACGTTTACTCCAACACTGCAACCTCTTGATCAACCTTCCAGTAGTTTGCATCGTTGAATTCCTTCATTCCTGCCCCGCCATCCTCTAAAGTCTCCTTCTCCGGCGTCTTAGGAACCATGCTCCTCTTTAACGGTCCTGCTTCCCCAACAATGCCCTCCTTAAGAGCCTGATCCATTGCCTTCTCTGTACCCTCTAATTCAACCCCTACAAATTCAACATCTTCTTCAAACAATGACGGCATAGCAGCAGCTTTTTGGCCCGAGTTGGATCCTACTGATCCTTCAGAAGAATCGCTGGAAGTCGAGGTCCCGTTTGATTCGGGTTCTCCACTTGAGGAGGAACTAATGGGAGGTGCCACCAACTCCACTGGATCAGCAAGATTGACACTTGGGTTGCTGTAATCCTCGAAAGGATTCACAGTTGATCCACCAACTGGGAAATCTGATGACTCTCCCCATCCCACCCATTCAGGTAGAGGCCTATCTCCAAACGGATCCCCATTGCCCGATGTTTCAAGTCGAAAGAACCCTATATCACCAGATGCACTAGCATCCTCATTCTGTGGGTTCGAGCTCCCACCGTTACTGGCAATGTTTCCACTGTTTTCAGTCGAACTGGATGTGCCATTAGCAGAACTTTTGCTTTCAGCCAACTCTTCATCCTCTCCAACCACGACCTCATCATCGCTACTGCTATTACCACCATTTGTTGCCCCATTCAAGTTTATCTCATCCATCATGTCGGAAGGTGAGGTGCTCATAGGTGCATTTCCAATTCTGTTGTCTTGAAAGGCAAACCAATTGGAATTTGTGAACAGGCTGCTGCACGCACCAAAAATAAATGCAGATTTCATGTAAGTCGAATGAAAACTTGCTCAAGAAAGCCAATTTGAAACCCTACCGCTCTTTTACTTTTTCCGCGAGTGTTGTGTGTTTTTGGTTGAGGAGAGGGACTGCAGCCCATACGTAGCATACAGAGATGAATACCATAAACAATGAAATTGGGTAGCCCTACAAACACTCACCTCCCTTGGTCATCACCCAGCCTTAGGGATGATATCACAACTTCAGCAGATTCATCATCAAAATAAGCCTCCTACAATAAGTGTTGAAAACCACAATTCAGTATTAAGCATATGTAAGACTGCGGGAAAGGTCCAGATATGGGAGACAAGTCGACTATAAACTATCAGACCTCATCATCACGGTCAAGAGTTCCATTGCCCTGCAACCAGGATAACAAAACCATAACTTGCCATTAACTATTTCAATTGAGTACAATATTGTGCAAAAGAAAGTTCTGCAGGAAGATTCAGACAAACAATCTGTATACAGTACCTCTTCATTGTCCTCATTATCATATATGTTGTATCTAAATGCTTGGCTGAGATTATTTGCCAGAGCTGCTACATCATAATCTCTGTCGTGAATGTCATCCTCATCACTATCTCTTGTCCTATCCTGCAATGCGGTTGGCCGGCTGCACACAAAGGAAGAAGTCAAATAGAATCACAAGAAGCAGATAAATACCTTCTTAATAGGCTTCCATATTTTTCTGCAAGATCTAGATACCCTTTTCAGACTTGAGAGCATCTAATAAGATTTGTTCCTCAAACAGTACATCCTCCTATATCCTTACTGTCCCTTACTACGACCCACCATTCGAATTCTATCATTTCTTTTTAAGCAATACAACTGAGCGATTATTTCATTACAACTACAATAATGAGGCTCTTGTTCTCAATAGGCTTCAAGACTTAGAAAGCCAAGTATTGTTCAATACTTGCACAAACAAATATCAACTGGGGTCCTAAGAAAGATAATGTAGCAAGTGACTACCCAATGTCGACCATAAGAGACGAAACAACAGGAAAAATGACAATAATAGGACGAAGCAATTTAGAATAGGATAATACTAATCTTCAAACATAAGGCAACATCAGGATTGACACGTATGGTCAATATGCCTGAGCATCTTTATAATGTTGCGTAATATCTATAAACACCACCAATTTTCATCTTGAATGATCATAGTCTCAAGCTTGTTGGACAAAAGAAAGTGGCTTTTAGTTTAACACTTTAAGTTTCCTCTTTTATTTTACGACCATGTGTAAAGCAACTCTCTCTTAATCAAACTCATTGATGTGCAATAAAAAGTAGCAAAAAAAAGAGAAGAAGCAATACCCGCATCCCCATCGGTAAACGTTTTCAACCATGTTACGCTCCTGTAAAACTTTAGCCTGCCAATTGTTCCATTTGCCATTTTCCTATAAAGACCAAAGAACACTATTCAAAATAATAACAGATTGGCTTAACCAGCTCTACTCGGTGGAATAGAACATAAACAAACAGTGATGGTATGAAGTTCTGGTTCCCAAGCATTGTGGAAAAGAGAGCAACAACATAATATTAAGCATTGTGGAGGTATGAGCAGGCAGAAATGAATGATCATGTGAACAAAAACAATAGCTGCGGACCTGGACTCTGAGAAGGATGGCAAAATTGGAAACACGTAAACGAGGATGACAAGAGGTCTAATATGTAACTGAGTTCTTACCATGAGATCGTTTGGAAAATCAACTCCAATACTTTACAATGGTACAGGGTAACCTTAAGGCAAAGTAAAATGCCCAATTGACCTGGAGATAGCAGATTCGAGAGAGGGACACAGGCTACCTACATCAACCCTCCCCACACCCCGCAATGGCATCAGCCTTGTAGATTGTCAGCGCCCATCAACACTATACAAGGCTAACTTTATACATATGAAACTTCAGGTGCAATTTGAAGGGTACGGGAATAAGATTTTAAATAAACATGGAATGCCCACTAGATAAATGTAAAATTTCAGGTCGTCTCGAATTCGACATCTAATACCTATAAGAACTACTTAAAGACGAAAAGTGAACATCG
Organism: Escallonia herrerae; assembly: GCA_033070095.1. Taxonomy (NCBI): domain Eukaryota; kingdom Viridiplantae; phylum Streptophyta; class Magnoliopsida; order Escalloniales; family Escalloniaceae; genus Escallonia; species Escallonia herrerae. The sequence goes on along the minus strand of JAVXUP010000677.1, from coordinate 173,092 downwards.
ACATTAGACCCTGTCCAGCGTATCAAACCTGAAGATGCGCCTGGATGCGGTTATCACTATTGCCCAGCTGAACAAGCTTATTAGAAATGCGAGTAATATGTCCAAGGTTTCCCAGTCGGGGCGCCCGTCTTCCAGCTGCAGGTAAAGTTGGCTGCAAAGTTGAAATTGTAATGTCATACTCTCATAAAAAAGTATCACTAGGGATATGGTACAAAAAGATGCTTTGAAAGAAATTATAATATATCCACTTCACATTGTGTCACAATATGCATGAGACAGATCTCGGCCTTGCATCATGTCAAAATATGGATGGCCAATCATTACAACAAGCCTACCTGATCAAGTTCACCGGAAAGGGCAGGACATTCATCTGTCTGGAGAAATTTCCCAACCAAACCACAATCTTGGAAGAGATGATCGATAATCGTATTGTTTTTGCTTTCTAAACATGAAACTATAATACTCTCCACCTGATGATGTAACGCATTATTGTACGGGTACCTGCATCAGTTAAAAAAACATGTAAAATGCCGGACTAATTATCCAAAAAACGTATTTATAGGTCAATTCTAAATCAATCAGCGTGTATAACTCAGTTTCTCATGCATAGAGATCCTTACTCAAAGAAGAGATTGAGGACCCTTTGAATAGTCCCTGAGCTGACCAATTCCTTCTCCGCAACTTCATTGCCAATTTTAAGAAGCACTGCAATGAACTCGACAATCTACATCCAGGAAAATGTGACAATTTAGGACAAGAAAGTAAAGAGTACGACCTAGTCCAAAAAACTGTTCATACCACAAACTGAATACAAGTCAATGGCAGGTTTTATAAGCCCAAGGCAACCTACTTTAAGGACTCTTGACAAGGTATATAACTCGACATCTGTTTCTTACACATAAAGGTACAATATTTAGAAATTTTCTTTCTTTAGGTGTCAATAAGCCTTGTCTTACCATGTATATATCTCAATATTTCATCATACATGTCCAAACCAAACTCAAACCATACATCTTATCTTTCAGGTGGCACCAATCAAGCTAAAAGCCTAACAAAATTATTTCTGGTGGCAGACTTATTTACTATGGTATTGAAGCCATCGAACAAAAAAGAGGAAATTGGCATCATGCTACAAAAAGCTAACCTTCAAACGATGCTTCCCTAAAGGAGGCCTCAATTCGCCATATGTTGTAGGCAAAATCTTTTCATCCGATGAAACATTTAATAACATCAACAATTCACCTGCACATCGCGTAACAGCTATATTAGTTTATGAGAAAGAAAGCCAAGATTAAATTACTGATCAGTGAACTGAGGTCAGATAGTTAACTCCTTATTGTAGATAACCTAAAAACTGCTAAAACTGCAACTCGCTTTGATTAAATTCGATCAAAAAAATAGGCCCAAGCACAATGCCACAAGTGTTTGTATGCAACCCAGGCTTCCCATATAATTTTTCGTAAGTATATGATGTTTGCTATTATTAATTGCACATCTAACCCTTTGATTTGCAATTTTTTGGCTGCAAAACAACTTTTTCAATATGCACAATTTATGATATCCAGCTGTTTCTACGTCTATATACCACCCTTGTAAATCTCACAATTTCCTTTTTACCCTCATCTCTACGGAAAAAATACTAAAAGAAAGGAGGGGAACCCCCTCATGTTCATTAGTTTCTAAATAATTCTCTATCAATTTCCTAGTTTATCATCTTCTCCACAAAATCAAGCAAATGGAAAGCAAATGGTCCACGTCCCTCAGATTCATGGCAAGCTGTCATTCAAGAACTTAGAACATGCTGAATGGGGATAAAATGGATAAGAACATCGACGATATTAAGTCCCACGATTTAATAGCTATCTGATAATCTCAAACTTTTACGGAACCTTCAAGCATAGTACCTAGGGCCAGCTCCTGTTATACTTTCAGGAAAATAATAAGTTAATTTGAATTTGATGTCAATTATAAAACTAGGTTTGATTATCTACTATTAAGTTGAAAAGCAAGGTGTCCTTCAGATTCAGAATTTAGAAGCATATCAGCATCAGGCCATCTGCTCCTTATTTACTAACATCAAGGCGATCCAATCTCAATTAATGTTCATGGTGGTAATCTGGTTTGGGAGCTCAATCCGCCACACAGGCTCAAGTAGCCCCTTTTGTGACCCAAGCCTGTGACGACTACTCTGATGCCAAAAACTTAAGAACTTGACTCAAATACAAGAGAACCCAAGGGACTATAACTACAAGTATGCGCTTTTCTGGCCTATGCACCATCGGCTACATGCGCAAGCACAGACAAAAACATGAAATAAGCATGACTGAAAACAACTGCTGCTTCTCCAACTCAGACCAAATATAAATGGTCGGTACGTAACAATTAAATGTACCTGGAATAATATCAAATTAGAACACAAGACAAGGACTGTAATTTAATTTTGAAAAGGCAGAGCCACTGATATAAATGAAAGAACATCAAATCTACTCGCAGGCAACTGCGATGACATTTCATATCATGTAAACGCACATGCACATCACATTCCTATTCTGCTAGAAGGGGAATTTTCTATACAGGAAACAGAAGATATGAGTATCATCACACTTTACCAAGTTTGGGTAGCATTGCGACAATAGTCTCAGGATTAACACGTACAGGTGACTCGTATACGTGTTGACTTCGAAAGGAGTGTATAAAAGGAGGAGGAATTGATCGTTTTGGATCCAACAAAGAAACACACACAGACAGTGAGTGTACAAGACCGGACTTTGAATGCGAGTCTTCCAACACATGACCAAAAATCCGCGCGACAAAACTGCAGTAAAAATAAATATCAAAACCACGAATATGTCAATCGGTTACAATAAATGACAGACCAAACATTAGTTCCTACTAGAATTTATACTTTTGAGTCTACAAACCTTGGGCTACACAGCTTAGTTGCAAGAGGTGATGGTGCATTTCGAGTTATAGCGCATAATGTTTCTGCTGCGTTAGCATGTACTTCAGAAGGACTCTGGAACAATGAAAACAATAAAACGATCATCAAAACAAATCTTGATACCATGTCATGCTTAAACGACACTCACGAATCAACTGCATCAAAGAGGCAACGGCTACAATGGCAGAAGTAATTTCAGTTTAAGGCTGCTCGAAAGTTGGCAAATGAGCCAAAAAGATGTGTAAGAACCAACTAAAAAGTTGCTTAACGGTGGAATGATTACTTACCGATGGACTCAATTTATCCACAATCATCTCTACTAAATTGCTCACCGCCAACCACTCCATCACATCCATTGGATTGGGGTAGATATGATCATCGGCACTTACAAGTCGAACCAAAACCTGCATGTAAAGCTACCATCAGGATTATAGAATATTATCAACAAAAAGTATGATTATGTTGGCAATAGCTGAAATGCTGCTTGACAATTTCGCACGTTCTTGCTGTGAATATAGATAGCAAATTTCAACAACCTAACCTCCATGATGGATGTAATACCAATCAAATCAACCAGCTGGCAAAAAACATCCTGGTGAGCCTGCAAAAGCATGGTAGGAAACAAGTTAGTCCCGCACCAAATGGCTTATTCCTGTTCTTTTTTAACTTTTATTCCCATCTTGAGGCACAGGGAAGAGAGGACTCCCGCAAATATTTGCACCATTTTGTCTGTATCTCAATTGCTGACCCATTGGCAAACAATTACAAATGCCAAGCAAGCCTGAGGACATCCAAAACGTGATTCTGATCGAGTGGTGTTGGTGACAATAAGTGGTGAAGTGAGCCCGGTGGTGTTTGCTATAAGCACATGGCGCTGGTGTAGGTGGGGATGGGGCATAACAGCAGCGTGGTGGTCATGGCAAGGTTGAGGTGAGAGGACTGGCATGGCTGTGGTGAGTCTGGACTCTGATATAGTCATAGCAGAAGGATCAAGGGTTTTGTCAATTACATACCCAGGCATAAAGAAGATAAACGAAAGGTCGAGGATGGATTAGCAGAAAGCATCGTCTCAGCATGATCATCTTCCAGCCGTAAATAAGTGAATGGCGTAAATAAGTGAATGGCAGAAGGTCTATTCCACACTAAACGAATCAATATACTGTCGACGCATAAGAGGACTACGTGAGGATTTTCCTGTGGATGTACATGAGCAAAAGAATATTCCAAGGTTCTAACCTAAATCTATTTCCTATACTTCGCGTTGTTTTCACTGGAGCTTATCGCAGTTCAAAATTTACTTAGCCCTGTACTCGTATACATATTGCATCATCCCAATTGAAAATTTTTTGTTTCGTACAAGCACAAACAATTATCTAAAGCAATTCTGTTGGTTATCTAAACAAGTAGAAAGGAAACTAGAAGTTTAATAAGATCTAGAAACATATCGACACAGAAAAATGTTCACTCACCTGAACATAATTCATAAGTGGGATCGTCTTTCGCGACATGAGGCATATCACAACCTATTTTACAGAATATATACATCAACTTGATTTCACCAAAAAACCAGACCAACAAAAGTCATATTCACAGACTACACAGTATAATCAAAATATACCTTGCTGAAATACCCAGCAAGCAAGGCACTATGTGGGCGGTTTGGTTCCAGGAACGAGAAAAGCAAATTCATTAACTGCAATTGCAAAGAGAGATAATGAAATTTTAGCACTAGATCAATAAGAAACTTAACTCCAAAGCAATATATGATGTGCGGTGGTGCCTTTACCTCCTCTTCCTCCACCAATGTTTTAAGGATAACATCAATTTCACATGTAAAGATCTCACAGGCGATGAAGGGAAACCTAATCATGGAACAAACATCAATAATGATTAACATAGTTCACCAAAAAAAATAAAAGAACTGTTGGGCATGATCAAGTTCCTTAAAGCGGAATCAAATTGACCTACTTAAATATACGTTTGCTCTCAGCATCCTCTAAGGGCTCTTCAACAATGTACAGCAACAACTGTTCTACTTGAGCTCTATCTCGCAAACTGAAAAAAAAGAAAACGAACGAATAGATTACATCAACAAACAGATCTTTACAACTAGGGGTGCAACCTACGATCATTACTAGCGAGATGAATTTTAACAACCCTGTAAATATGGTAGGAAGATGAAATGAAAAGTTAAGTTGATGAAAAATGTCGATTACAAGTTAATGAGGCGACTGTTTAAACCCTTGCATTCTTGGATTATATCTTCTTCATCCAGAAGCTCTTCCAATGTAAAATTTTCCTTGTCTAATACTGACTCAACCTAGAAAAAATTGGAAGGAAATAAGCATGTTAGCAAATAACATAAAAAAAAGTAACAAGATACATATTGCTTGTTGTCGTCTTAAAACAAGTTAGAGAAAAGGCAGAATTCATGAAGAATCACATAAAAGTGGCGTAAAAAGAACTACCACTACCAAGCAATGTTACTAAACATCAAAATAGAAACAACCACAGCCCACTATGAGGTGATACCTTAGAAAACTAGTGGTATCACATAATCAAGTTAAAGCAGATAAGGATCTAAGATGGCGCCTTCTAAGTAGCCATGATGCATGTAAAAGAAAAGCACCAGGAAACCACATATCCGCAAGTAGTCCCAAAGAAAGCCGAAATTCATTTATAACTTGTATCAAAACTATCCAAGTCTAGCAACACTACAGAAGTATCAGAATGCACAAACAATGGCGGTCCGAGCGTGGAAAACCACGACTTAGTAACTCAAATATGAGGAAGATAGGGGGGGGGGGGGGGGGGGAGAGAGAGAACAAAACATTTTTTCTGTCAAGTAAATATCTTATTGAAATGGTCATAATTTTTATAACTATGGGTCGAGCAGAGTTCTCCCTAAACAAAAAGCTGAATGAAATCCTCCTTAGAAGAAAGAAATTCGCAGAGATTCTAAACTCGCTATTCATACACTCCTCCATTTCCTCGGCAACCAGACAAGAGGAACCTAACGTAATCAAGGCTTTTACCAAGCTACAACAATTCACCACTTACTCATTAACAGGAATTCAAGCATTAATCCACAAAACTCTCCTAGCGCTGTACCAATTCCAGCAAAATGTATCCGACCGGAAACTAATCGGATATCTAGATCAGCATAGTGAACACCGCCATTCCTTGCACTAAATACGCCAAAGAGACAAATAACAACTTGACATCTAAAATGCATCTCGAAATTCAATCCGTCGCGGATGAATCACAAGCAAAAGACAACACAAGGACCCAATTACTGTCACGTGTAGACAATTCAAAATCTCAATCAAATCTCACAAACCGGCACAATACCCTGAACAACTCCACCCTCAGAACCCGATAAAATGGATCGGAAACACTTACCAGTGAAGAAGCGGACAGCGAAGGTAGTTTCCAAAACATGACGAGCCTCGGTATAAACGTAAAGAGGGAGAGATTGATAGAGAGCTCGAGGCAAAGAGCCGATTAGATCCGTAAAGGCCTAATTTCGGATTCGATAGCGTTAGGGGGATCGCAGGGATCGAGATTTAGGGTTTGAAAATTTTGGAGCGAAGAAAAACCCTAGTTTTTTTTTTTTTTTGGGCTCAGAGAGGGAGTGGAGATCGATGACGGGGGGGATGTTTGGATATGAGAGTTTATATGTGACTGCCCGACTTTCCTAAAAATCGCAGGGGTGCGAAATGGGAAGAGGGGGACAAAATGGGGTCCTCAATCAAAATTCAAAACGGCCAACGTCATGTCATGTGTGTGTCGTTTGTTGCTACTACTAACTACTAATACTAAACTAAGGCCCCGTTTGAAAAAAAAAATTTCCCTCTTTTTTTTTTCAGTTTTAAAAATTGAAAAAAAAGAGCGTTTGGTAACAATTTTTTTTTCAATTTAAAAAATCAGTTTTTAAACTGCAGAGTAAAAAAAACAACTCCAAAAACTGGTTTTTTTTTTACTTTTGGTTTTTTTTTTTCGACCACCACCACCACCCTCCCACCGCCGGCAGCCACCTCAGGCGACCACCGCCGGAGACTGACGGCCGCCGGCAGCCACCTCCGGCCGCCGGCGACCACCGCCGGAGACTGCCGACAACCACCTCCGGCCGCCGGCGACCACCGGCAGCCACCTCCGGCCGCCGGCAGCCACCGCCGAAGACTGTCGGCAGCCATCTCCGGCCGCCGGCGACCACCGCCGGAGACTGCCGGCAGCCACCTCCGGCCGCCGGCGACCACCGCCGGAGACGGCCGGCAGCTACCTCCGGCCGCCGGCCACCACCGCCGGTGACTGCCGGCAGCCACCTTCGGCCGCCGGCGACCGCCGCCGGAGACTGCCGGCAGCTACCTCCGGCCGAGGGCCACCACCGCCGGTGACTGCCGGCAGCCACCTCCGGCCGTCGGCCACCACCACCACCACCGTCGACCACCGCTACGCCCCACCACCGCCACCGCAAACCACCAAAAAAAAAAAGTCAAAATAAAAAGGGTTACCAAACACCAAAAAAAAAACCTCAAAAAAAAAGGGGTTATCAAACACCCACTTGTTTTTATAAAAAAAAAAAATTAAGCTGCTCTTTAAAAAACTGCTCTTTAAAAACTGAAAACCAAAAAAAAAATTTTGTCAAACGAAGCCTAAATAAATACAGTACCTAATAATAACTGTTTGTTTATTTTAGCATTTGATTTGATGACAGTTTGTTTTTGCTCTCTCTCTCTCTCTCTCTCTCTCTCTCTCTCTCTCTCTCTCGTGGTTTTGGTATGTTTCGATCGATGATGAGGATGAAACAATTTTTATGCATTTGAATCAAGAAAATTGGGGAGAACAGCTTTTCCAACTGCCAATCAATTGTTGTACTCACTTTTCACTTGATTGATAACCAAATTCCCGTTCTTCTTTTCTTGATTCACCGTCTCAAAGGGACTGACACCTTTCTGAGTAACTTTTGGGATATTTTTTTACTTTAATTTACAATTGCGGGGCCTAAACTTCTCTTATGACATGTTTTAAAGGTAAATTTTACACGCCATCTTATTCTCTGTGTCAAATTCTAGTTTACAAATAGTAAAATATTGGTGTGTTTAGAATTACATGCATGGTCAAGGTTCCATTCGAAATCTCATACCTACAGACCAAATATAAATTACAATTTGTAACATCCCCGGGAATCCAGAGCTCCACCGCCCCGAACTCCCGGGTCGTTAACTTATCAGATCACATCAGACCTATTACGTTTGTTCACTTACACGGTACAGACTCTAACCCATTCCCGAATTTGCTATAGCTTATCTTCAGCTGCAAAAGGGAATCAAACATAGGGTGAACTTTTGAGAGCTCAATAAGGTCGTACAAGGACTACCAACAAGATTACAAAACGATTCAAAGAATTCAACTGACAAAGATTTCCAGAATACTTCAAACGGTCAAAAAACTCAATGATTCTCAAAATGATCGAAATTCACAGAAACAGATACCAAAGTAAACAATAATACCCATGATGGGTTCCAGAACGATTAATAAAGATCATCTTCAAAATACAACAGAATTTTTTCAAGATATTTCAAACGTACACAGATCATCTAAGACAGTTCTTTTCAAAATACACTGAATTTCTCAAGGGATTTCAACCCAAGCACAAATTATTTCAGAGAATACTTTTCAGTCATTACCGTAGCAGTCACGGCACTATACAGAACAGAGAAAATCAAAAATCAATGTTGATCCTGGGCGATTGCAATGTCATTCGGGCACGCTAACAGAGTGTACACTTGCATGATGTACTAAAATACTAGTCCACTTGGGTACTAGCCTGCTTTTCCTGCAGGATTCAAACCAGCCTTATTACGCCCTCCCACATAACAGAAACACAGGTCAACACAGAAAAATCAACAATATCAATGAGCATTAACATAAACTTAATCACCGAAATCAATTCAGATTCCAATAACAATAATCATACTGACACAAGTCAGCATTCAAAATTTTCAGAGGAAATCAGAATTTTCAGAAGAAAAATCACAGATAACAACAAAAACGATTATGAATAATTATCGAGTCTTAAGCACAACAATCCGGAAGAACGGATACAGACAATTGTCAAATCTGCTCAGCACACAATAACAGGTGAGCATCACAAGATTTCTAAATAATCGATCCAGGTTCAATATTAGGGTTTTCTGGACAAGAACATGTTGATATCAATGCATACTTCAGAGTTCGACATTAGTCATAAGTAATTCGAAATAGTACTTACAAGTACGAGTTATCAAAATAAGGGTTCGGACAGAAGTCCTTACCCAAGGTTCAGATAGATCCGTTACCTGGATCCGCAACTAAATTATCCTAACCGGAAGTTTTTAGCTTTAACCTAAACGGAATAATCGAACCATTAGAATACAGCCTACAGAATAAAAGTATAACTTAATACGAACTCACACATGCTCTCAAAATGAACCTCCCCTCACCGGGTATGTAAAATTATTGAAACGCCCCTAGGGTGTAAAATTACCAAAATGTCCCTCTCGAACTTAAATTACCAAAATGGTCTTCCCATAAGTAGAATCACTGAAATAAACTTCTCATATGTAAATTTATGCAAAAATACCTTTCTTAGGTCAAATTACCAAAATACCCCTTTGGGGTGGCAAATTACCAAAATACCCCCGTTACACTTTAATTCTCAAAATGACTTTTTCATAAGCAAAGTCACTAAAATAATCTTATTGTATGTAAATTTACTTCAAAATACCTCTTATAGGTAAAATTACCAAGATATCCCTTCGAGATGGTAAATTACCAAAACTCCCCTGGGGGTTTCTGGCACCGGAAAAATCTCAAAAATATCTTAAACCACTATTTTAAGCATCACAATATCATTTATGTACTAAAAAGTCATTTAGGAAATTTTCACCAGAAAATTCTGAATCGGTGTCCGAACCGAGCGCTAAAAGGTCAGTTTCGAAAAAATGCCTATCGGTCACAGAATGGCACAAAATTTTAGAAAATGAATGATATCAGTAAAATAAGGTTTCTATAAAATTTTAGATTAAAATAACTTGGTTTACTATGCTAAATAATTCAATAAATTTTTTTAATTGGTACCCCAATTTAGCACCCTTCACAAATCCCAAAAATTCCAAAGTGTAGTTCTCGTAAAAACATTGGGGGTTACTGTTTTGAACTTTATCTAATTTTGGCCCTAACTATTTATAGAAATTTGGATTAGAAACTACCTAAATAACCCCTACTTTTAGTGACACTTACAAACACTATTCAAATTAAAACACATAGTATTACACCTTCAATAACACGCATCATCTTCAACCTTAGCTGAGGCACACACACCTGCGTACTCCCTCTTCACACATGGCTATTCTTCCAAACACCCCAAAAACACCTACACGAGTGTATTTACACAAACTTACACACACTAATACACAAATAAACACATAATTCTTTACCTACCACCATACCCAAAGCATCAACACACAAGAACACACTATGTTCACGCATCCTTGAATACACTGAACAACCCTCTCCAATCTCCCTTCTACACATTCTTGAGCATATCATCATAATACATACACCCACAAGATCCTACAATTAAACCCCTACATACCCTGAAACACGAATACATACACACACGATACAACACACGACACACAGTTTTCAACGTACGCACGCACACTGCACAGTCGCAATTCTTCTTCTTTACCCCCTTTCAAATCTGAAAATCTGTCAAACAACTTACACATCACAATTACACAAAACCATGGCCTTGATATTCCATCTGAGGCCTTAAATTTTCGAGAAAACACTTCCCTTTGCAGCCATGTTCATGGCTTCCTCACTCACTTCACGGTTACAAAACACACGCATGAATACCATAACACATACTAGGATATGCACACTAGAGATTTGGGTAGCTCACCTGCTGAAAAAAAAAATGGCAGAAATTCCTTTCTTTTTCCCCCCTGTTTTTCCTCTGTTCTTGCTGTTGCTACTTCTTCTTTCTTTTAACTTATCTGAAATCCCTCTTATCCCCCATAACCTTTATTTTAATCTTTACCTAGCTTAGTCATTCCACAAGTAGGAGGTGTCACTCCCAAACAAATTTTCTTTACAAATTGACACCTAATGTCATTTTTCCAAAATCACAAATTAACCCCCAAAAGTTCTATAATCACGAAATAACCCTCAATTTTTTATGTAATTACAGTTAAGCCCCAAAATTAGTCTAACCATGATTAATTTCATTAGACATCACTAAAATATTCATTATCACTCATTTTACCATTTTTCATTATTAAAACCATAATTTACGTTTGTGCCCCCAAAATTTTAAAAATTATGTTTTTGTCCCAAAATTATTTTAAGCATCGATACTCTACTAATATTCAAGCATTGCTCAAATTTAACGCCCGTTTTTATTTTTTGGAGCCCAATGGTTATTTTAATCGGCTCACGAAATTCGGAATATTACACAATTCCACCAGAACCAAAAAAAAAATAGAATTGCATGAATGGGATAGCATTGACGTGGGACATCTAAAATTGTGCTTAGATGTACCATTGTCCCTCCGAAGGCATACATATTGATTTTGACTATTGATTGACTGAGAAGTTATTAATTCATGAGAATCAACCTTACGGCTGCATTTGAACTTTTTTTTTTTGACAAGAACGGAAAATGCATTCATCTAATCTAGAGAGACATTGCATCAAGTGCGTGAATACATGGTACGTCTGGTGTCCGCCTCTAAAATGGCAGTCACTTATGAAGAGGACTAGACAAACCTAGAAAACGACCAAAATTATTACAACCAATATTGGCTAGGAAATCGACAGTCATTAGCTTCACGATAGATATGAGAAATTGTCATTGCTTGAAGCAGGTCCATCAGTTGCCTATAGTCATGAATTATTGGGCTAAATTGATGCAAATGGGTCTTAGCATCCATTGTGAGTGTTATATCAACTTGTGCATCCAATTCAATTTTCAAACAAGTGTTTCTAAGCTGGTGAGCAAATGGTGAGGCCACGATGACTAGCCCATAGTTCAGCAACCAGACTAGGTCCAATACCAATTGATCACGTGAATCTCATAGTCCAATCTTCTATGTGATTATGAATGAAACCACCAGACGATAAGGCCGGGATTGCCTTTTGAGGCCCTGTCGGTGTTTAGTTTGTGAACCCTAGTTGAGCGGAATCCATCTTATTATTTAGGTGGGCTTGTTTTAGCACTTGGTTTTTGTGGGTCGAGATGATGGGATTCAATAGCTTTGGAGTAGGCTAGGGAAATACGACTTTCTTTGGGACTGAGTAGGTCAAATGTATCTTTGTTGGGGGCTTGCCAAAGGGTTTAGCGAGTGAAAGGACAAAGAATATTTCAAAATATGCAATTGGCAAGAATTTTTGTTAAAATGCAGTTTTAGTATGGCCAATTGTGAAACTCGTTTTCAGTTTAGGGGTTTTTCGTGTCCATCGAGTTGAAAAACTTCCCCCCAAGTTTGGGTAGGGCAGTCTTGCAAACATGAAATATGGTCTCAACTTATAGGTTACAAAAAAGCGTCAATGGTGATGATGCAATTATTTGGGGTGAGCACATTTTGAAATGAAGAATTTAATTTTTTGTAGAACATAAAGTTTCCATATCCAAGTCCAGGCCCTAGGCTCTACTGCACGAATGGATTGAGATCAGGTGGTTTATTACAGGTGAGTCGAACCTTAGTGGTTCATTAGTCTGGAACGCCCCCACCATATGTGGTCTTCCATGTTGAGGTCTAATGATCTATGAATTGAGTGTCCATAAGTTCTTTATGAAGCTTGATTGGTATTTTTGATAGTTGCCAAAAGTGGTTAAATCAAGAATGTTGCAAACTTTAACATTATATTTTTACTAGGCCATAGGGGGATTCAATGAGGTGCGCTAGGGGCCCAGACCTATCCATTTGTAATTCCACGGCAAAATGGACTTATTGTTTCTGATTGCCTAGTTTATACATTTGAAAAATAGGTTAGAACAAATTGTAAGGCAACAAAAGTTGTGCGATCCAATCTTGCGGGTGATAGGATCAATAATTGATACAATGGAGTCAAACTTGCTGTGACAATATTGGTGCGGATGATGGAGGCTTATTTTTTGTCTTTTTTCAAAAGTAAGATGCCAATTGACTTTTTCTATGGCTGTTATTTTGGCATCTGGGGTTATATGAATGTCTAGTCTTCCCTCGTATTTTTGTTTAGTGATGAAATCCATATTAATGAGGTGGAGCCTTTTTCAAGTGGCATAAAGCCCAAAGGAATTGTTATGGATTTTGTCAATTATTCACACAGTTTTATAAAGAATAGTGCTTTGTATCTAATAATTAGGAATGACAAAGCTGATCACAGAAATTAGGGTCCGATGAATGACTATAAAAAAAAGATTCACCTTCCACCCAGGAAGCTTGGCCTAAATTTTTTCAAGGATAAAGGCTAGGTATGCTTGTTGACCCAACTACAGATGAGAGGAAAACCAAGGTTTTGCCAAGTTCGTTTGTCGAATGAATGCCACGTTGGTTTACAACAGCAATATAATTTGTTTTTGGCACACTGGATAAGAGCTCCGAATAAGATGAAAATAATCTAATCCAACGTTTGGCCACACGTGTATAGGGTTTAATGGACAGGTTTTATCCCCTCATTTGGGATAATTCTGTAATAGAGTGGAGGGGAAAGGGGGTTATTATAATCCCAACCACTTGGGATAAAAATTAACAAGCAGAGTACGAGCACCGCAACACCACCACTGGCACAGTACCTGCCAGCCAGCGTCACCATAACATCCATTTCGCTACCCTTCTTCACCGATCACCATTAATCAATAACAGGTGGTGGTTGAGGAAATCGACAACCAGGATTTACAATTAGATCCGCACCTGATGGATCTTCGACCCACCTTAATCCAATAAGATCAGGTTATTTTAACTTTGACAGGATTATGGAGAGGGTATGGTATTGATATTTTTAGTTAGCAAAGGGATAGAGTCGGGTATGGTATTCTGTCCAATTTGTCCAGGTATCCGACCAGCCCCAATAATACTAACTAGATGCATCAACCGATCTCACTTGTCCATCCTATGCATCAATCAATCTCAGCTGTCTATACTAAAAGACATATAGTTTTCTTACCAAAACCTTACCATTTCTTTCTTCTCTATGCCAATTCTTACCTAGAGCCGCTCCATCCTTCTTCTCCACCTCACCACCACATAACTGGCCACCCACCACCTTCACCACCACCTGATAGTTGACCAAAGACCGTCTATCTCCACCTTGACCAACCACCATCTGTCCACCTCCTCCTCAACCAAACATCGTCACCACAACCTCCACCATCGTCATCAAGTAATCATCCACTTCCAACTGTCACCACTGCCTCCACCATCATCATCTCATCTCTCTGGAATAGGTTGGCCACCGAGAAGATAGGGCTGGATCTGGATTTGAAATTAGCTCTTTCTTTTTCCTTTCTTTTCCTGTGAATTTGCTCTTTTCATTCGTTAATTGGTGGTGGTAGACTAATGGGTCAAGGCAGATCAGGCTGGGTTTTTTAAACTAGCTTATGATCGGGTATGGTATTTCATTCCTTTGACCCAGTGGTGGGGCAGGGCAGGATGGATCTGGGTTTCAGGGCCAGCGAGGAGGGTACAAATTTATAAGATCTGCATTAGACCCTCCCCATTATCATTCTCACCCGTAATTGGCGATTGGTGCTGGATAAGGAAACTAGCGATCTGTGGGTTGCAAAGGTTGGTGGTGGTGGTGGTGATGCTTAAATTCTAGGTTAGTGGTTGTTGTGGTGGTTACAGGTGTGCTGATGTGGTGGCCTGTTGATTGTGTCAGTGGCCTGATGGTGGTGGTGGGTTAGGGAGGTGGTGGTATTAGGAAAATGGTTGCTGCCGCTGGTGAAGGTTAGACTTGGTGCCGATGGAAAATGATGGTGGTTTTGGGTTTTTATTGGCGATGGGGTGGATGTTTGCTTATTGATGCTGGCTACTGCAGGCGGTGTGGTGGTGGTGGTTTTGTTAATATGGTGGTGTGTTGATGGTGCTACTGGTGTGATTGTGGGTATAGGGTGATCGTGGGTTTAAAATGGTGGTTGTTGTCGGTGATGAAGGCGGCAAGGTAATCCTACCCAACAATATTTGGCCTGTAATATGGGTTTAGTTCGAATGCAGGATATGATTTGTAGCTTTTCCAACCATATCCGAATAAGATATGTTATCATGGCTTATCCGCCATTATCCCTGTCCTATCCCACTGAATAATCCGGCGTGCCAAACACAAACTTAGTATTTTTTATTTTGTTGGGTTAATTTTGTGGCTGGACAGTGACAGAACTCCTTAACCTTTTTGTGTTATGTATGGTGCTTGTGTAGCTGTAGTGGATTTCCCAAATAATACGGAATCATCAGCAAAAAAAATTAGAAATATAGGGCCCACCATATCGCAATCACATGCCTCTAGAATTTGTTGCTATAACAGTACCATACATAAGATGAAAGTGTATTCAGAAAGACGGTCTCCTTGCTTAATCCCATAGGAGAAACCATTCAGATTTAGAGTCGTTTTTTAAGATGGCCATACGGGTAGTAGATATACAAGTCAAGATGAGATTCACTATTTGGTTTGGAAATCTCAAGCGTTAGAGAGTCAAAGCCAAGAGTATTCCCCCTCTTAAAAGTTTATCTAGGACTTGAGTCAAATAGAGTTTATGTTTCCAGTAAGTCTAGGAGTTTATCCTTAGCTAGTCGAGAGCACGACAATTTTCAAAGCAAGAGAGAAGTGTTTGATTTCATACATTTTGAATTCATAATTGACCAATCACTTCGAGATATTGTGTAAAAGATGATTTAAAATTAGTGATCTATCTCGTTGACACTTCTTCTTTGCACTTAGGGGTAATGATCCTTGTATTTTCAAGCTTAAAAATTAGCATTTCAGTTTCTTTGAAATTGAATGTTCAAAAATCTAATGGAAATTTTTTATTTGAAATTTAAACAAAAGATTGAGTTAAGAGATTATCAAGAAAAGGCCATAACTTCACTTTTTAGCTAACCCCTTATTTAGTAGAAATAAGTCAAATACTCAAAGTCAGAGGTGTCATATCGATGTCAAGACTTTCTCATGTTGCAAGTTTACTTACTCCCCCTCCTCGCTTGGACTATTGATCTTAAAATAAAGAAGAAGAAAAAGAAAAATCCCCCTAGACTGAAAATCCTGAAAGAGGACGGTCGAGGCAGAAGTTAGGGCAAGACAACACCCAGAAAGAGAGCGAGCACGAAACAATGTAAGTTTACTTGAGTCTTCCTATAAATAAGCATTCCCAACGATTGAAGGCCATCATTTGGCCACCACTTATCATCTTGATTACCCTATACTAGATTCTTTTTCACTTGCCAGCCCATTTGTGCCTAATCAATTCAGTCTTTCTTTGTGGAAGCCTATATTTCTAACCTTGGGGTGGGTAGTCTTCTTGTGTGTGCCTATGTATTCAATATTACTGCAAACTCAACTCAGCATGCTAGGGTTCCTTCTCACAAAACCAAAGTCTTGAAGATAAATGATGAGTGAAATCATGAGGATCATTTATTTGATCTTGAAAAAAAGGTAAAAGTATTGTGAAAAAAAAAGTGAAATCGCAAAGGTAAAAAAGTGATTGTAAAAATTCAACGAGTAGAATTGTCATTGATGGAGTTCGAAGGATAGATATTTAGCAGATCTAATTTGAACTACATCGGACCTGATTCCTTTAATGGGTATATGTAGGCAGCTTAGTCATCTTCTAGGCTCTGTCTCCATGGGCATATACTAGGGGCTTTAGTTTCATGTTTGGGTTATTGAGCCTTATTACCATGCATTTCTTAGCCCATACCCTGGCCTACCTCTCATATATAAAATACTTCTTGAGATTATGTTTGTTTAAAAGAGACAAATGCTCTTTTTTCATTTTGATGAGGTCGAACAAAATAATTAAAAAATAAAAAAATAAATTGTCCTTTTACTTTTTGAGCTTGCTATATCATGACATGACACATTCACCTCTCGATGGCTTGCTTGATGACCTTTCGATTCATGATCTTCCGAACCTAATGTGTTTACCTCCTTATCACCTGATGAATACCCATTCATTTTCATGACCTATGTGGCCTACCCATTCTTACGGCAGTTTGATATATTTGTCACTAGTTCAATGATAATATGAGAAGCCTTATGACTTCATCTTGTGCCTTTTTATGGCGCATTTGATAATCATGTATTTTTGCACAGCCCAATTGTATACATTGATTTATTGGCTCCCATCAACCTCATAGCTTATAAGGCCTCACACAACAATCAGCCTCATAGCTCATCCTTACTACCCACTTTTGGTCCCAACATTTCTGGGGTAGTCTTAAGGATTTGAGCTTGAGTGTTTATGTTCAGAAGTAACCTTTTCTATGTAGTTGAATGACATTTGATGATACAAAATTGAAAAGCCTTCAATAAAAAAACTTTAGTGGTCTTCCCCTCTTTGGGTAGAGATAAATATGTCAACAGAGTGGACAATATTGCCTTAAATTCTGAAATAAAAATGAAAAGGATAATAGATCTTGAAGTGAATAGTCGATTCATCATATCGGGAAATCAAAAGAATTTCCATGTCAAACATGCTCTCGGACTGTGCAATGATATTAGCTTTGTCACATGTTCTTCTTTCTAGATGTCTTTAAAGGACCCTTTTTGCATTTTGTCTAGGGGCTCTTTGTTACCACCATCCTGTCAGTTAGGACAATGTTTGTCTTAGATCATCTTGTATGCAACACTATCGACATTTTTAGTCTAGGGGCCTCTCATGAGTCTCTTTTTGTGACAATCATGGTATTGTCTTGTCTTTGTGTCCTTCCGGTATTTAGCCAGGGGCCTCACATGAGTCTCCTCTCACGAAAATTGTGATAGACTCTAGCTTTATCCAGCCCATTGCATGGTCAATTTTTTCTAGATGCTTTTTTTGTAGGGGCTCCCTATGATTCCTCTCTCGCGACAGTCGTGCTAGAGTCTGGCTTTATCTAGCCCATTACATGGTCAGTTGTCTACATGCATTTTTTTCTAGGAGCTCCCTGTGATTTCCCTCTTATGACAGTCATGATAGATTTGTCCTCATCCAATCCATTCCATGATCAGTTTTGTATTCATGCATTTTTTTCTAGGGGCTCCTTATGATTCACTTCTCTCGACAGTCGTGATAAAGTCTGTCCTTATCCAGTCTATTGCATGGTCAACTTTATCAACATGTATTTTTTTCTAAGAGCTTCCTATGATCCCCCTTTCCTGGCAATCATGGTAATGCATGTCTTCATTCAGTCCATTGTATAGTCAATTTGTTTGTATGCATTTTCATTTAGGGGCTCTTTGTGATTCCTCTTTCCTAACAGTCATGGTAGTGTCTATCTTTGTTTATTCTAGTTTATTGTATGGTCATCATCACCAGCGCACATTTTGGCTAAGGGCACCTTGTAATTCCGCTTTCATGGCATTCGTGGTAGTGCCTGTCTTTTGGTTCATTTTCAGCATTGTCTACCTGTATTTGTTATCTAAGGGCTTCCTGGCATTTCCTATCACAACAGTCGTGATATTACCTGTCTTTTGTTCACCCCGATTCATCATATGCTTAGCATTGTCAAGTATGCATTCTGTCTAGAGGCTACTTATGATTCCCCTTTCAAGATAGTCATGACAGTGTTGATCTTTCTCTAGTCCATTACATGCTCTATTTCGTCTGTATGCATTTTATCTAAGCGCTCCCTGCGATTCCCCTCTCCTGACACTCAGGATAACATTTGTTTTTGTTCACCTGGTACATTGCATTTTTTAGTTTTGTCTACATGCATTTCTTCTAGGGGCATCTTATGATTTTCTTCTACTGGCAGTCAGGGTAATGTTTGTCCTTGTTTGGTCAGTCTATTGCACGTCCAGTTCTTTGTGCATGCATTTTGTCCAGGGGCTCCATGTGATTCCATTATCCCAATAGTCAGTATATATATATATATATATATATATATATATATATATATATATATATATATATATATATATATAAACAATTGAAAAGAATACAAAAAAATCTGATTTTACGATAACTTTCAATCATAATCCTATCTTTTTTGACTCCTATCATCCTGATTTTATTTGAACTATATTTGGCATGATCCCTTCTGGATAAGGGTATGTAGGTAAACTTCATAGGATGCAGTCGTTTTCCAGTCCATGTCTATTCGTGTCGGTACAGGGTGTCGTGTACATTCCCTATTTTTCGATCCAGCAATGTCCGAGAGTATTTGACACTCATTTTAGAACAGTATGTGAAAGTCACTTATATTCTTCTTTCCCAAACCTCTTAGAACTACATTTGGCTTGATTGGACGAGGGAATGTAGGCAACTTTTGTTGGGCGCAGCCATCTACCAGTCCCAATCCACGCTCGAGGGTATTTAATCCTTAATCAATGTCAGTACGTGTAAGTCATGTATATTCTCTATTTTCCGATTTAAGTCAATGGTCGAGGGTAGTAACCCTCAGTTTAGGGTTAGTACGTGAAGATCACGTGTGGCCTTTTTTCTAATTCCAGTCTCAGAATCCAACTCCATGTCTAAGGGTACACGTCAAAATCTAGGTTCGCACGTAGGTACTGCATATCTTTTTATGTCCTATCCTTGTCCAGTCTCAGCCCCAGTCTCATTCCATATCTATATTCAAAGTAAAAACCCTCAATCTATGTCGGCATGCAGGTTGCGTATTTTTCTCTGTTCCGTTCCAGTCCAGTTTCAGTCTTAATCTCGTTCTAGATCTGTATCCGAGTGTTTTATACCCTCAATTTATGTCGACACACAGATCATGTAGCCTCCTCTATCCGAATTCCATCTCCGCTTCTAGTCTCAATCTAGACTTATGTCTAAGGGACTACTACAAATATGAGACGTCCCCACAAATATGCCAACGGTGCTCTCGGCACCGTCAGTTTATTTGCATGTGTCCACTGTAAAAGCACTACCGTCGTCTTATATCCCCAAGTAGAGTAAAAAAAGCTTTTTACATCTTGAATTGGATCTGCAATCTCAAATTGGATCTCTTCACATCTGTTCACACCCTCCAGCCTCGCCCATCGCCGTCGAAACTATCCACCAGGTTTCAATTCTTCTCATCTTTCTTGCCATCAATTCTTTTTGGTTTCGCTCTCCACTCCTCTCAACTGTCTTCTTGCTCCTCCCGATCAATAATGGTATCTTTTTTGGAAGAATCTTTTTTATCTCTATTGATCACCGTCGATCTACATCTACCACGTCGCCTACATCACTAAGCTTAATTAGGGCTTTACTTTTCAGATTTCACTTTTAGAAGTCTCATGCTGCACAAGTGATAAGGTAAGGTCTTAGAAATATACTTTCTTCATCTTTGTGTCTCTAATTTAATAATTTTCTTGGAAATTCTTCTCTGAACAATTGGATTATTCAAATTGGTATTGGCAGCAATTTAGGTTCTTAGTTTGTTATATGTTCTCTCTCTCTCTCTCTCTCTCTCTCTCTCTTTAATGCCTTTAATCTGATACCTAAAAAAAATCTGATCATGGTCTTAGATTGGTTTTGGCAACAATTTGGTTAAGGTCTTAGATTGGTTTTGGCAGCAATTTGGTAACTAAAAAAAATTTGATTATGAGTTTTGTGAAATATGTAGGCGACTATTAGCTTAGAATTTTATTACTTTTAGTGTTGTACGTAATAGCTTGCCCATTAATTTGCAAACTCATAATGTGCCCTCTTCTTTCTTAAGTCATTGAGAGTTATGTGAAATTGGCTTTCATGAAATGATGTAATGTGAAATTGTTTAGAATAGTTGTTTGTGTGGCACTATTCACGTTAGTTATAGGTTGTCCACGTCTTAATTAAGGACTTAGATATTAGAAACCAAATTTGTTAAGATGTTTTTGGGCAATCTGTTTGGCAATTGTCGAACTCGTAGTAATTAAGTAAAGGGGCGAAAAGAGTAAATTACTCGAGGGGGCAGGCCTTAGTTACAATTACCTAAACCATGGCATGTCTTCTCAATTACTTTCACAAATTATGTTTGTTTAGGGGAGGAAAAGAGAGAGAGAAGGTCTCTTTTATAAGGAAATCATCATATGAAAGTTAGCCTTTCTAACAAGACTTGAACGTATGCAAGCCTACTGTCATAACCATACTTGTGATTGAACTGATGTTATGTTAGGCCTGGTTCCATTACATTGTGCAAGAAGCCGAGAACTGCTTTAGGTTACAAGGCTTTGTACATGGAGGAGAACAATGGGTTGAGGTCAATGCGAAATGGTTTCTGTGTGTTTGACACAAGGGGTTTTGACTATGAGCGGTTGGCCGTGAGTAATGCGGAGTTGTCAAAGTGGATGAATCGTGGAGTTCACCATAAGCAGCTTTGCTTGAGATTAGGAGACAATATGCTGTTGAGTAAAGATGAAGAAATTAAGATTCCTCTATCAAGATCGCTTGCCTCGAAATATGAAAAAAGGAGAGTGAATTGTGTGATGATGGTGGCTAATGTTGCATAGATCCACGAGGTTTTGAGAGCAAGTGACACAAATTTGCTGGAGGCCCTGAACCAACTCTTTCATTCACCAACACTAAGGAATTGTAGTAAGTTCTAATCTGGTAGACTACTTAATCAGACATGCATCAACGTTGCTAGCTAAAGATAGATATGATATCCCTCCTATAGTGTTATATATTTCACTTTCCCATCTTCTTTCTCTATTTCCTTGCGGTTTAAAATCTTGGTGGCTGATAATGCCGCAGTGCATTATTAGACAGTTATGTACATCCAAAGCACTTTAAAAATTGCTACATTGGTATTTCTTTTTTGATGCAAATTGGTTTTAGTGCGCCAAAAGGTTGTTGAATAAACAAGAATTTCACCGGCCCCAACTCCAGTTAGCTACTATGGCACAAACGGCCCTGACAAACGGTATGCTCCTCCTCTTGCTACGTTGACATGTTACCATTTGAGATTTATATTGTGATGCATTTTGTGATTCACTGCAACATATATCCCTTTGTTTGATCAGAAGTTTGTCATTGTTGGGTTGTGATATTAGAAGAATGCAAAATCTTGAGTAGCACACATGCTAATTACAGGTTGGTTGTAGATCTTCATCTAGTCACTAAGGGTGATGATGTGGCAACATCATAGTTCAAGGAATCCCATACCACTATGGCCGTGTGGTTCCAGCTGTCATAAGGTATGTACCAAATAGGACTTTGAATTTGTAGTTATTTGTTTCCCTTGCATTAGTGGTCTCTATGTGTGCGCGTGTGTATCACTAAACTATTTATTTATGATTTAGGGGGTTGAAGCTCTCTAAAGGTTGTTCAAGATGCAAAGAATAAGCTTTTTCCTTGAATTAAATGCATGATAGAACTTTGGAGCAACAAGCATGCCATGGATAATGCTAAGGGAGCATTCAAAAATACCTTGTATATTATATTCAAAGGGGGAGCAAAAATTTGTTATGTACGTAAGTGAAAGAAATTCAATTCTTAGAATAACACCTTGAAGCAAAGGTTTCTTAGTTTACGTTAACCCCATTCAAAATTGGTTGGGGTTCATTGAGATTATTAATGTTGGTAGGTGGTGTAGTTTACAATGGCCATTAGCATCAACTTTCTTGTGTTTACTGTTTGCAGTACTTCAACTGTGGTGATCATTTGAAGGGTTACTTTCTTTCGTTTCTATTTCTTTTGAAGTTGGTTTCTATGTGTTTGCATTTAAGTGCTTTAAAGATAATGTTCCACTATTGTTAGATCTCTTAATACTTAAGTTGGTGCTTGACAGGGGTTTAGTGGTAGCATGGAATGATTTTGCAAATATTTTTTTTGACAAATAAGGAGCTATGCCTACGGAATGTACCGTAGGCATATGTTGGGAATAAAAATAAGAATACAGCTAAATGATAAATCTATGGTGAGGGTATGCCCGTTGGTATAGGTCTAAACCACCATAGGTATAGGTCTATCCCATTGGAACTTAAGCCTACGGACTAGTACCGTTGGGAGAGCCTATGCCTATGGGACTACTTACTTAAGGCAACGGACCTATACCGTAGGCATGGCTAGTTTTTCTTGTAGATATAACCCTCAGTTGAAGTTGGTACAAAGATATCGCGTACAATCCAGCTTCAGTCCAATCCCACACTGGCTTCAATCCCAGTTTAGTTCTAACTTACGGTTCCAGTTCTAGCTCTAGTTTTAGTGTATCCTCGGATGATCAATTGCTGTTGACATTGGCTCCGGCTCCTAGGGTGTGCCTTATGGCTAAGCGATTAATTATTGTTACTATTGGGCCCTGACTCTTAGTCATAAGTTTTCAGTGTGTCTAGACGACCAAATCGTTGTTAGTGTTGGCTCCGGCTTCTAGATTTGCTTTCATCTTCCTGTTTAAGCGACCAATTATCATCACTATTGGCTTCTGCTCCTAGACATGACTTTTCAGTATCCTTAGACGATCAATTGTTATTACCATTAGCTGTGGCTTCTAAGGATGCGCCTTATGCTAAGTGACTGGTAATTGTTATTATTGGCTCCAGATTCTAAGGATGCACTTTATGCCTACGTGAACGATAATTGTTAAGTTGGCTTTAGATAAAGGTGAATCTTTTTCAGTATCCTCAAATGACCAATTGTTGGCTATGACTTCTAGGGATGTGCTCCTCGTTTGGCAATTAGTCGTGTCTACTGTGGCTCCGGCTCCAGATAAGGTCCGATTTTACTTTCCCTTTTGGCATGGCTCAACGACTGATCATTGTTACAACTGGTTATGACTACAAACATTATCTCCACCCTTTCCGAACTACTTTGGTTTAATTCCTTTGCTAAGGATACGTAGGAAACCTTGTAAGGTCTGACCTCATATTTATGTGAGTCTTTGAGTCTGTCTCAGGTCCTGTGGTCTCTTTCATATTTTTACTACAAAAATGTGTTGCTTATAGTGATATTCGCATGTAAGTGAACCCCCTCACCGAGGGACTCTGTAAACACCCCACTTTTTGTCTTTTTATTTATCAAATAATTATTGGGGTTATTATTTATTAAAGTTTATTGTTATGGGTGTAGGCCTAATGATATATTGAACTTGATTTTTTAAGTCTAGTAATTAGTCCAGTCCAATCGAATTGTCCAGTCCAATCCAGTAATTGGACCCGGTCCAATCCAATTTGGTTTAGTCCAGTCCATGTATGAAGATTGTAATTTACTTAGAAGATTTAAGATTATTTGTAATTTATCCTTGATAGATGTGATTAATTCTTGATTTATAGGGATAATTCTCGAATCTGGTTCATCTCATCTGTAGTTTTAGAGATAATTACCGAATTAAGGACAGATAATGTTTCGAAATTCGAAAAAAACTTAAAATTTTAAGGGGCGAACAGGTCGGTTTGTTCACTTTTTTTTCTTTTCAATTTGCAGTTTTTTTTTATCAAATATTCTGTTTTATCTCTTTATCACAAATTGAGATGATCATCTCTATCATTTCTAGCGCTCCAGACCTCTATAGGGTCTTTGGACTACATTTTAGAGGATCAACTTTTTTCTCTCTAAAGCTTTCATATCATTTCTCCTTTATAAGTGGTAAATAATCTATTAAAAAATTTAGCATTTCATATTCATTGCTATACATTTTTCAAGTCACTTGCATCCTCGATCCTTCACAAAGCGTTTCTGAGTCTTCTTGGCAAGTGCATTCGCGAGTTATATCTTATTGCTTTCTAGGTTAGTTTAATATAATAGCCTAAAGTGCTTCCCTTCTCCGCAATTACATTTTTATTACACAAAAATTATCAACAAAAGTCATTCCATTTATTAGTTCAAGCCTAAGATCGAAATGTAGGTTGCCACCCTTAGGATTCGGTCGAACTACAATGATATTAATTCTGATTTGTCTAACTAGATACATAGGCCATTGACCCCTATTGTTGAATTCAAAACAATCATATAAAATTAGGATTATGGTTTGTTTTATTGCATATTTGTGTGTTAAGTACCAAAAATAAATAGAAATGAAGGCTCTGTTTGACAAAACTTTTTTTTTGGTTTTTAGTTTTCAAAAAATAAAAATAAAGAATTAAAGAGCAGTTTAATTTTTTTGGATGTTTGATAACCCAGTTGTTTTTTTTTGAGTTTTTTTTGAGGTGGTTTGAGGTGGCGGTGGCGGGGCGTGGTGGCGGCCGGCGGTGGGAGTTTGGTGGTGGTCTAAAAAAAATCAACACTAAAAAAAATAGTTTTTGGAGTTTTTAAAAATAGCCTTGATTTAAAAATTATTTTTTTAAACTGGAGGGGGGGAAAAAAAGAGTTACCAAACGTGCTTATTTTTCCAGTTTCCAAAACTAAAACAAAAAACTGGAAAAAAATGAGTGTCAAACGGGGCCGAAGTAGAGACTGAAAGGGTATGACGGTGCTTAACACATTCATGTCGTATAACTTGATCGCCAAAGCCAGTTTTCTATTTTCAATAGACTGGTAAATCTTTGGACATTTTAGATTCATTTTTTTTTTGTTTAATAACATAAGATGCCGACTCCCAAATTTTTTGACCTTTCTCGGCTCTAGGGATTTTTTTCCAGGCTGATTGCTACAATAGTATTTTGTCGAAACTACTTATATGCTTTGGCATGTAAATTTTGATGGGTCCACTAGCCCACAACTACAAGACAGTGCCTTCATCGTATGGTTAAACGAATAACCATGTTTGTACAACCTCAACAAAATTAAGTGGCTGAAAGATGCAATCGCACTCTTTTGGACATGGCTATAAGTATGTTGAGTGACTCGAGGAGACATTTACTTATGCTACAGTCATAGACCTAGTCGATGTTGTCAAACTTGACCTACAAGTGTAGCAAACCGACTCGAGAATTTCCTTATTGGGAAAAGGAATTCGGAGTTGCCATCTTATTTTATGAAAATAAAAGAAAAAAAATAAAAACCTTAAAAAGACTCTAAAATACCAAAAAAGATTCTAATCTAATAAAAACAAAAATTATAGGTTCGAGGACTAAGTTATACGACAGGAAGATATTAGGCATCCACCATACCCTTTCAGTTTCTACTTTGATTTATTGATTTTTTTGGCCTTTAACATATAATACAAAAAATAAACCTTAACTTAAGCATATAGTTTGGGTTTAATTCGACAAAAGGGGTGAAATGGCCTACGTACCAAGCTGGACATGTTATAATCAAAACCACCGTAGTTCGAAGTGGACCCTAAGGGAGACGACCTAAACTTTGGTCTTTGACACGAAGATAAGAAAATATATTTGAAATACTCTTTTTATAAAACTTATTTTATTGACCGAACTTTGGTCACGGTGAGAGGAATACACTTGACTTTTCTAGACTAGCCTAGAAAGCAAGGTAAAATTACCTTTGTAAGATGACAGCTTAGAGAGCTTAGAACTGCCTTGAGATGAATCCGCGATGCAATGTAGATCACCAATGCATAGAGTGTTGTATGAAAATGCTAAAGTTCTCCTTGGTACAAAATTATAGAGAGACTCATCTCCTTTGGATGTAGCTAAAAGGCCCTTTTTATAGAGTCTGAAGCTAATCAAAGTGGTAAAGATAACTTTTGAGTCTGAGATCCTTAATAAAATTAGATATTTGATTGAAATAGCAAATTGGACAAAAGTTAAATAATCAGTTGGTTCATCCTATAATATTTTAATATTTTTTCCCTGAATATTGGGACATTGTCTGTCCCTTAATTTGGTAATTGTCTTTGATTAATTAGATGGAATGTACCAGATTTCGAGAATTATCTCCAAATCTCATTTAAATCAATGAGATTCACGTGTGCCAAGGATTAATCTCAAGATATTTCTAGATTATCTAAGGAACCATAATCTTCTAACTACACTGGACTGAACAGGAACTGACCAAACAAGATTGGATTGAATTGTACCGGACAAAATTAGACTTAATTGGACTTAATTAAGTAAATTAGGCTCATTATGTTCTTAGACCTACACCCACAATAATAAACTTTAACTATCAATAAAGTTCAATAATAATAAATAAAATAAAAGACTACAAAAATAAGGTCTCTACAATAGGGTAGACTACAATTTTTGCTCTTATAAAATTCGTATAATTTTGGACGTGAAAAAGATGGCCATGTCAGTGTGTTAATTTCAATTGCAAGTTTGGTACTTCTTCAAACCTAACCACAACTTTGCTACCCGGAAGCCCCTCCTTGTTGGTTGTGTAAGAATAAATTTCGAATGTGCTTAAAGCGAAAAAGGACTTCAAAAGGGGTGTAGGCAAAACAAGCCCTTTGTTTTGAGATTCACTCGTAAAGATGTAGATAGATATTCTAATATCATGACTGATATGCTGAATAAGCGATGCCCTCTATATTTAGAATTGGAATCGATCATTAAGGATTGTTTGAATGTTCACAATCATTTGTTTGCTGCTCCTTTTTTTTTCTTGGGAAGACATGAGATGAAGTAGCTAAGAGGTTAGTGATTTCTGTAAGGACTAAAGTGAGACTCAGAGACACTAATACATGTCTTGAGGGACTGCCACTGCGCACCATTGGTGTGGGATCTGGTAACTTTAGTCATGAATGATGTTGGCCTCGAACCTATTTGGTCCAATGGTGATGGTTCACTGGTCCAAGCTGCCTACTCAGGTGCTTGAATTTTTTAATCATAATTTCTTGGTTCCATTAGAAAAGCATGAATGGTAAAAGTATTCAAGTGTATTGAGACGGATGCTTCTATAGCCTACACTTCAGAGAAGATTCTGCAATATCGCTAGAAGCTACAAAGGTAATACCCCAGTCATAGATCCCTAATTTCTGACGGCCCAATGTTAGATGCCTTAAGCTTAATGTTAATGGAGTTTTACAAATTGTACAGGGGACTATGAAGTTAGATGCACTGCTGAGAAATGACAAGCGGTCGTTTGTGGCTGGTTTATCAAAGGAAAATTGAGGGTAAAGGTTCTCTTTCAATGGCAGAAGTATTGGCACCTCATGAAGGTTTGAGACTTACACTACAACTAAAGTGGTCAAAACTTTGCGCGGAAGGAGATTGAGCTTCAGCTATAATAGCTTTCAGCAAGGAAGAAGAGAACCTGTAGTCATTTAGTCACATAAGAAATGACATGAAAACATCCGTAGCATAGGACGTGTTTGAAACCCATTTCAGTTTTCAGTTTTTGTTTTTAAAAAATTAAAACCTAAACCTCTTTGAGTGTTCTTCTTTTACTATATTGATTGATGAGTTGTTTGATAGGAGTTTTGTAGAATTGGTTCTACCTTTTTTCCATTCAATTTTTCCTCTCTTCTCTCTTCTTTCATTTTCATACTTTTGAGCTTCTTCTGGGCTCATATATTCAACAACCAGAACAGCCCCACCATGACCTATATATCTCATCTGCCACCGTCAAACTACTGCTGTAGCAGTAACACACCAGCTTGCGAATTATGGTTTCATTGGGTCTAATAGGGTTTTGACTGGGTGAAGGGGTTTGAATGGCTTGGAATTTACCTGCGCATGACGAAGATACCAGGGCTAAGCGATGAATAGAATCTTTGTGGTGGTATTTGTTGCAGGGACAACGGTGGTCAGTATAATTGCGGATTTGGATTTGGATTTGGATGAGTGGTGGTATTGTGGTGATGACCAATGTTGGAAGGCTTGGTTTTCGGCGGTGTGGTAAGTGGTGGTGGTTGGTGGTGTTCGTGGGTTCTGGTCATGTCGTGGTCGTGGCGACAGTTAGTGACTATGATGGTTGGCGGTATTGACAAGATTGATATTTGAGTGTGTTGATCAGTGATGGTGTCAGATCGGCAGTCGTTGGTTGTGGTAGTTGATAGTGTTTGTAGTTTAGTGTTTGGAGGCATTAGTCAATGATGGTGGTGGTAGTGCTGGTGGCGATTAATGGATATGGTGGTTGACAAGGTTGGTGGTTCGGTAATCTTGGGCGATAGGTGTTGGTGATGAAGATTGAATGAAAGAAGAGATATAAAATACTTTTAACAAGAGTTGAAAGATATATCTCGAGAAATAAACAAAAACCGAAAACAAAGAAACTTTTAAAATGGAGTTTTTAAAAGCAGTCCTCATTTTGAAATAAAATTGAAGGAAAATAAAAACAAAAAATATTTGTCATACGTTGAATTTTTATGAAACACCAAATTTTTTTTTATTATCAAAATTGAACAAAAAAAAAAAAACTGAAAACAGAGTCCTACAGGAGATTGGATTTTATAACCTCATAAGAGGAATGGTGTAGTGCGATGTCTAGTGTGTGAGAGAGAATTGACTTGGAGAGACGTGACACCTCCTTTTGTAGTGCTTTCTAAATAAAAGCAAAAAAATTATTATACCATCGTTAGCAAGCACCATGTTGCCAACTTCCAATTGTCAAAACCTACCCCAGCTGCGGATACTCTATTGTTCCATCGTTACCAGTACATACGTCACATCACCAAAGGTGAGCAAAAATACTCGCATCACCTGATCTCAACCGTTGATCCAAACAACGCACAATCCGTTGATGATAGCAGTTGGTAGACACGTCTCGTTCAAGTCGGCGGCGGCGCCATTAGCGTTGGCGACGACGGCGGAGAAATGAATGTGAGCCACCCGGCGGTGCATCCGGTTGAGCCACCGATGCCGCCGCTGACGGCAGGCGGCGCGAATGCTCCGAGGGCGAGGATGAAGGAGATCCAAGGCATGCCTGGCACGATCGGAGGCCTTGTACTGCGTCTCTCTCAGTTCGCATTTGCGGCTGTGGCGCTTTCAGTGATGGCCTCTACCAGCGATTTCCCTTCCGTCACTGCCTTTCGGTAAAGTACTCTATATCCTGCTTCTACACACACAGACACACTAACGTTGGCGCGCGCCAACCAACATTTGCATGTACGAAAAAGCAAAGATTATACTCGCTCCGTTTACAATTTTGGTTGACTCTTTTGCGGATTCTTAGAATAAAAATTGAACATGCAAACATTGACTTTGGTAGTTTGTTTTGCCCTTGTTTGAGTTCAATCTGGTCTCGCACACAGTGCATACCGAGACCGCCCACTTGCATGTGTGTTGTATGCAATTGTCTATTTGCAACAGTTACACAACTAATTTCTTGCATAGTTATGACTAGGAACAATGTTGAAAACTTGAAATTGTCAGTGAACTGTTATGGAGAATTGACAAGGAGACCAGCTTCCAAAATGGTATATCTACATGCTTTTGGAGTAGTTGAATTTGATTACTCCAAGACTAAATGGTGCATATGGATTTTTGGCTAGTGCACGGAAGGGACTGTGCTGTAGGCTTAGAGGGAAAGAAGAAAGATAGAAAGCAGAGGTCCATGTCACATATTCCGTAGGCTGTTGCACCAGGAGAACCTACAGTAGTGTGACTTCACGTAACTGCATTTAATCACTCCATTGCAAGGCTCTTGGGTACAATCATCCCATTACGTTACATTGCAACTCATATAGACATGAGTTGCAAACCTATTTATATAAGATCCTTGAAATCGCAACTTAGGACGAATAGGTAGCTAGGTCGTAGATTACAGGGTTTATTATTTGTGTTGGTGTCTAAAGGATCTTGAATTTTTTTTCCTATCAAGCGTGCAACTTTTTGAGGGTTAGGGTGAGGGTGGGATACAGATGTCCTTGAAAAACTTGAATCCATATGACATATGCTAATGGTTGTTCATTGCAAAGCTCGAAAGGTAAAATCATCAGTGGAACTACTGTTAACGCCCACTTATAAGCCAGTGAACAGAATAACTTTTTGAACAACACTAGCCGCACGGACAACTTCAGATTTGAACTTGCGAACATGAGATTTGTGAGACTTTTTCTCCTTATTCAACATGTATGTCCGAATATCACTGTTGAGATGCGATAGCTAAGCCATCCCATCTTCAACTGCAGTGGCGGAGCCAAGAATTATTTCTAAGGTGTGCACCTAATATTTACGGAAAAAACCTGGAAAGTGATATTTGAGCTCAACTTTTGTTGCTAAAGTGTCTATATAGCGACACTTTTAAGGCCTGTAGCAACACTTTTAAAGTGGTATTCAAATAGTGAAAAGTGTAGCTCAAATATCACTTCCCTTATTTGAGCTCTACTTC
This sequence comes from Escallonia herrerae, assembly GCA_033070095.1. Taxonomy (NCBI): domain Eukaryota; kingdom Viridiplantae; phylum Streptophyta; class Magnoliopsida; order Escalloniales; family Escalloniaceae; genus Escallonia; species Escallonia herrerae. The sequence goes on along the minus strand of JAVXUP010000677.1, from coordinate 141,908 downwards.
TGTTGCTAAAGTGGCTATATAGCGACACTTTTAAGGCCTTTAACATTGAAACTGGAGCTCACATGGTGAAAAGTGGAGCTCAAGTATCACTGTCTTTATTTGTGTAAGTTTAACATCCAAAATGACCATAGCGACATCCCCTTGTAAGCAATCCCAGAATGTTTAGGTGGCAGTTGTGTCCATATGACCTAAAATGCCTAATAAACGGGATGGAAGTGCGGGAGCAGTAGGTGGGCTTGTGCCCACCGGTGCCAGCGGCCTCTACCACTATTCAACTACGTACTGCCACCTTGCTGGCCAAAGGGCTATTCAGCGGCAATGTGCATTAGTTACGCGAGATTTCCTTTACAGTAACAAGCTTTTTGATAGGTTATTTACCAAAATCCTTAGTATATTTTGGAAGTTTTTCCCAAATCCCAGTCAATACAAGTGATCGCGCTCCAAATTATTGAAGATTCGGTAAGGCTAAGGATGACTTTTTGGATCCAAAGGAGCCTTCTTAGCTTTTCTAGACAGATTCTTCTGTGCTCTCATTGTTGAGTGTCGGTATCTACTGAATGGGTTTCACGCATTTTCTTCGCTGTCCGTTAGAGAATAAAACTTAAAGAGGAGAAGAAGGCGATTTTTTTCTTGTATTCGTGTTTAGAAATTGTTTGTCGTACATATCTCCCCCCCCCCCACAAATCACTCTCCCCCTCTTTCCCTGGGCACCCAGCTCTCCCTTCCCGAACTCCGTTTCTTGATATGTTAAGAAAGAAATTGTATGGGATGTATTGTTTCTTCCCAAATTGAGCCAATTCTTCGGTAGTGTCCGTCCTCTAGGTGAATGATCTGACACTATTCAAAGACAAGGATCGTGTGTACACAGCATGCAACCATTCTAGCATCACCTTGGCACATCACCAAATTTATCTTCAGCAAGGATGGAATTGGAGTTTTTTTACGTTTCACCACATCACTCTTCAATAACCCAAAGAGAAGTGTTTGGTAACTCTCCCTTACCCAAATTGGACATTATTGACTTCATATCAATTGTGTCACACTCCCACCAGGCTATACCCGTACCAGATCGGTTTTGCTTTCCGGAAGGTCCTACAATGTTCTAGGCATACACGAGAAAGCAAATAATATTCTTGTTTAGATTCCAAGAATTCCGTTCAATTTACTTGATTAAAACCTAGTAAACAGAAATGAAATATGTTGATTTTGAATCTCTAGCAGGAAGGTGTAAAATGACTTTGATTGTATTGATTAACTACTAAGCAGAACTGAGACATAGTGATTCCATGAGCAGCTACAGTGTTCATGCGAACCTCGATGAAGTTGTAGATCGAGTAGTGCTGGAGACTGAAGTTAATTTTTAGTGGTGATGGAACACTGTTAATAGCAGGCTATGGTGCAGCGGTAGACAATATTGTGGCTTTGTAAGGGGAATGGGGCTCATAATCGGTGCAAAGATTTAGGGCCATGGTTCTATGGGCATTGAGGTTCCTTACCCCATTATTGGGAAGTTTTGAGGTTATTGAATGGTATCCATCTGCTTGACTTAAACATCAATAACTTGCTTGTTACATTTGGGCCTTTCTTGGATTTCAACTTTCTTAAGCTTCAATAAGGGCTTCAATCATTCCTTTAGATTACATATGACAATCTTTTTAGTCTGTTGTTCCCATAGGGTCTTAACCAGCTGTTTAAAAAGTTTCATCTGTGCATCTGCAGGCCAATCAGGCATAACTTCTTGCATTACGATCCTTTATAATGTGGCCGGAGATTCAGCGTGAATTACTATTGGCATTTGCTCTTTTTCTTGAATGGCGGCTCTGAGACTTTGGTTTTAGTCCTCGTGTCTGTTAATAAAGTTCTGTGACTTTCACTATATCTATTTAGGGGGAATGTAATGAAGTTTAACAAAGCAATCTTGATAGCTCTCTAGGTATTGCAGATATGTGCAAGATAAATTTAGCTGTACATTGCTTTGCCTTTTTTTATATTCTCCTTAGCTTGCACGGTCTGCACAAGTAAGCATCATTTGTGATTTTGTAGCCAAAAGGCTGTCCTATTACTGAAAGTTTGTTTAATGGTTGACATGCAACAGCTACCTTGTTGCTGCGTCGAGCTTGCAGAGCTTGTGGAGCCTTTCACTTGCCATTCTTGATATTTATGCTCTTTTAGTGGGACGCTGCTTTCAGAACTATCAAGTTGTTAGTTCCTTTGCCGTGGGAGATGGAGTAAGATAACTTGCTTGTAGTTTGATTTAAATAGCATCACTCAAACAAATGCCAGCACTACGTTTGTTTGACGCTATATTAATTCTTCTGATGGAGTATCGTAATTCAGTAGCTGCGTTGGTCTTTACCTGGGGGTTACAGTTACCTTTATGTGTTAGTTAAGGAGCCTTGTACGTGTTTGATGTGGCAGGCAACGCCATCTCTCCAGTATTCCGAGATTCAAGATTTCTATAACCTAAACCCATCAATAAAATGGACATAAACTTCTTAAAGTCACTTCTGACATGACTTTGACAGTAGTCAGGGGGATAAAATCATCATTCAATGTTAAATCACATACCTTTAGGGTGGAGAAAGGTGCAGCTGATCGACTAACATATATACGTGTATATATATACACAAATAACATAGATATACGTAGATATTTGTATATAGGTGTGTGTGTATATATGTCGGTAAAAGAAGTCTGTGCTGTGTCTATGGTGCATGCTTAAAAGATCACTGTCCTTACAAGTAGGTTTCATGCAACTCCAACAATCATGCACCAAGAATAAAAAGGACAATTGCACCCCTCACCCTACCCCTTGTTTTGGTACTGTCCTTACAAGTAGGTTTCATGCAACTCCAAGAGAGAGGGAGAGTAGGGGGGGGGGGGGATGTTTGATCTGCTCTGGACGGGTGCACTCGACGATAATGAAAACCGCCCCTCATGAAATTTCTAATTAGAAAGAACATAGAGAGTAAGGAGGAGAAGGAAACAAACTTTTCAGTTTTTTAAGCAGAACGGTGCCGTTTTGGGTGCTCTAGAGGCGACTACTTGTGGGTGCACTCGACGATAATGAAAACCGCCCCTCATGAAATTTCTAATTAGAAAGAACATAGAGAGTAAGGAGGAGAAGGAAACAAACTTTTCAGTTTTTTAAGCAGAACGGTGCCGTTTTGGGTGCTCTAGAGGCGACTACTTGTGGGTGACCAGTCGATTCCCTTTGCCCTATATATATGTACATATTTGCGTGTGCGCGCGCGCGTGTTTATTTGTATCTATGTATGCATATGCCCCTTTTCACCTTATGCATTCCGTAGGCTTTGTATTGAAAAAGAGTGTTTTTAGATTCATCCTCTAGTCATGAGTGTCAACTTTTCGTAGGACTGTAGGCATGCATGACCATGATTTGCAACTGTTTATACTGTTGACAGTTTTAGACAATAAATTCTTACAGATGAATTGTGTACAGTGGGCACTGAAAGATTTTATTTCTAACCTTGAGATCATTTTGTTTACATGATAAATGCTGAATTCATGTGTAGATATCGGTAATCACTTTCCTTCTATTATCCAGCGTGTATGCTGCGATGGGTAGGGGGTTCAGTGCATTTTAATTTTAATTAGTCTTTTGAATGGCAATGCTCACTAAAGCGTGTCCTCAATGCAGGTGACATCTACTCTTACACTTGCAGCAGCTTGTGCATCTGCAGGCATCACTGTTCTGATTGGCAACGATCTTGGTAGCTGTTCTCAGAATCACTGTATTGAGTTCGAGACTGCTACAGCCATGGCTTTCCTTAGCTGGTTCACTGCGCTACCCTCTTTTCTCTTAAATTTCTGGTCACTGGCATCCCGTTAACATGTGCGACAGATAGGCCGTGTTGTTGTATCATTCGAAGCACGCATTTTGTTGCTGGATTTCTTGCTTAATTTCTCTGCAATGTCCGGATTTGATGATCTATTTGGAATGATGCTGCCATCTGTGTGTATATACAGACATATACGTTAATGAGACCACACACGTGAATATTATACAATGTTTTATTTGGGCGTTAGCATCGTAACCCCGACTGAATTGGTGAACTTAGCTACTCTACGCTTTTTCAATAGGTGTAGTAAATAAACTCCTTTTTTGCAGTTCTGGATAAAATATAAAGACATGGTAGAAGAAAATATTGATGCATGCAATGTACGTACCAATGCGTAATAGGAATGACCATGGGAATGAAATTGAGCCATTGGTTCGAGTGATTGCTATAGAAACTGTTTCAGCTTTTTGTTTTATTAAATTAAGTAGGGGAATGTTATCTGTACATATAAAAGTTCGCTCTCCGGTTAGAAGAGTAACGCAGCTACTTTCGAGGAAAAAAAATAAGTTATGGCAAATTATACACAGTATTCTTGAGATTTATCAAAATTACACTTGGCGCTTTCTTACTATTTCTATCACACTGAGCTACACTTTTTTATATTTCAGTTGACAGAGATAATAGAATCTATGGAAAGACAGCAATAATCCTCATAAAAAATAAATTTACACAATTTAGCTCATCCAAGATTTCACCAGTTCATCGTCTTTATGTTGGCCAAATCAGACCACATTTACCACTGCCTTTCCATCACCACAAAAAACAAACTTACCGTTGTTGGTATACACCATTGCACCACCATCACTGCCTAAAACAAGCCAACCACCGCCAATTTTCACCACAACTTCCCCACCACGGCCATTCATTTTTACCACCCACCACTACCACTGATTTTCGCAACCCCTACCAAGCCCAATTACAAATCTATCAATTTGTAACCACCGCCACCATGAAAACCCAACAGTGCTCTCACGATCGGACTAGCAAGAAGAGATGCATCGAAAATTGATTAAAAGGCATTATCTGTCTGCTGGGTGGGGGGGGGGGGGGGTTGGGGTTGGTAAGGGGCAACAGGCGGTGCTATCACCGTCGTTAATGGTGTGTGTGTCACTGGTGGGTGTGTGAGTGATTGGCTGTGTGAGTGTGTGTTTGTGTCGCCGCTGTGTGTGTGGGTAAGGGGCATATGACAGGGTATGTTTGTGCACACTCGTAGGTATGTGTGTGCGCGCATCTGTGATAGAAAGCGAGTTTGGAAACTCCTCCGCTATTGAGATGACTCAACTGCAAAGGTAATGAAAACCCAATTTGACACAACAGGGGAAGGTTATTTTTTTTTTGTGTGCGCGCGCGCGTGTGCATGTACGAGCGTGATGGGATAAGGAGTGGGGAATGGAATATGTTCCGTGGTGGGATGGTGTTTGGCAATGCAGGGGTTGCCGGTGGTGGTCGCAAGTGTGTATGTATGAGTGGTATGAGTGGAAGGAAAATATTATGCACTAGTGGCTGGGCGTCGAAGGCTGTGGCTGGGTATTGGCCTGTGAGGAAGAAGAGAAGACGTAAAGGGAATTTTCCGTATATCATATTAAATACATGGTTCCCTAATTTTTTTTGACGTTTTTCTAACAGAAGTGGGTGTTATGTAACAAGTGACAAACCACACGAGACGGAGTGTAAACAAAATAGTTAGTACGTGCTGAATGTAGTTTTGATAAACTTCAAAAGTGTTGTGTATAATTTGCTTCAACAAGTTAAGTGTTTTGACAACTATATCGAAATTATGCAAGGGGCAATAAGGGGTTATTTTACAACAAAAGGAACCAGATAAAAAACAAAATCAGATTTGATCATCCAGTGTTCTGATATTTTGCGCCCTTGCCTTTTCTTGCCTGAGGTTGCCATTATTCTTGTGACAAACGTGCACACTGCGAAACTGTTGAAGACCAAAATGAATATCACACAAAGCTCCATCATTTTTTCAGTCTCTGTTGCTAGTCTTCCCTATTTCAGATTTGAGAAGAAAAGAATCATTGGAAAACTCACTATCAATCGTGCGCCTGCAGCACAACGGATGAACAGTGCGGGTTTTTTCTTGCCTCTCGGGCCTGAGGACTTCGCTAAAAAGGAAAACTAACTGATGATAATATGTTGAACTGGTCTAAAGACGATCCACTGAAATTATAAAGACAATTCTTACAATACAACGAACACAGTTTCAACAGCATACTGGATTTTCTATCGATACTAGACAAATCATCTAAAAGATCTTAAACAGACTATCTTCCTATTCTAGTTTTGTTGATGGATTGACAACCCCTTTTTCTTGTTGCCTTATATCTCCTTTTATACTCGCATCATTCGTAACCGTCTCCTTTCTGCAGTTGCCCTTCCTTATCTTCATTAGGAATAACTTCCCAGGCTCCATGATCGGCCGTTTTCATCCGAAGTCTTCTTAGTCGTGCTGATAACTGAGCACTCCAGCAACTGCCTATCAACTTCTGCTGACGATCTATTTGCCATGTCTTCACGTTGTTTGACGTTGTTGATTTGGTCTTACCTTTAGCGGCTTTTTCCTCTTGTACGAGTTTTTCACATATTTCGATTCTCGCATTTTCTCTTTCGATCACTTATCTCCTCCTTTTCATTCGGTAACTGATGATAACCATAACAATCGTGCCTTTTCCCACCTCCTTTATTAATGCACTTCTTTGTGATTATCATAATGCCACATGTCCATATGTTATTTGTGAAAATATTGGTGCCAACATTGCCCCCCTTTAACTCGCGTGACGTTCACAGTCGTGCGAGTTAATTTTGTTCGGCTCAACTTCTAACTTTTTTGGCTTTTAACCGTTTTATTGAAGTTGAGCTTAAATTGAACTATGTTTGCTCTTTATCAGAGTATTTTCATATTTCTCTAATCACAACAAACCATAGAATTTCTGCTTCCTCTTTCCATGCGCTTTGCCAGAATCATGGTGAAGAAAAGAGTTATTCCTTGAGGTGATAAGGGTAAAGGGGTCGAATGTCCTCCTAATCCTCGATGGAGTATTGGTGCCTTTATGGCTCATGTCGATCCTAATCGATTCTTGTGTTCTGATTCCTTACAAGAAATGCCCAAAACCTATCAGCCCTCGCATCTTAGGCTCGTCTTTTAGGGTTTATCCCTAACCTTTAAAGGGATACCCGATTGACGATTCAAAAAAATTGTTGCTTAGTTCGCCTTTTCTGAACTGGAAAGGTTACAATGATATTGGTTTGCTGATTAGATCCTGGCCAACTCTTATTCATGCCGATTGGGCTTCATGGGTTAACCGTTTGTTAGCTTCTTTTGCCGATCAGTGGAAGCGGCAAGGTATTTACGAACTAATTCATATATCCAAAAATTCTCCTAAGGTGAATCGATGGCTTTTCTAGTTCTTTTTGCTTCTGGTCGATTACTACCAATGTCTTTATGTTGAAGACCAAAATGATGGCCCCTACCATTTTTTATATATGTGCCCTAACAGGCCTTCTGCCTATTGGCAATTATGCCAATGCTTTGACCTATCATAATCCTACTGGTTTGACCCTTGATCTTTCTTCTTCAAAATACTCCGACATTTTCGATAGATATTTCCTCATATCCAAGAATGCCAACACTTCGCCCGATTTGAAAGAGTTAGCTATTTTTCTCTGGATGTGGCTTTCTCGCTATGTTTTTGTGTCTCAAGTTTTTCTTTAACTAAGGAATATATGAACTCAGCTATCATCTTAGCTCATGGTATGAATTACACACTTGCACCTTTATTGTTGGGCAGTTTGTATAGATCGATGTATATTATGGGAGAAAAGAAGATTCATTGAAGTATCGGCGATCCATTCTGGTTGGTCCAATTGTGGCTGCAAGCTTATTTCCCAGAGTTTGTCCTTTTTATCCCTGTTCAGCCCAATATTTTTTCTTGACCTATGGGCCTCGTCCTTCTTTGGGTGAAATCAAGCTTCATTCCTTCATATCCTGTTTTCATTTTCTTATTTGATTTTGTTCATCTCAAATGTTCACATCCATTCCTTGCTAGAGAATTCGGACCTGATTGGTTTATAAACCTTCCTGCTCATATAAACGATGTTATGTCTATAGAGTTTCAAGATTATGTCTGGAGGATATGGGCTAGTTTTATTTGTGGACGATACCTTCATATGGGTGGTCAAATCACTAGTACACCATCAGGAACCTGCGGGTACAAGCGATACACCCCTTCTTAATTTTATCAACAATTCGGATTAGTACAAGGGATACCAGCCCCTTTCTTCATTGATAATGGTTTCTTTGAAGCTAAAGAAAGGATAAAGAGGATCACAAAAAACCATATCAAGAAGATAGATAAAGATGTTGGCGAATCAATGGACAATTTTGTTTTGTCCAATCTTGCCACTCGTACTGCTGTATTGATTATTCCCTTTGATTTTTGGTATCAAGACAGTGTTTCCAAGCTCTATGATGGCATCAAATATGTTGATTGCATGGTCCATCTGGCCCTAGACAGTCCATATCGTCCAGTATCTTATTCTTGTTTTGATGCCACTTTGACTGTTGATATCAATTGATTTACCATATTTTGCTTTATTGATGTAGGAGGTAGCAGCCAATCTACTGTCCCCAGAAAAAGGAACCAATCCCATTCTGAAGGGACTTCTCAACCAGCACCAGGCAAGAAAGGGAAAGAGCCTCTTGCTGAGTCTTCTTCAGAGGAACACAATGTTGATGACGAGTCAGATGATTCCTCTAAAGAAATGTACACAGAGGAAAAGAAAGAGATTGAAGAGATGATGAAGAGGATGATATTCCTCTTATTAAGAAGAGAGCAGCAATTCGAGTGAGCGAAAAACAATCAAAATGTGTCCCTGATGATCTTCCTTCCAATCCACAGTTAAATGAACCGATATCAGTTCTTCCTCTAAATGTTGCTCCTCCCGTTCAGATTACTTCAGCTATCATCAGTTTCCAATCATCTTTGAATCCAGGTATGAACTCTTTCGTTATTGTATTACCTTTTGATAAAAACTTTTGAAGGATATTTGGTCGTGATTTTGCTTCGTGCAGTTGATGAAAGCGATAGGTCGTCCAAGAGGCTGGCTACTGAGATAGGAGCTTCTGCTACTGCGAGTGCAGTACCTGAAGAGGATAAGGAGACCTTTACCTCGTCGGTCAATCAGCAGGAGGTTCTTTTAACTATTCTAGTCAATACATTTACTACTAAGCCTAAAGCTACCCGAGGAAAAAACATTGCATGCAAGACTCACTTCAGTGCAAGAACCATATCTCTGAAGGTAAATTCCTCCTTTTTGTCAATTCTAGTGTTTATTGCTCAATTTCATTGCTTACCCTCTTATTAGGATTTATGTGGTATTATCATCAATTTGACTCAGGAAAGTGTCAGTAAGGATGATGACCCTTCTAATGACAATGTCTCCTTTGATGCTCCTATTGACGAACCAACTGATATAGAAACTATCAGTGGTGGAGGTCTTCCAGTTGCGCTACCCATCGATCAGTATCTTCGCCTCAGCAGGTCCATAGATTTTAAGCACTTTAAATGCTGTTACTATTATAAATAACTCATACCTTGCTCTTGCCTATACAACAAGTCAATGAGCCTCAGGATGTTCAGGATGAGGAAGATTCTGATGAAAACTCCAGCAGTCATAATTCTAATCAATCGGGCAATACTCCCTTACAGGTTCTCTCAGTGGCCGAAATCTCCAGCTGAAAGCTATTCTCCTGTTCTCCTGTTGTTGCAGATCCAGTCAAGGACTCAGAAGCCACCCCTGCACCATCTGGTCATGCCACTACTATTACTTCGATGCCTATATCATCAACTTTCCCAATTGCCTCCAGTTCCTCATCGATCACTTAGACGATAATAGAGGCCACAGGCATCCTGGCTGCCCAGTAAGTGAACCCCTTCTTGCCTGTTGTTGATGATATTAATCAGAAGTTTCTACAACTTCATAGGGCCATCAATTCTTTCTTTTGGCCTTCGATAGGGACATCGTAATCGATACTCTTGCCGATAACACATCTGCTCTGAATGATGTCCAATCATGGTTAATCCCCACTTTGAAGTTCCAGATTTCACTTATATCTGCTTTTTGAAAGCAAGGTGTGTGTATTAAATCTAATGCCTAAGTGGTGGACAAGGACATTGATGCTCTAAACACACAAATCCAAGAGAAGCATCAGGCTAGCTTGCAAATTTACAAGGAGATCGAGGAAATTAAGACCGAGAAAAAGGGAACTAGAGATGAGAATGGTTGATCTGAGTCAGAAAGAGCAAGTTCTGCTTGATCGACAAAGTAAGGTTTATCAAGAGGCTATCAATTTGGCTACAGCTATGGAAGAACCTCTCAAGAAACGTGCTAGGACTCATTCCCAACTTGTCTTTGCAGACCAAATCATCTCTAATGCAAAAAAAAATCAGTGGAAAGATATTCAAACTGCGTTCGATGTCTATTTTTTTTTGACACGTAGACAATTTTCTCTTTCAATCAAACTTTTGCTCTTAGACTGTTATTTGTATCAGACTATTTCTCTTAGGCTTTTATTTGCAGTTCTTTTATTTGAGTTTCTTAGCCTTCAGCAGGCTAATGCAAACTATCTCTATCGATTGGTTTGACTCCTTCCCACATAGAAGGAATGTATTTCTTTAGATATCGACCGTTAATAGGCTTGGCATGCAATTGTCCTTCCAACGACTTTAACCAATATGCTCCACCTCTTAAACTTTATGAATTAGAAAATGTCCCTCCCAGTTTGGGGACCATTTTCCAAATTTTGGATCCTCTGCTCCTATAGGTAGGATAGTTTTCCAAACTAACTCCCTTTCTTGAAATGTTTTTGGCAAAACTCTTCGGTTGTAAGATCTACTTACCTTTAGTTTTTGAGCATGCAGTCTATCCAAAGCGTCCAATCGAAGATCGTCTAGATCTTCCAGCTTGATTGCCATAGCCTCATTGTATTCTATTACCAGAATGCTGTTTTGCATAGCTAATAGGAAAGATCTTATTGTCACTTCCATGGGTAACACATGATCATGCCTGTATGTCAAGGCACATAGGGTCACTCATGTGCTAGACTTTGGAGAGGTTTGAAATGCCCAAAGAACTTCCGACAGCAACCGATGCCAATCATTTGGGGTATCTTTAATAGCCCTTCCATGATGTGCTTAATAGATTTATTTGTTGCTTCAGCTTGGCCATTCTCTTGCGCATAATAAGGGGTAGAGTTTATTATTTCAAACTTATATTCTTTAGCAAACTCACGTATTCCCCCCCCCCCCCAGTGAAAACAATGCCTCTATCGACCGTGATTGTTTGAGGTAATCCAAATTGGTGGATTATATTCTTTTGAGTTAATTACGCCATTGATCATTGAACTATTAGGCAAATTTCATTTTGACCATTGGACATCAATTTGTGTCAAAGTGACCACTGAACTCTTCAATTGCGCTCAATTAAGTCACTCTATTAGATTCCGTCAAATCTAAGTTCGTTAAGTCGTTTAATTTAGGGGCAAATCCATCCCTCAATAAATTTCTCTCTCTCTGCAAATTTCGATGGTCTCGGAGGCGAAGACTGGGGCTCTCTTACCTCAGAGACACGCTTTTCTGGATACCCAAGCGGCGGCAAAAACCTGTACAATGACAAACCCATGAAGATCCAAGAAAAGGGACTCCTGGGAGATTCCAGAGGATCAAGCGATCCTCCGTTCACGACGACGGAGGTGAAGATAAAGATCACGAAGAAGCAGTTGGAGGAGCTTCTGGGCAAGATTGACGTAAAGGGCTGCCGGTGCAGCAAGTGCTAGCCCAGCTGATGAGCGCTGGTGATGGGTACGAGGCACATCAAAGGTCCTACAGGCTGGCGTTACAGAGTATATCGGAGGTTTAATAGATCGGCTTGATCCGTACATAGCGCCTCCTTCATCGTCGCCTGTTCCTATGTATAGCCCAACTTCATCCACAGGCTTTGTGCCACCGCTGAACTCACTAAAGATCTGGCGTAGTGGCTTCCTAACAACATTACCCAAAATATTCAATCTTCCTCTGTGAGGCATTCCAATGACAATAGTCTCAACCCCAAGATCTGCCAACCGATCAAACATCGCTTTCATGCCAGGAATCAAGGTCTCACAACCTTCAAGGGCAAACCTCTTAGCAGCAGTTCACTTTGTGGCCAAAAAGTTCTCAAACTGGGGCTCTCTTACCTCGGAGACACTTTTTCGGCGACCCAAGCGGCGGCGAAAACCTGTACAATGACAAACCCATGAAGATCCAAGAAAAGGGACTCCTGGGAGATTCCAGAGGATCAAACGATCCTCCGTTCACGACGACGGAGGTGAAGATAAAGATCACAAAGAAGCAGCTGGAGGAGCTTCTGGGCAAGATTGATGTAAAGGAGGAATCTCCATTGATCTGCTCAACCTTACGATCTCTGACGACATCTCTCTCACCCCTCTTTGCAAGCCAGATTTCACACTTGGAAAGGGAGATCACTGGTCAATGGCGTAAGTGAGCAATGGAGGAAGAACGTGGTGGTGGGTAAGTGAGCAATGTAGGAAGAAAAATTGGAGAAGAAAAAGAAGAATAGAAAAGAAAAAAAAAAGAAGTAAATTGATGTCCAGGCAAATTGACGTGTTTACCCCTCACTAAAGGGAATTAACGGGATGCCGGTAGGCTCACTTCAACGGAATAACCTTATTTGGACAAAATTAAAAGATCAGTGGTCATTTCGACACAATTTGATGTCCAGTGGTCAAAATGAAATTTGCCTATAAGTTCAATGGTGTAATTAACTCTATTCTTTTTAATAAATATGATGACACTTTCTTGCATAACTGTCTTCATTGGCCTGGCTTCTATCCACTTTGTAAAGTAGTCAGTGGCTACAATTATAAATTCATATTTCTTGGATGAAGAAGGATGTATTTGGCCTATCAAGTCCATGGCCCAACCACGGAAGGCCATGATTTCACTATCGATTGTAACTCTATGGATGGTGCACGATGAACGGCGCCATGTTTTTGACAAGCCTAGCATCGCTCCCATTGTCTATCCTGGGGTTGTGAGTTATGGTCACGTCGTCAAATCTTGTTAGCAAGTATGACGCAACGCTAAAATATATCTCCAAACTAGGAGCATTGCATTTAAATTCTCCATTCAACTGTTTTACAACCAACTGAAAATCTCCAGATATTTGTACTGTTGTCACATGCATGTCCAATAGTATCTCTAAATCAAGGATCAAAGCTTCATATTCTGCTTGATTATTCGAGCAATCTTTTTCTATTTGAAAAGCAAATTGATGTGCATTCCCGATGGGAGAAATTAATATTATTCCTGCACCAGCTACCTGATTAGTTTTTGATCCATCAAACATTATTTTCCAAGGAACGATGCCAACATAGATCACTCCCTTTTCATTGTCGTCACTCGAATGATTTTCTAGGAAATCGCCAAAACTTGGCCTTTCACAGCTTTCTGAGGGATATAAGTTAAACTGTACTCTATCAATGCAAGAACCCATTTTCCCCTTAAAACTAGTCTTGATAGCATGTACTTTATCAGATCCGTTTGTGAAATCACTAATATGTCAAAAGGCAACATGTAATGTCGAAGCTTAACTGCAGTAGCATACAAAGTTAAAAATAACTTTTCTACAATGAAGTACTTTTGTTCAGTTACATTTAAACTTCAACTAAAATAGTAGATGGCTTGTTCAAAACTCTGACTATTTTCTTGGGCCAACAAACTTCCAAGTGATGACTTTGCCGCCGATACATACAACTTCAGTGGCCTCCCGATCCTCGGTGGCATCAATACAGATAGTTTGGCTAGATACTCTTTTATCGACTGAAAAGATTGTTGATGTTCGGCTTCCCATCGATACTCGATATCTTCTTTTAACCCTAAAAAAGCTGAAAATGCCTTTCTTTTTCCTGCTAAGTTAGCAATGAATCGGCGTAAGAAATTAACTTGACCTAAAAAACGCTAGAGTTCCTTCTTATTTGAAGGAGGCTTGGCATTTATAATGGTTTTTGCTTTGTTCTTATCAATTTCGATCCTCTTTAAGTGGATCCAAAATCCTAAGAAATTCCCTGCAGAAACTCCAAAAGCACATTTCAAAGGGTTCATTTTTAAATTATGTTTTCTCATTCTTATGAAAGTATTTTCGAAATGTTGGATATGCTCTTGATGATCATCCGATTTAACAAACACATCATCGATATATACTTCTAAGAATTTGCTAATCATATCATGAAAGATTAAATTCATTGCCCTTTGATATGTTGGCCTATCATTTTTTATACCAAAAGGCAACACTTAACCATTCGAACGTTTCGATTGCACCAGGACACCTAAATGTTGTTTTATGCACATCTTCATCTTTAATAAAGATCTGATTATATCCAACATTTCTATCCATGAATGACATGATAGTTTGTTTAGATGCCGAATCAACTAGCATGTCTACGATAGGCATGGCATATTGGTCTTTAGGAGTAGCATAATTTAAGTTCCTAAAATCAATGCATACTCTTAACTTTCCATTTTTCCTCAGCACAGGAATGATAGTAGACATCCATTCAACATATCTGGCTGGCTGAATGAATTTTTCCTTAAGGAGTCACTCGATTTCCTTATTAACCAGTAGTGTTACTTCATTTGACATCTTTCTGGGAGCCTGCATAAATGGCTTGAACCCCTGCTTGGTTGGCAATTTGTGTTCCATCAGGTTTCTGTCTCAACCAGACATCTCTTCATAATTCCACGCAAAGCAGTCCTTATAACTCCTGACCAACTCGATGATTTATCCTCTAACCTCTCTCCATAGTTGAGCACTAACATAAATAGGCTGTGGATCAGCCTATGTTCCCAAATTCACTTCTATTAGTGGGTCTTGTGTTTCTATCTTCAAATCATCCAACTTGGTTGGCGCCAATCTGAGATCTTGCAATCAAACTCCACTCCATCGGTCCTTTCCATCATCTTTTACATATTTTGCCCAATCGATAGGGGACAACCTTGCCAATCGTCTTTTCATGGCATAGATCATCAATCTCTTTAGGGTCTTTCTTATTACCTCTTGTCCCTCTTTTACCTTATCCAAGTCTTCGGCCGTTGTCGGCTCGGCTTCGAAATTTTTGCTACTCTCTTTACCTCTCTAATTTTCAGCTATAGAAATATCTCCCAGCTTCTGTTGCACACCATATTCTTTTTGTGTGTGTTTATCCATCAACAGACATTTTCACATGCATTTGGTAATGACCTTCTGCTTCCGGGTCCAACCATGTAATCAACCCCTCGACCACACACCAATACTCCATCTTCATCCAAGATTAGTGGCTCTATATCATGCCGATAGAATTTCGCTTCAACACAGTTTGAATCTGCCAAGAATGATTTATCATCGGCCCAAACCAGCTCAGCTACCTTAATATCATCCTTTTTCTCTCTCCAAAATATTAGAACTCGATGAAGGGAAGATGGGATGCAGCCATTGATGTGTATCCAATCCCTCCCAAGCAGAGCATTGAAGCTCGAAGAGAAGTCAATCACAAAGAGCGGAGATATTTTTGTCTTTTTTCTGACTGTAAGCTCTATCGGGACTACACCCTTTGGCTTTGAAATGCCTCCTGCAAAGTTACATACCATAATTTTGGATGGGATCGGATCCCTTTCATCTTTGCACAACCTTTTCAACATTCTAGTAGGTAGAATGTTTACTGCAGCTCCATTATCAACCAAGACTCTGACCACTGGCTGGCCATCCATTAACATGGAAATAAACAAAGTCTTCAAATGCTTTGTTCTTTGAGGGTTTGGCCTAGTTAATATCACCCAATTTTCACGATCGATTATAATTCCCTTGTTAGAATGGTTCTGGTTTACCTTTCCTATCGCATCATCCGTTTCTCTGAGTGCAAAGCTATTTGGTGTCGGTGCTTTGTCATCTTCCACATCTTCTTCCTCATTCCGAATTACTTGCTCTTCTTTTGCCTCGAATGTGAGAGGAAGAATGAACACCATGTTGCGGTCAATGTTCAACTCATGCTCTCCAAAGAACAACTTCCTTTTTGTTTCTATTTTTTTGTCTTCGAGAACTACTCTGCTATCATTTAATCATCTTTCTTATCGGGAGAATTCGTCTTTAATTCTTTGCTAACTGACAACTTCCCAAGCTACTGAAATCTCCCTTTCGCAATCATTTCCTTGAGAATCGCCTCCTCTATTTGTTTCTTCTACGCGATTCCAACTGTATTCTGACCCTCTGCTTCTCTCGTCCAGATCCACTTTTTCCTCTTGAGTTGGGCTTGTTTGATTTCCAACTCCTTTTGCATCATAGCTGCAAATTTCCTTTGCACTCTTCTTTTCTGTGTTCTGCTTAAATCCTGATAAGTTTCTGGAAATAAAACTATCTCCTGACTGACCGTATGCCATTGATTATCAGGCGATACCTTTGGCTTTAACATTCTTGGTTTCCCTCGATATTTTTGCATCATCCTAAATTCATCTCTCTGCCCAGCCATTATGGGATTTTTGCCTTTGTAGTTTTTGACACATATGTTGGATCAAATGGTCCAAACCTTGGTCTTACCATTTTTGAGCCAAAAATGTCCTCCCCATATTATTTTGATAAATGACTTGGTTTGTCATATTTGGTTGTTTAAAGCTCATTCCCGGCTGATTGTGATATTTCTGTCTTTTTTGGCTCGTTTTCTGATACCCTTCTTATATCATCCTTTTGCTGGTTTTGTTCTCTATCGTCCGTTCTTTCTGCCACATTTTCTATGACTATTCTTTAGAAGAACCACAACTCTGGCACACTGGTTCTCTTATCAGTCCAATCTTAGACACAGATGTGCCTAGCTTTAAAAGTAGACTCCCTTTATTGGAGCTATTTTCTTCATCAACCCACAGTATTTTCTCTTTTCCTGTTACTGCAACCAAAATTCTTATCCATGTCACAGTCAGAACTTACCCTTTCTTTGACTCTTCCCCAATTATGATCTCTCTCCAAATGTCTTCTTGTCTTAAAATTATCTCCTTATGAACTCTCATCGTCGCTCGAACAGTCGATTGGGTCATAATCCATTGACACCATGTTGATATCAAGCGCCATCTCTGGGAAAGGATCGATGTCCACCTCTATTACCTCTTTGTCTTTATCAATGAACTTGAGGAGCCCAACTTTAATCTGATCCTGCACAACATTATGAAAAATAACACAATTGTTAGTGTTGTGACTTATGGTGTTATGTCATTTGCAAATTTTAGCTTTCTTATCCTTTGGGGCCCTGAGAGGGCCTCGAAGCTGGATAAATTTTATCTTCAGGAGGTGATCGAAGATCTGATCTACTTGGTTGATATCGAATGAATATTTTCTCATTGGAGGTGAAGGATTCAGCTTATTAGGCTGTCTCGAATGTAGGCTGATACGGCTTCTAACTTTTGCCAAAGGCTCGCAGGTAACTGGTTTCTTTTCAACCATTTCTGCATCATCTATTTCCAAATCAACAAGTCTTGATCATAAGTCCCCATCGATGAATTCTTCCTAATGTGCTCCTCCCTCAATAGAGTTTCCTACCGGGTTACCTTAGAAGATAACTTGAATACGTTCCTTAACTCTATTCCCTCAAAATTTTTTCTAATTTCCAAATCCAAGCCATTGAGAGCTAAATTTGCAAACTCAGACTCTGGAATTTGAAAATGACATTTGTGTTTGGAGCTTTAAATCTTTCTAAACTGTTCTGCGCTCTCCCCTAAAAACTATTTCAATCTAGCCAAATCAGCCAGAGAAATTTCTGGTTCCATTTTTAAGAATTGAGCATGGAATAAATCCTCCATATTTCTCTAAGAAAACATTGAATTTGGTGGCAAATTTGCAAACCACGAAAATGCCACCCAGTCAATGAGTATTGAAACCATTTTAACTTAACCCAATCATGTTGACCTAAATCTCCACACTATAAGGTAAACCTAGCAATATGTTTGATGATCGATTGATTCCCTTCGCCGTGAAATAGGCTGAATTCTAGGACTTTTATCCCCTAGGTATTTCCATCTGATCGATGTCATTAGGGTATGGTTTTCGATATAGAGGCCTATCGATAGGCCTATATCCTTGACCCATTCGAACCTGGTGGAATTCATGAGGAAGTTGTGGTCCGAACCTGTACCCCAACTGTTCCTTATCGTTCATTTGACCATAATTGGTCGTCTTCTTTAACATGGGATTCTCAAACCGATTAATTCTCTCTAGGTTCCTCCTATGTAGAGGAGCATATGCACCCTTAACTCCCTAGCCCGTGTGATACTGGCCATTTCCATTTCTAGAACCCTAATATTATTAGGCCATGTAGCAAGGTTTTTAGTCCCACTTACTCCTGCTTTTATTCTATTTGGCCCGGGTTCCCCCCCCGCGTCAATAGGTGCGGGAATGTACCAGCCAGACTCATGTGGTTGATTTGAACTCAAGCCATTTGGCTATTTTATAGCATTTTTTATTCTTATAGGAGAATTATCTGAGACAACCCCAACCCTAGTGATGTCACCAGAGCCGGATTGTCAGTCATTACTGCATCATAAACCCTGTCGATACAGAGCAATTCTAAAAACAACATCCTTGAACATACGTCAGGTTTTACAAAAATCCATCCTGACAAAAATTTTCATCGTAAGGCTCAACATGAGCACAGCGGAAATATTTACACAAAATGTCTAGTCCCCAAATGAGCATATTGCCGTCTTACTTTTGGATTTACTGATCGAGCGCTTTCTCCTTCCCTTTCCTTGAGGTTTCCCCTACTCCGCCCTAGACTGCCTGAAAACATTACAGGTAAGGAATGAGCGCAAATCGCCCAGTAAAGATAATACGAAGAACAACGCAGACAACGAAGTGATAGCCTTGGGAGAAATGATAATCAGTCTCAACGATATCAAGAATCCAGAATTTCAAAGGATGACATAACATCAGAATCCAGAATTTCAAAGGATGACATAACATCAGTTCAATGGATCAAGCAACATGTTTTCTTTTCTTTTAGTCAGACTGAGCGGCTTTAAGGCCCAACAGAACAACATTATCACCATATTTAATGAACTGGACTGACCGAACTGACTGACTGACTACAATGCACGTGAACACTAAGTCGCCAAATTAAACATCAATCAAATATAAGCCATTAAAATCACAGTGTCTTGATAAAGTCAAATGCAATGCAGACACCGACCGGACTGACTGGACTCAATCGACACGACTGACTCGACCCGCGCGCCCTACATCCTGTTTGCCTGTGATTATGTTTCACTGGCCCTCCTTTCACATAATGTCCCGTGCTCCGGGATGTTCATCTCAGTCTCAGACAAATAAAAGAGACAGCAAGCACAAGAAGGGAACTCACGAAGAGTTGTTCGTCCCCCAAACCACGCTATCGTCAAAGCACGTAATACAACAACTGAACGGACTAAGGGAACTGAGTTCACCCCATGTACTCGATTCAATAAACCACTAACAAGAAATTCCAGTCAAACATACGACCAAGGTTCAACAAGGTAATCCGAAATCGTCACTAAACGCACACCAAGTAGACTAGGAAACAAGCTAGTCGAAAACCACAATAACATTTCAAGTACGAGAGGTACAGGCACAACAATCACCGATACCTCATCTTCATCATACTTCACCCTAACAACAATGGGTATGCCACGAGGAACAATTTCATAGCATGCCAAGAGCCGTACTATCCTTACTTGGCTGGCTTATAGCCGACGAGCCCAACAACTTCACAGCGCCGCGAGCGGGGTCTCCTAATCAAATAAGACCCTACTTGTTAGTCACTGATCATCATAATACAAAATTATTTTATTTTATTTATCAGTTATTACTGTGCTCTACGACGGTCGATTACTCCGACCCAATAGCCAGGTCTTTAACCTAGCCGAGCATCGCACTAGTGCTAACACCCTTTTGTTAGGGATTTTAATCCCATTCTCCGCTTCTTGTTATTCTAAAATTCTCAATTAAGGCATTTGCGAAGTTCGGAGGACCTCAGAACGGCCCAAACTCTTGGGAAAGAAACTTCCCAACATCCTAAAGTCCCCATAAAATTTTCGTGTCAAAACGCGCTCGTTTGATATTTCAATTTACACTATAAAGTTTCACGGTTTCCCGTAGCAGTTTACCCCCTTCTAGTCCTTGGAAAAATCTGAAAATTTTCCCCGATGTAGATCTCCTAAAAATACCTGGGGTCTTTTTTTTGTAATTTGGCTAAATCTAGCTCTAGGTATTTTTAAACATTTATTAAAAAAACTGCTTAATTTATTTTTCACTTTTAGTGACCATTACACACTACTGTTCATGATCAACACACACTAGTTCACGTTTTTTTTCACACACACAGTCTTCTTCAGTCTCTTCAACCTCCTAACTGCCACATCAAAACTCCCACACCACTCGCTTACGCACTTGGATATACAACCAAACCCACACCAAAACATTTCTAATCCATTACAATTACACACCCTAACACATCTAAACCACACAAAATCACACACTAACACACACACACCCGAACTCACACAGCCATGAACACACACCAACCTGCACGCACAGACCCACCAATCCGTCCCAACTTCATCACCATCCTTCCTACTCCCTGCGCGCACATAGGCACGCTAAACGCACCCACTTTACACACACACACACGACCATTCACAGTCACTGATTCCATACAATTTACACTAAAATGGAGTCACATATTAAGCTTGAATGGGATTAAATCCATGAACAAGGATGTTTACAGTGGAGCTCCTTACTCGTTGGTTCCTTCCTCTCCACGAGCTTTCTTCTTCTTTTTCTTTCTTTTTCCTCTTCTCTCTTCCTTCCCGAAGCTGCCTTCTTCTCTATTTCTTCTTCTTCTTCTTCTTCTTTTCCCTCTTCCTTCTTCCTTCCCCGAAGCTGCCTTCTTCTCTATTGTCTTCTTTTTCTTTGTTCTTGGTCTGCTTCTCTCTTTCTTTCTTCTTTTTCCTTTTTCCTTCTTCTTTCCCCGAAGCTGTCTTCCTCTCTGTTTTTCTTTTCTTTTCTGCTTTGTTCTCTTCTCCCTCTTCTTGTTTTCCCGAATTTCAATCACTCAGTACATTCCCTTAGTCACCACCCTAACATGAGGTGGCAACAGGTAGGAAACTTTCCTTGGACACTTGGCATTTGGGTAAGCTTTCCATAATTTATGATTTGATCCCAATAGTTTTCATATTTATCAAATGACCCCTCAACTATATGTAATTCACTTTCTGCCCCTCTAAATAAGGAAAATTCCACTTTGACCCCAAGCTACACTGACACCTTTTCTCACTTCCTGCCACCTAATTAACGCCAAAAGGACGTTACTCGACAAAAATTTTCTGTTAATTAATTACCTAGTGTTAAATAATTTTTCGATACATTCGGGGTATCACACCCTCCCCCCCTTAAATAAATTTTGTCCTCTAAATTAAGACAAACCTTGTTCAGCAAAGAGATGTGGATAACGCTGCCGCATCAGTGCTTCAGGTTCCCAGGTGGCCTCCTCTAGCGCGTGATTTCTCCAAATGACCTTAACCATCGGTATCACTTTAGAACGTAACACCTGTTCTTTCTTATCGACCACTTCCACGGGTACCTCTGGATATGACAGATTTTCTCGAATCTCTACTGGTTCCAGCTGGATCACGTGTGTTGGATCAGGAACATACTTCCTAAGCATCGAAACATGAAACACATTGTGTAGCTGGTTCAATTCTGGTGGTAGCTCAAGTCTGTACGCTACCGTCTCAATCCTCGCCAAAACCTTAAATGGTCCGATATATCTCGGACTCAATTTCCCTTGCTTCCCGAATCGCATAATGCCTTTCCATGGTGATACTTTCAAAAACACCATATCCCCTACTTCAAATTTGAGCATCCCGCGTCTCTTATCTGCATAGCTTTTCTGTCGATCTTGTGCAGTGCGTATCCTTTCTCGGATCACCTTCACCTTATCTTCCATTTCTTTACACAATTCCGTGCGGGACAATCTCCTTTCTCCCACCACATCCCAACATATCGGCGTACGACATCTTCTGCCGTACAGGGCTTCATAGGGAGCCATTTCAATACTCGTCTGATAACTATTGTTATATGAGAACTCAATCAGGGGTAATTGTTCGTCCCAGGCTCCACCAAAGTCAATAATGCATGCCCTTAACATATCTTCCAATACCTGTATGGTACGTTTGGATTGGCCATCTGTCTGAGGATGAAAGGCAGTACTCATGGTCAACTTTGTTCCCATCTCTTCTTGAAAGCTCTTCCAAAATCTTGAGGTGAACCTCGCATCCCTATCGGATACGATGGTTACCGGCACCCCGTAACGGCTAACTACCTCATTGATGTAGATTCGAGCTAGTCTTTCTGTAGAATACCCTTCTTGAATAGGAATAAACCGTGCTGTTTTGGTTAACCTGTCTACTACCACCCAGATAGCCGTATTCTTACTGGTTGTGCGTGGCAACCCCAATACGAAATCCATCGTAATGTGTTCCCACTTTCACTCAGGTACAGGGAGTGGTTGCAATAGTCCGGCAACCTTTTTATGATCTACCTTCACTTGTTGACAGGTCAAGCACCGAGATACAAATCTAGATATATCTCTTTTCATCCCAGGCCACCAAAAATTCTATCGTAGGTCACGGTACATCTTTGTTTCTCCAGGATGGATCGAATATTTAGAGTTATGTGCATCTGTCATAATCTTCGTCCTTAACTCTCCGACAAATGTCACATATATTCGACCCTCATACCGGTAAACGCCTTCCTTATTGCAACCAATTTTCTCTTTCTTGTTTCTCTCAAAACCTTGCCGGATTTCCTGTAGTCTTTCATCTCGACTTTGAGCTTCCTTGATCCGATCATAAAGCGTCGGTCTGACCTCTATCTGAAACAGGTTACCCATTCCTTCTCCCTGAACTCGAACTTCAATCTCGAGTTTATTCAAATCTTCAATGATAGACTTGTGTGTGGTAATCATCGCAGTTAAATTCCCTATTCGCTTCATAAGTGCATCCGCCACCACATTAGCTTTTCCTGGGTGATATTTGATAACGCAATCATAATCCTTAAGGAGTTCTAACCATCTTCTTTGTCTCATATTTAATTCCTTTTGGGTGAAGATATACTTTAAACTCTTATGGTCGGTGTATATCTCGCACGCAACCCCATACAAGTAATGTCGCCATATTTTTAGTGCAAACACTACTGCTGCCAACTCCAAATCATGCGTCGGATAATTCCTTTCGTGATTCCTCAACTGTCTAGATGCATACGCAATTGCTTTGCCATGTTGCATAAGGACACAACCTAACCCCTCCCGAGATGCATCGCAATAAATGATGAATCCTTCTAGACCTGATGGCAACGCCAGAACAGGCGCCGTCACCAACCTTCTTTTTAGTTCTTGGAAGCTATTCTCACACTTCTCCATCCAGGTAAACTTCATGTTCTTCTTGGTTAGATTTGTCAATGGGGATGCTATTCTAGAAAAGTCCTTAATAAATCTCCGATAGTATCCCGCTAAGCCTAGGAAGCTCCGGATTTCAAACACCGAAATCGGACGTTCCCAGCTCAACACCGTTTCCACTTTCCCCGGTTCTACGCGTATGCCCTCACCGGACACTATATGTCCCAGAAACTGTACCTTCTCCAACCAGAACTCACATTTCTTGAGTTTGGCGTACAATTTACATTCTCGGAGAATCTGCAATATTTGCCTCAAATGCTGGGCATGCTCTTCCTTACTCTTGGAGTAGACCAAAATATCATCAATAAACACGATGACACAACTGTCTAAATATTTTTGAAACGTCCTGTTCATCAAGTCCATAAAGGCCGCAGGGGCATTAGTCAACCCAAATGGCATTACTAGAAACTCATAGTGTCCATATCTGGTTCGGAAAGCAGTTTTTGCTATGTCATCTTTCTTTATCTTCAACTGATGGTATCCTGACCTAAGATCAATTTTTGAAAAATACTTCGCATCTTTTAATTGATCAAAAAGGTCATCTATGCGAGGTAAAGGATATTTATTCCAAATGGTTACTTTATTTAACTCACGATAGTCAATACACAACCTCATCGTTCCATCTTTCTTTCTTACAAACAACACCGGGGCTCCCCACGGAGACACACTGGGGCAAATAAAACCCAAGTTCAATAACTCCTCCAACTGGTTCTTTAACTCCACCATTTTCGATGGCGCCAACCTATAAGGGGCTCTCGATATAGGACAGGTTCCTGGAATCAGATCGATACTAAAATCAATCTCCCTATCCGGTGGTAACCCTGGAAGGTATGTGGGAAAAACATCCGAAAATTCACACACTATTGGAATCTGATCCAATTGCGGTTCACTAGCTCGAGTGTCATATATTTGCGCCAAATACCCCTAACATCCTGTACGAATACAACGGCGCGCTTCTATCGCCGACATTAAATAAGGAGGTCGAACTGACCGATCTCCTTGTATAACCACCTTAGGTTTTCCTGGGATCACTAATTTTATTCTCTTACGTCGACAATCCATGTTAGCATCATATGCTGCTAACCAGTCCATCCCAAGTATAACATCAAAATCTCTCAACTCCAGGGGTATAAGGTCAGTATATAGTATCTGACCAGAGATCTGTATCGGGCACTGCCTATATATCTTAGTAGCGAAAAAGGCGTGTCCGCTAGGTATGTTAACCGTTAAGACTGTATTCAACAGTTGCTCAGGTACAGTTAGTGTATTAACGAATGCTAGAGAAACAAAAGAGTGTGTGGCACCCGAATCAAATAGTACCATAGCCTGACGCGAACATACAGGGAATGTACCTGTCACCACATCCTCTGATTTCAAGGCTTCCTTCAAGTTAATAGCATTAGCGCGGCCCGTTGTCCGTGGCCTTCCCTTCAAAGCCATCATCTTTCGCTGCGGGCACTCCTTCGCATTATGGCCTGGCTGTTGGCACTGGAAGCAAACCCTCTGATTCAACTTGCAGTCATTTGCCCAATGACCTTGCTGACCACATTTGAAACATGCTCCTGTTGCTTTAATACAATTTGTGCCTTCATGCTTCAGTCCACACCACCTACACTCTTTATTTGCCACTTGACCCGAACCTTGCCCGAACTTCCCCTCCTCCATCCTTTTTTTGAATTTCCTCCCGCTATCTCTTGGCCGTTGCTGGTTATTATTTCTTTTCCTACCTTGCTCTTTTCTTTCCTCCCAAGCTTCCTTATTTTCCGCTTCTATTAGCAGAGTTTTCTCCACAACCTCAGTGAAAGTATGTAACTGAAAACTTTTGACAATTCTTCTTAAGGGTTGTCTCAGCCCTTCCTCAAACCTTCTAACTTTCCGTTCTTCCGTAATCACCTGATGAGTGGCAAAACGTGCTAGTTCATCAAATTCTCGTATGTATTCCTCTACTGTTTTGTCTTTCTGTTTCAGATTAAGAAAATTTATCTCCAATTTATTCTGCACTGTCACAGGAAAATATTTTTCATCAAATACCCGTTTAAAACGCTTCCAAGCAACATAGGGGCGATCGGGCTTTTTCCCTTCTTCAACTTGTTTTTGCACATCCCACCAGTAACCAGCCGCTCCCTTCAGCATGTGGATTGCAAAAATTACTTTTTGGTGCTTTCCACACCCCGTTATCTCAAAAGCCCTTTCCATTTCCCGAACCCAAGCCACTGCCTTGATCGGGTCACTATCCCCGTGAAACTCACTGGGATGAACATCTTGAAAGTCTCAAAATCTACACTCTTTCTTTCCCTCTACCGGCACAGGCGCAGCCACTGCGGCTGGCTGTGCAGCAGGAGTTCTTGCAATTTTCCGCAACAGTCCTACCAGTTCTCTTCTTAAGTCCTCTCTATTATCATGTTCAACTTCAGCTTCCACATATTCCTCATTCTCGCCCCCGGCACATGCCGAAGAGGCTTTCGTAGGTGGCCTTCTTAAATTAGGAGCCTCTTCCACTAGGGGTATCATCCGGTTTCGCAATTGACGAGCTATTCCTGACATAAACACAATTAACATTCTTAACAATAACATCTTCTACACCCATAAGTACAATATTTCATTTATACAACATACATTTGGTACAGACAACAGTTACAACCTATAGTTAACATTATACAAACATATACATCAACAGTCAACTCTATACACTCCTACAGTAGTCAACTTTATACATTTTTTTTACACGTTACTCCGCCCTCCTTTTCCTTCTCGTTCTAAACTGGAGAAAACCTATTCCGTTCTTGAGCGAGTACCATATACCAATACTCCTCATCGAGAAGCATTTCCCTCCGATCCTTCGGCATCGGCCTCGCTGGATGAGTTTCTTGTAACCCATCTTGCATCATCCGAACCACCCTTCTCCCCGCATCAAAGGTATACTCTTCCCTTTTATTCGCTAGTGCCAACCCCTCACGACGACGTCGCTCTAACTTTTTTACCTCCTGCCCCTCCATGGCTCGCATCTCCTTCGCCTAATACACCAGGTGATCATTTCCCTCACTACCTCAATATACCTTCGTTTCCAAAAGTTCTCTACATGATGCGTCCGGTATACGGTTTTACCAACCTTCACAAATCCCACCGGCACCTCAGGTTCAGTCTCTTCCTGTTCCTCCTCCCCATCCTCTGGTCCGGCAAATCTATTTCCTCGGGCTCCTCGTCATTTGGCCAGGGGTCCTCCTCGGGATCTTCCTCCTCCTCGTCCCCGGCCATAACATGCTCATCAATCCATCCAGCTCCAGCCATAATCTCCTGCAAGGCATATGAACTCACATCAGACTTACAACACGATGCAAGTAACTTCAACACCTTTCTGCCCCCGTAAACACTTAATATTTATGCCTAGTTCTACAGGATCATATGCCTATGCTCTAATACCAACCTGTGACACCCCTAACCCTAGTGATGTCACCAGAGCCGGGTTGTCAGTCATTACTGCATCATAAACCCTGTCGATATAGAGCAATTCTAAAAACAACATCCTTCAACATACGTCAGGTTTTACAAAAATCCATCCTGACAAAAATTTTCATCGTAAGGCTCAACATGAGCACAGCAGAAATATTTACACAAAATGTCTAATCCCCAAATGAGCATATTGTCGTCTTACTTTTGGATTTACTGATCGAGCGCTTTCTCCTTCCCTTTCCTTGAGGTTTCCCCTACTCCGCCCTGACTGCCTGAAAACATTACAGGTAAGGAATGAGCGCAAATCGCCCAGTAAAGATAATACGAGGAACAACGCAGACAGCGAAGTGATTGCCTTGGGAGAAATGATAATCAGTCTCAACGATATCAAGAATCCAGAATTTCAAAGGATGACATAACATCAGAATCCAGAATTTCAAAGGATGACATAACATCAGTTCAATGGATCAAGCAACATGTTTTCTTTTCTTTTAGTCAGACTGAGCGGCTTTAAGGCCCAACAGAACAACATTATCACCATATTTAATGAACTGGACTGACCGACTACAATGCACGTGAACACTAAGTCGCCAAATTAAACATCAATCAAATATAAGCCATTAAAATCACAGTGTCATGATAAAGTCAAATGCAATGCAGACACCGACCGGACTGACTGGACTCAATCGACACGACTGACTCGACCCGCGCGCCTTACATCCTGTTTGCCAGTGATTATGTTTCACTGGCCCTCCTTTCACATAATGTCCCGTGCTCCGGGATGTTCATCTCAGTCTCAGACAAATAAAAGAGACAGCAAGCACAATAAGGGAACTCACGAAGAGTTGTTCGTCCGCCAAACCACGCTATCGTCAAAGCACGTAATACAACAACTGAACGGACTAAGCGAATTGAGTTCACCCCATGTCCTCGATTCAATAAACCACTCAACAAGAAATTCCAGTCAAACATACGACCGAGGTTCAACAAGGTAATCTGAAATCGTCACTAAACGCACACCAAGTAGACTAGGAAACAAGCTAGTCGAAAACCACAATAAAATTTCAAGTACGAGAGGTACAGGCACAACAATCACCGATACCTCATCTTCATCATACTTCACCCTAACAATGATGGGTATGCCACGAGTAACAATTTCATAGCATGCAAAGAGCCGTACTATCCTTACCTGGCTGGCTTATAGCCGACGAGCCCAACAACTTCACAGCGCCGCGAGCGGGGTCACCTAATCAAATAAGACCCTACTCGTTAGTCACTGATCATCATAATACAAAATTATTTTATTTTATTTATCAGCCATTACCGTGCTCTACGGCGGTCGATTACTCCGACCCAATAGCCAGGTCTTTAACCTAGCCGAGCATCGCACTAGTGCTAACACCCTTTAGTTAGGGATTTTAATCCCATTCTCCGCTTCTTGTTATTCTAAAATTCTCAATTAAGGCATTCGCGAAGTTCGGAGGACCTCAGAATGGCCCAAACTCTTGGGAAAGAAACTTCCCAACATCCTAAAGTCCCCATAAAATTTTCGTGTCAAAACGCGCTCGTTTGATATTTCAATTTACACTGTAAAGTTTCACGGTTTCCCGTAGCAGTTTACCCCCTTCCAGTCCTCGGAAAAATCTGAAATTTTTCCCCGATGTAGATCTCCTAAAAATACCTAGGGTCTTTTTTTTGTAATTTGGCTAAATCTAGCTCTAGGTATTTTTAAACATTTATTAAAAAAAACTGCTTAATTTATTTTTCACTTTTAGTGACCATTACACTTACTGTTCATGATCAACACACACTAGTTCACGTTTTTTTTCACACACACAGTCTTCTTCAGTCTCTTCAACCTCCTAACTGCCACATCAAAACTCCCACACCACTCGCTTACGCACTTGGATATACAACCAAACCCACACCAAAACATTTCTAATCCATTACAATTACACACCCTAACACATCTAAACCACACAAAATCACACACTAACACACACACACCCGAACTCACACAGCCATGAACACACACCAACCTGCATGCACAGACCCACCAATCCATCCCAACTTCATCACCATCCTTCCTACACCCTGCGCGCACACAGGCACGCTAAACGCACCCACTTTACACACACAGACGACCATTCACAGTCACTGATTCCATACAATTTACACTAAAATGGAGTCACATATCAAGCTTGAATGGGATTAAATCCATGAACAAGGATGTTTACAGTGGAGCTCCTTACTCGTTGGTTCTTTCCTCTCCACGAGCTTTCTTCTTCTTTCTTTTTCCTCTTCTCTCTTCCTTCCCGAAGCTGCCTCTTCTCTATTTCTTCTTCTTCTTCTTCTTCTTTTTTCCCTCTTCCTTCTTCCTTCCCCGAAGCTGCCTTCTTCTCTATTGTCTTCTTTTTCTCTGTTCTTGGTCTGCTTCTCTCTTTCTTTCTTCTTTTTCCTTTTTCCTTCTTCTTTCCCCGAAGCTGTCTTCCTCTCTGTTTTTCTTTTCTTTTCTGCTTTGTTCTCTTCTCCCTCTTCTTGTTTTCCCAAATTTCAATCACTCAGTACATTCCCTTAGTCACCACCTTAACATGAGGTGGCAACAGGTAGGAAACTTTCCTTGGACACTTGGCATTTGGGTAAGCTTTCCACAATTTATGATTTGATCCCCAATAGTTTTCATATTTATCAAATGACCCCTCAATTATATGTAATTCACGTTCTGCCTCTCAAAATAAGGAAAATTCCACTTTGACCCCAAGCTACACTGACACCTTTTCTCACTTCCCGCCACCTAATTAACGCCGAAAGGACGTTACTCGACAAAAATTTTCCGTTAATTAATTAACCTAGTGTTAAATAATTTTTCGATACGTTCGGGGTATCACATTATCAATCTCCAGCGGATCAGTATGACCATTAACAAGGGCTTTCCTCTTTTGCAAGTTTAGATTTACTACCATTGCAATAGAAGACGTCTGTTTTTGGATTTTTTTCGACAGACTTTTGATCATTTCCTTTTGAGAGGTATCTCTTTCCTCTGACACTTGCCTCACTTCATCTACTATTTTGGAACCAAACTGACTTTGATCACTAACCAGTTTGTTTAAAAACACATTTTGATTCTGCAAGACAGTAAAAAATTGAGACACCGTGTTTTTAAACTCTTGGGTTGATGAACTAACCTGGTCCATCGTCTGTGCCAAAGTTTGTCCATTGTGGCAGTGGCTGACATCTCCATAATAGGACTCTCATCATTACTGGAGCTTCCCCCATTGGTGTTTTCTGCATTTTGAACGTTGGCGTTCACGCTATCATTCCTGTTCATGCCATTAGTGACTTGAGCATTTCTTACTTCTTCCAAATTACCATCATTGTTGGTGCTTGGAGTTTCGATACCATAATTGGTGCCGCTATGCCTCACAACATTACTATGTGTGCTTGGCATAGTTTTCTTTTTAGCTACAAGTCCTCCACCGGGCGTGCCAATGTTTGCGCTGCTGGGTAAACTCACTATCGATCGTGCACCTGCGACACAACCGATGAACAGTGCGGGATCTTCTTTGCCTCTCGGGCCTGAGGACTTTGCTAAAAAGAAAAACTAACTAATGATAATATGTTGAACTAGTCTAAAGACGATGCGACCACTGAAATTATAAAGATAATTCTTACAATACAACGAACACAGTTTCGACAGCATACTGAATTTTCTATCGATACTAGACAAATTTTCTGAAAGATTTTAAACAGACTATCTTCCTATTCTAGTTTTGTTGATGGATTGATGACCCCTTTTTCTTGTTGCCTTATATCTCCTTTTATACTTGCATCATTAGTAACTGTCTCCTTTCTGCAACTGCCCTTCCTTATCCTCATTAGGAATAACTTCCCAGGCTCCATGATCGGCCGTTTTCATCCGAAGTCTTCTCAGTTGTGCTGATAACTGCCCACTCCAGCAACTGCCTATCAACTGCTGCTACCGATCTATTTGCCCTGTCTTCACGTTGTTTGATGTTGATTTGGTCATACCTTTAGCGGTTTTTTCCTCTTGTACGTATTATTCAAATATTTCGATTCCCGCATTTTCTCTTTCGATCACTTTTCTCCTCCTTTTCATTCGGTAATTGATGATAACCATAACAATCGTGCCTTTTCCCAGCTCCTTTATTAATGCACTTCTTTATGGTTATCATCATGCCATGTGTCCATATGTTATTTGTGAAAATACTAGTGCCAATAGTGCGTGAAGCCATTATTCTGTGCCCAAAGAATTCCTCTAAGCAACCCTTTAGTCGAGGATGCGTGCTTGCTGTTGGAGAAAGATATGCCTTCAAATTTGTCAGTGTCATAGCCGTTAGAAGTTGCGATCATGATATGAAGCCCAAACACTATCCTCTCTTTTACGAAGTTCATGCCAAGGAAAAGATTTATGATGTTGACTTGTCTGCAGTAACTGTTCCCAACCTATCCTGGTCGTACCCAAGGGCTCACTCTTTGCACAAACACATCGACACTGTCAACGTCAATTCTTTTTAATGCATCGAACCGGTCAAAGTGCACACGCTCATGTCACGTGCATTTCTTACTTTGCACACCTTAGTCACCAATTATTTCACATTAGCGTGACTCACGGTACCACGTTCGTCGTGCCGCGACCACCCGAGTATCTTTTCACCAAAAACATCGATCGATGGCGCAATCAGAACGATGGGGTCAAGGGGCAAAGGCCTTGGCCAACCCCATGGGGGGTCGGCCTCGGCCTTCCCCCCCCCCCCCCCGGTTCTTCACTTTTCGCGTAAAGTCCCTTACGCACTTTTTTCACTTTGTACGCTTCGTATGTGACTTTGGCACCTTGTTCATCGCATGGGTACGACTCACAGCAACACGCTCATCGTAATGAAACTTTTGGATTTGTCATTGCCCATCAAAACACCTACCGTCGGCGCGCCCGAAGTTCACCAAAAGGGGGAGTGGCCTTGGCCACCCCCTAGGGTCTGCCTCGGCCTCCCCAAGGGGGTCGGCCTTGGCCTTCCCCCAATTGTTGGCCTATGGCCTCTCCTTTCGTGCACACTTGTTTTCTCGAGTCCTTGCACCTCTGCGATGTTTACGAACGTTCGTACGTCAACCTCGTGACGACCGTCGTGCATCAACCTCGCGATGACCGTCGTGCATCAACCTCTCTACGTCAGTCCTTTATCAACCACGCGACGTCCATTGTGCATCAACCTCGCGACGTCCATCGTGCATCAACCTCGCGACGTCCATCGAGCATCAACCTCACGACATCCGTCGTGCATTAACCTCGCGACGTCCATCGTGCCTCAACATCGCGACGTCTGTCGTGCATCAACGTCGCGACCTACGTCGTGCATCAACCTCGCGACGTCCGTCGTGCATCAACCTCGCGACGTCCGTCATCCATCAACCTCGCGACGTCCGTCGTCCATCAACCTCACGACGTCCGTTGTCCATCAACCTCACGACGTCTATCGTGCATCAACCTCGTGACGTCCGTCGTCCGTGACCGCATACCGCTCCTACGATGCCCATTACCCAAAGTCGCGCACTACCACCAAATAACCTGTCACCGACGACCGCATGCCATCACTCCCGACGTTGTCATTACTACATCTTGCATTCATCATCTTGTTATGACAGGTACACTCAGCTCAAATCCCATCTTCAGGACACCCGACGAGTGCCCGTGCGCCATCTCTGCGACGTTCGTCACCGCGCCCGTGTGCCATCGTCATGATACATGCCCCAGGCACCAAGTGTATCCCCACGAAATTTTTTGCCGCGCCTGTGCACCATCGTCATGATACGTTCCCCCAGCACCAAGTATTGCTCAGCGACGTTCGTCGCCGCGCCCATGCGCCATTCTCACGACATGTGCCCACGGCACCAAGTATATCTCCGCAACGTTCGTCGCCTACACCCTTATGCCATTCTCATGATGTGTGCCCCCAGCACCAAGTATTACTCTGCGACGTTCGTCGCCGTGCCCATGCGCCATTCTCATGACATGTGCCCCGGCACCAAGTATTGTCTCCGCGATGTTCGTCGCCGCGCCCATCCGCCACTTCCATGACATGTGCCCATGCCACCAGGTATTGTCTCTGCGATGTTTGTCGCCGCGCCCATGTGCCACTTCAATAACATGTGCCCCAGCACCAAGTATATCTCCGCGACGTTCGTCACTGTGACCGTACGCCACTTCCATGACATGTGCCCCGGCACCAAGTATATCCCCGCAACGTTCGTCGCCTGAGCCTTTGTGCCATTCTCATGATGCGTGCCCCCGGCACCAAGTATTGGTCCGCGACGTTCGTCGCAGGGCCCATGCACCATTTCCATGACATGTGCCCACGGCACCAGATATTGTCTCTACGACGTTCGTCGCTGCGCCCATGCGCCACAATCATGTTGCATGCTTCCGAGGGGCTCCGTTCGTAGTGCTTTGGCACGAGGACCCCTCACAGCGGGATGAACTCACAACCTTATAGTCATTGCCGCCACGGGATGAGCTCACAACCTTAAAGCCATCGCCGGCACAATCAACAGCGGGATGGGCTCACAACTTTAAAGACATCGTCGGCACAATCACAGCGGGATGGGCTCACAACCTTAAAGCCATCGCCGGCACAATCAACAGCGGGATGGGCTCACAACCTTAAAGCCATCCCCGACACAATCACAGCGGGATGGGCTCATAACCTTAAAGTCATCGCCGGCACAATCAACAGCGGGATGGACTCACAACCTTGTCGTCACCGCCACGGGATGGGCTCACAACCTTAAAGCCATCGCCGTCACAAGGACTCACTAGGGGTCCCTCTTTGCACGAACACATCGACACGGTCAACGTCAATTCTTTCAACGCATCAAGCCGGTCAAAGTGCGCACGCTCATGTCACGTGCGTTTCTTGCTTCGCATGCCTTAGTCACAAATTATTTCACATTAGCTTGACTCACGGTACCACGTTCATCATGCCGTGACAACCCGAGCACCTTTTCGACAAAAACATCGACCGATGGTGCAACCGAAACGACGGGGTCAAGGGGCAAAGGCCTTGGCCAACCCCATGGGGTCAGCCTCAGCCTCGGCCTCCCATGGGGGGTTGGCCTTGGCCTTCTCCCCCGATTCTTCACTTTTCGCGTAAAGTCCCTTGCTCACTTTTTTCACTTCGTACGCTTCGAATATGACTTTGGCACCTTGTTCGTCACATGGGTATGACTGACAGCAACATGCTCGTTGTAATGCAACTTCCGGATTCTTCATTGCCCATCAAATCCCCTACCTTTGGCGCGCCCAAAGTTCACCAAAAGGGGGAGTGGCCTTGGCCTCCCTTCATGGGAGTTGGCCATTGGCCTTGGCCACCCCCTAGGGGGTAGGCCTCGGCCTTCCCCCAATTGTTGGCCTATGGCCTTTCCTTTCACGCGCACTTGTTTTCTCGAGTCCTTGCACCTCCGCGATGTTTACGAATGTTCGTACATCAACCTCGCAGCGTCCGTCGTGCATCAACCTCGCGACGTCGTCGTGCATCAACCTCGCGACGTCCGTCGTGCATCAACCTCGCGACGTCCGTCGTGCAACAACCTCGCGACGTCCGTCGTCCATCAACCTCGCGACGTCTGTCGAGCATCAACCTTGCGACGTCCGTCGTGCCTCAACCTCACGAAGTCCGTCGTCCATCAACCTCCCGACATCCGTCATCCATCAATCTCGCGACGTCTGTTGTCCTTGACCGCATACCACTCCCGCGATGCCCATCGCCCAAAGTCGCGCACTACCACAGAATGACCCGTCGCTGACGACCGCAAACTATCACTCCCGACTTTGTCATTACTACATGTTTCATTCATCATCTTGTTATGATAGGTACACTCAGCTCAAATCCCATCTTCGGGACACCCGACACGTGCCCGTGCGCCGTCTCCGCGACGTTCGTCGCCGCGCCCGTGTGCCATTCTCATGATATGTGGCCCGACATCAAGTGTATCCCCGTGACGTTCGTCATCGCGCCCGTGCGCCATCGTCATGATACGTGCCCCCGGTACCAAGTATTGCCCCGCGACGTTCGTCGCCGCACCCATGCGTCATTCTCATGACATGTGCCCGCGACACCAAGTATATCTCCGCAACGTTCTTCGCCGCGCCCATGCACCACTTCCATGACATGTGCCCGCGGCACTAAGTATATCCCCGCAACGTTTGTCACCTGCGCCCTTGAGCCATTCTCATGATGCGTGCCCCCGACACCAAGTATTGCTCCGCGATGTTCATCCCCGCGCCTATGCGCCATTCTCATGACATGGGCTCACAACCTTAAAGCCATCACTGGCACAATCACAGCGGGATGGGCTCACAACCTTAAAGCCATCGCTGGCACAATCAACAACGAGATGGGCTCACAAACTTAAAACCATCGCCGACACAATCATAGCGGGATGGGCTCACAACCTTAAAGCCATCGCCGACACAATCACAGCGGGATGGGCTCACAACCTTAAAGCCATCGCCGGCACAATCAACAGCGGGATGGACTCACAACCTTATAGTCATCGCTGCCACGGGATGAACTCACAACCTTAAAGCCATCGCTGTCATAATCATGGGGGGCTCCGGCACGAGGACCTTTAGCAGCAGGATGGACTCACAACCTTATAGTCATCGCCGCCACGGGATGGGCTCACAACCTCAAAGCCATCGCCGTCTTCATTTCGGGGGGCTCCGCTCATAGTGCTCTGGCACGAGGACCCCTCGCAGTGGGATAGGCTCATTACCATAAAGCTATCACCGTCTTCATTCCGGGGGGCTCCGTTCGTAATGCTCCAGCACGAGGACCCTTCGCGGCAGCGGGATTGGTGACTCCTTCAGGACACTATCTTCGCCAGGGTGTCTTCGTGACTGGCCTAAGTGCTCCGGCACTGGGGGCTTGCGTCGGCACCCCTATGGACTATGACCCCCTGGTCACTCTGAGATGGGAGCAGGTCTTCGGAGGGCATCGCGCCTAGTTCGCCTGGCAGTTAGGCGTCAGGTCTTCCCCACCGCTGCCAGGCCTGTGGGACTTTGCAAGGGCTTGGATTGGAGGCTAGATTAAGGGGTTTCTCTGGCCACACAGACGCTGTGGGAGCCAGTCTTTCCAGACAGAGCGATGCTGTGAGGGGCAGGCCGGGTGAATATGCGATTCGACAGTCAGAGGAGCACCGACAGCTGTGGACCCCTCGGTGATGTGTCACTCTCGGGGAGCACCACGTGTTGCGTGATGACATCATCATCTCAACCTCTATAAATAGAGGTCTTGAGAATTCATTTGGACAGGAACATTTTCTAAAGGTTGGACATAATTCTCTCACTTTTACTTTCTCACTCTAGAATCCTAGAGAGAGAAACATACAGGACCCTGACTCTGGACCTAAGCATTGGACTGTGACTGTCGTCGTGTATTCACCCTACACCATCGCCCTTGCAGCACTACCACCTTCAAGTTCTATCTGGGAAGCCCTTGGTCTCTGCCCTTACTGTGTCTCACATCATCATACTTGGCATCTAACTCGGACTGCATTCTTTGTGGCACCTCCACATCGACTGCGAACCCACCTTCCTTGGCATCAGTAACAAACATTGATGTGTGAGAAATTTGGTTTTGTGTTGTTTGATAGATCATGGGCATGAATGGAGTTACCCAGACTTGTGCTGTGTGCAAAAACTGTACAGTATAAGTTACTCCAGAGCTGACATGAGGGAACAATGGATTCTGGATTGATCGATGCCTGATGAAAAATGATGTTATTTCCTAGTAACCAAATGTGCCAAAGAGAGGAAAATTATGTTACGTTGGGTGCATGAGTGCACCATTGGTCTAGTCACATATTGTTAATACAATTATGGGTTTGAGACACAAAGGAAAGTAAAGAAAGGAATGAAAATCTAGATGGGCCTTGGAATGGATGAATTAATTATGGTCGGTAGTTTCAGTAAGTGTTGTCATTAGAAGTTGATCTCCAGCTCTGATGGTTGCCTTGGGTATGTAAGAGACCTTTTGGTTTCCACCAATCACAACACGTGGATATACTGCATGTTTAGGAGTCTTCTGGACAGAATGGAAAGGCCACAAAGGGCTGCCTGTATAATGGTTTTAAAGCCATGCGTGAGGAGGGTCGGTGAGAAGGAGATTACCACTGTTTTTCGGAAATAGTGAGAGGGAGATGTACCGCTGTTTTGGGCTGAAAACAGTGAAGAAAAAGGGAGCTTCAGCAGTGAATTCTTGCCCGAGTTTGCCAGTGTTTTAATGAACGAATTTTGTGGAGAGCGAATCACGAGCCGTTCGTGAACGGCTCGGTTCATTTACAGCCTAGTGCTATCGTGACAATGGCACATACAAGAGGTGGTGGCTAGAGAGGAGCGGAGCAGCTTGCTTTGTGCCTTTTTTTCTTGTGGTGATTTCTCCAATTTAGTTGGAAAGAAAGTAAGCTGTATATTCGCTAGCATTTGTTTACCTTAAGCTTAGGGTAAAAAGCTTAAGAAAACAATTTTTACTATTCTGTTGTTGAGATTAGTGGATTTATTTGCCCCGTGATTTTTTCCCTCTAGGTGAGGGTCTTCCACATTAAAATTGGTGTTGCTCGTCACGGATTTACTACTCGTTGTTTGGCTTGATTACATTCCTATTCTTGGCATTCGCTTTGCATTTCCCTATCATTCGATCCTAACATGTTATGAGTCTTGATCATTGGTGAAGCTGGTGGGACCAAAATCCAAATTATGAGTCATTCCCAGAAAGAGGTTAGGTCAAAGTTTAACGGGATTATCAGAGTGATTGAGCTCTGAATGCAAAGGATTCGAGAGGGCATAGGAGAAAAAGGTGGATGGAGGTTTCTCCGGAGGAGTTGCACAAGGGAAATTGATTCAAAGTATGTAGACCGAATCTCGCAGGCCGTTCCGTCTGTTCTGCAGAAGTTGCCATAGGAAACACGGTATCTTAAGAGGGAGATGTAATTTTCATATGGAATTCCAGACTTTTGAGGGAAAGTTTTGGGTTAAGCGATTTTGAGAACCAAGGTGGTCTTTTTTTTTTCCTTGCTAAACTAATGCGGATGAAACTGAGAAAGTCCCTTTGTCATCAGTGATCCAAGTAAGCCTATCTCGAAAGCCGAGAGTGAGATGTGATGTGCAGACCAAGAATGATATCTACAAGTCCTCGGAGGGCAGAAGTGTTCGAGAGTCCATTGTGGCTGAGAGTTGAGGCACTGCCCATTTGAACGAAAGAGGAAATAGACTCTCGAAGATTGGCAGGAGGGAAGTACGGAATCCTGTGGTCTTTCCAAATATCGAGTCTCCACTGAGAAGAGTTTGGGCACCTGCCTTGATTCTTTTCTAAGCCCACGAACAAGTTCTTGAGGTAATCTGATGGACTAGTGCGGAGGTTCCGCAGTTTATGGCCGCGAAGATTGGAGTCATCAGACTGTGAGGTGAATTTTTCATATTCCGCCTCATTTTTTGGCTCGAAAACTTTTCAGCTTAGAACAGTTATCGCTCTGGTCCAGAGAATTGGACGTATTAGCAGTGAAAAAGGGAAAGTTTTGCTGCTGATGACATGGCCATGTTTGCTCAGCGTTGCAGCAAGTTCGGCCTCCAAGAGTTATTAAAAAAAGGTTACAGAATTAAGCGTATGACAAATAGGCAGATATAATAAAACATGGTCACAATCAGTAAATTCCGGTAATGCATTGACCACTCAGATACTTCACCACTTTTACATTGACCCTTTTCAGAGTCAAACTGAAATAAGTAACAAAAGCCTGAGTAATGTGAAAAAGTTTACCTCTACAAAAAGGAGGGGTTAATAGAGAAAAGGCAACGCATTTCCTAGGGTAGACCAAAAGTACCAACATACAGCATTAAAGAAGGTAAAAGTTCGGATACACCAGTGTGCTCTGCTAACTATGGACAAAAGTTCTTAATAGAGGAGCTACTCCCACTACTAAGGGTCCTTGTAATATCATAAAGAGCTTGACACGATTGTGTTTACAACTGAAAGAGAGGAAATTAACTTTCATTTACTTCAAATAAGTTAAGTTCTAGGCACTACAAGGATAAACTCTATTGGGAAGCTCCACCCTCCCAAGTGTTTCATCAAGAAAACAAAATTTGGCAGTAGGAGACATATCATAGGCATACTTGGTGGGTTTAAATAGTAGAAAAGTATATCTTTTCTTTCCAAATGCGTCCTTCTGGCTTTTGGTATTCACTGTGGGAAGAGGAAAGCTATATTTCACACAAAAGACCAATTGACGAAAGAGAAGGCAAGGCAATGGAGAGTGTTTTCATCTGCAGCAAGGACTTTCCATGATATGGCTTGTTCATATGAAACATGTCGCCCCATTGTCGACATGCAGATTCCACCAGGCAAATAGGCAGACCCCTGAGAAAAAAACAAATTGAAAGATTCAACGTTTCAGCCAACTAGCCATCTCAAACGACAAATTGGCCTGCTTGCTTTAAGTCCTTTGAGATGACCCAACCCCTTATAAGTTCAAGGTTGTGCAAGTCTGGGTCATAATGATATCACAGTACAGAAGAGAGTACTGCTGGATCAGTTACACTTGGAAGTAGATCAACTCCATATATTAGGGGTTTAAACTCCTTTCAAGAACAGAGTTTATATCAGAAGGTGTAAATCTGTTGTCCATATTAGACTCTAAAGCTTTGGAGGTCTGAATGACATCTGTAACTAGACTAAACCCGCTTTTGCGTATATTAAGATGAAAATCTATGCTTCTTGATGCATACAAAGACTGACCATTATAAGAGGAAACGAAATCAAGGAGTCCAATTACAAGTTCCTTTTTCCCCGCATAGCGTACCTGTTGCATTATCTTGGCAAAATCAGAACCCAATGCCTTGCGCCCAGAGTCATCAAATATCTTATCCAATGTGATATCTTGTAAAGCCACTAAAGTTGTCTCCAGCATGTCAAGCCCTGCCTGATTCGCAAATATGAAGACTGGCAGTGACTGCAAAACCCACCAAAAGAAGAGAGAAAGGGCACTAATTATCAGCGACCCAGCTTCATTACAGACCATGAGATCCATAATCAGCTCAGTGAACCCAGAAAAATATTTCCCAATATAAGCACCACATTCTTCAGCTGCTCACCATGACATCACATTCGGCCAAGATTTATAAACCTAGTTCTTAGATGTTAAATTTCCAAATTCAGCCTCGTTTCTATTTGGATAAAACTTTGTCAACTACCAACTTCATCGTCGATGATATGTGACTCAATCTTGTCTTTTATCGCTCAAAAGTGTTTTCTAGTGACAGGTGACCTTTTAGCAACAAATAAAGGGGTGGAAATAGTCTCTTCCTATAATGTCAGTGCAAGTTATGAGCTCAATGAGACGGATTTGGTATTACAGTACATTTATGAGCTTCCCTTATTAAGATTAAAACTATGAGCTTCCCATATTAAGATTAAAACATAAAACGTAACGTGCTCTTGATAGTATGTCATACCTTCAAAGAGCAGCACAAAATGGCATCCTGATGATGCCAAAGATTTTTCAGGAGTGAGTCACCACCCAGAGAGTCAGATTTCAGCAACTCTGTCCCTAAATGGTAACTGTGGGAAGGATGGCGAACAAACAGAACAACAGCAAGAATCAGGATACTTTCACAGCCGCTGTGGATTGTAACTTAATTAATATTAGTGACAGAAAAAGAAGTACAAGTAGAACTTGCCTATAGCTCTGACAGATCCAATTAGCTAGGGTTAGAGCTTCTGGAGAGCCTGGAGAGAGCTTCGGCCCGGCAGTAGGGCCCAATCCAGAGGGAGATATGGCCATAGCAACCCTCTGCACAGAAGCAATAACACTTCTGACATACTGTCGAGCCATTGTAGCAACATTGTCAGGTAGATTGTTCTCAAAAGGGAACTGGAAGGCTATGGTTAAAACAGATCGCAAGTTGTAAGATGAGGACTTGTCAGCGGCAGTTTGATTTGTTGCTGGCCCAACTTCAAGACTGGATGTCAGATCCAGAGTCCGATGTGTGGTTAATGTGTCCTGCACATCACCCTGAACAACAAAATCCATTAGTAGTCCAGTGGCAAAAAGTATACCAGACGAAGTTCTACACTAGTTTGGGTCAGCTTCATGAATCATTTCCCACTCTAAATACATGTTCACCACTAAAGTTCCACATCCAAAACTAGAGTACTCTTAAATCAAAGAAATCATACTAGTTGCCTCACTGTGCTGTCATTATGGTTCCAATTTCAATAATAAGCTAATCGACAAACCATTTGCTATATCAGAAATCAACTGATGAATTTTTAACAACATACATGAAGCAGGAATTGACATTCAGCTGTAGAAAGTTGAACTCAACTGATTTGGAATCCAATGGAATAATGCGGAAGCCAGACGGTAGCAGCGGAGCATTATCTGGAAACATTTCGTCAATTGGAGCAAAAACAAGTTCAGAGCAGGCTCCCACGGCATTCTCATCAACTCCGCTACACAACTGAAAAAGAGAGCAAACCTTTTAAGTTTCTCAATTCAACTTGATAACTGCTCTAAATTTCCTATCCATATATACTATAGTCAAGGTACTGAAGTAAACACCTGCAAGAGATGAATGTCTCTTGATATGAAAGCATCTTCTTGACCAAACGAGTGGCCTTCAAGCCGAATTACTTCAAGCATCTGCAATACACCAATGAAGTTTGAGAGAGAGAAATTGAGAGAGAGAGAGAGAGAGAGAGAGAGTTTTTATGCCATGCTGAATTTGATTTTTAATCTATTCCGGTTTAAGAAAATATTCATTTACCACAAGTATCAAACTATTCGAAACCATTTCTGGAAGTTTTTTAGCGTACAGAGTAGCAAGAACTGAAAAAGGAATATGAAGGCAGTGCTAAAGTCCAAACCTCTTCATGTTCAATTGTTTGACCAAGTGGCATAATGATTTGACTCCCGGTAAATCTTGTGGGCCTCATTCCTGGATATGTGTACGAGCTAGCTTTCAATGAAGCAGCAGAATAGGCGTCAACATTAAAGTCAGCCCATTCTGAGCGGTGCTCCCTCAGGAAGCGAACCAGCACTGCAGGAGGAACATTCTGGCAGGAAGAATGAAAAAGAGGTTAAAGGCATTTATTTTCCAGTCAAATCCAAGAGAAAGAGTAAGTTTCATTCTTGAATTTATCCTCAAATATTTCAAATAATCAGAGGCTTCAGAACTTCACACATATAAAATTTGCAAGTAGACCATAAGATTAATAAGAAAAGTGTAGGATACTGCTTAACATTCTAGCTACTCTCAAAGAAACCAATCTTGAGTCGGAACTTCACCAATCAGTCAAATACTTAAATGAAGGATGAAAATAAAGTTAGATGCCACAAGAGTGTAAAGCATTATTGAAAATACAGTCTAACAAGTCCCTAATTTGAAAGTTTAGTAAAGCATCAAAATGATATGGCTATACGAAAACCCACCTGAAGTAGCATGGATGCCTTTGCACAAAGAATACCACCGAGCAACGGAAGGGAATTAGAAGAAGTGACCAGATTATTGGTAGAATTGACAGCAACAATCACATCTTCGGCACCATCACAGTTCATCAGTGACCAGCCATCATCGTTGAACCCGTTTATGGCATCGTTGAAGCCTCTATTAGAAAGACGAGAAGATAAAAACAGAAATATACAAGATGTTAGAACATCTACAGCTAAACTGAGCCACACATTCCTCATGAAAGATATTCAGTCAATTATCAACTAGGAGTGTCAGAAACAATAAACATGCAGCTACCTGCTTAGCCTTTGACTAAAAGTTCGAAGAACAGCTGGTTGCCTGCCCAGACCATATACCACCTCACCGCTTGTCTCCTGAGCAATTTGCCTGATGTAGCGTAGTGCCTACAATGCAGAACTGCTCATGTTATCTTATGTTTCATTTTTCCTCTGGGCAGAGTGAGAAGTTAATTGCGCCCTGAGCATGATATGGTCCTTTATGCCCATAAGCCGCGTGTCACGCCTCCCAGTGAACATGTTTGAGAAGCCTATGAGTTTCTTTGAATGACCACGTTGAAGGACAATAACCGTATGGTTACAACCTTTCTTCCATCTTGTTACAACTTTTTTCACAAGAAATGTTTACTAGCCGAGGCTATAATTATTGTCTATTTCTCAGGACATAAGTTTGGATTCTATGATTACTTGGATATAGTAACGGCAGGGGCAAAATACAGATGATAATGCCAGGAAAATTGGAAGCCTTGAAGACAACCATTTTTTTCCCCAGTTTACATATTCCAGTTTTTCTTTCTATTTGTCTTGTGTGTGGGTGGGGGCCAGGGCTGGGAGAGGGGGGTGCGGGAT
The DNA here is from genome assembly GCA_033070095.1 of Escallonia herrerae. Classification (NCBI taxonomy): domain Eukaryota; kingdom Viridiplantae; phylum Streptophyta; class Magnoliopsida; order Escalloniales; family Escalloniaceae; genus Escallonia; species Escallonia herrerae. Next base: position 98,639 of record JAVXUP010000677.1, on the reverse strand, counting down.
GAAACGGCTTATTTAGGAAGTAAGGGACACATTCACGTACTGCAAATGGAGAAAGATATAAGTACGAGGCAATGCATAACAAAACTTGCTGTAGTATGGAATGTGGCAAAATCTACTTGGAGGATGAAGGACCTTTTGTCTACTGTATCATAAAGCTCTTAGAGCAAAATAACACCACCAACTGTTTAAACTGCTTCTAATAAAAATAAAAAATTTGTTACTTACCGCGATAGTCATCTTCTGGGCTACCACTTTTGATGATTCATAAAGTGGGCGCAGCACCTCTGGCACACTCCAAGCCTGGGAAAGGAAAATGCAATTAAACAAGTTGTGCCACATTATGAGATAAAAAAGGAGCCAGTTGCTCGAGATCCTTGCTCGAGATCTAACCTCAAGATTCAGGTGATCAACAATATGGATTATCGACCCTCCACCATCACATGGCCGAATCAAGTACCCACTTGGAAGCATTTCACCTCTTATGAACTGAGAAGCAGCTGCTGCACTTGGGCCAGCACCAGAACCAGACAGAGATCTCTCACACACCTTACCAGATTGACAGCAAAGAAGGTACAAACACTTCTATCATCATCAAAGCCATTAAAAATCTAACTTACCCCACATAAGAACTATGTACTTAAAATGATACAGCCACACATTTCTTGGATATTAAGTATTTTAAGTTACCATCTACTCTAAAAGCTTAAGTTGTTAGAGAAGGACCCAGCAATGTTATTATGCTTAACACTCCCCCTCACGTGCAAGTCCTTCAATTGCATGTGGAGGGACAAACCAAGTCAGAAATAAACTGAGTGCAAATAGTACTATAATAAAGGGGGGACCAGATATTCAAGCGGGAAGAACCGAACCCAAGACCTTGCTAAACTAGAGCGCTCTGATACCATGTTAAGTTACCATCTACTCTAAAAGCTTAAGCTGTAAGAGAATAGGCCAACAATGTTATCATGCTTAACAAAATGAACCAACTTCGGTCTCCATGTTAAAGAACTTTAGCACTTTTGAACCCATCTAATAAATGGAACAGTGTCACGGACGAAATGGCATGGCAAGTTGAAACTGTGGGGTTAGTGCTCTATACTCATTCTTAGTATCACCCGTACTTCAGTCTTAGGAAGGAGCAAGAAAGAGGTAATTAGCCAGCTGGGGAAGGGAGGGGAAGGAACAGAAATTTCGTTGAAGATGTTGATAAGAGCAACAACGTAAGAATAAGAGATGTGTAAAAAGCAACATTCAAATTAATAGTCACATTCAAGCCAAAACACCATAATGGGGTCCAATTTGAGTACATCAGTGGCATATTCACAGTGAGGCCCATGAAAAAGATAGTTCCAAGAATTGTATATGAGAGAACAATCGGCTTTGGATTCCACTTGGCTAAAATGTTTGTTTGTAGCTAATGCCAATAACAATAGGCAAGACAGCTACATAACATGTATGTATTGGCTAGTAAGCACTGAGGAATTGCATACCACAAGACTGCCATTTTCTAAACTGGTAGTGTATCTCAGAGACCACAAATCTCGAGCGGGGGCCAGTGTAGTTGGAGCATACATCTGAAAGAAAATGGTAACTTATCAAATCTTCTGAGAATAAAAATATTAAAAACGCAATATCAAATCCCAGTCATTTTGGTTCACCTGCGTGTATAAAAGTTCTATTGTTCCTCCATTTCCAGCAGGAAATACCGTGAAAACTTCCAGGTTCCGGCAATCGCGGAACCAAGATGGACGGTCTTTGAGGATCTCTACAATCTGTCAATGTTGGGCAAGACTACTCATTATCATGAACATCAGTATGATAAGCACGTGCTAAATCAGACTTGTCACCAAAACTAAGGAAAGGAAAACTTCAAATTCTTGTGCGTTAATATGAATCTGCTACTGCTTACCTTTGTTGGCTCTAAGCTTACAAGACCGCAGGCTCGAGCCGCCACTCCACTACAACTATGTGAAATGGCGAAGATACCAACCGAATCCGGACCAGGCTGTCAACAATTTAAAATGTTAGGGAAAAAAAATACTTCAATTTTGAAGAAAGGTGCTACCATATGGCGCAAAACATGACACCAATTGATGCTACAACTTACTAATATAGCAATAATTACCTTCATCCCAGGCATCTGGACCCAATCGACAGCAGTTCCTGTAGCCTTTGAAAGGAACTCTGCCAAGGTCTCCTCTGCAATTGAAAGGAGACTGACAGAAGAATAAGACGCATAAAATTAGATTGAGAGCAAGATTTTTTTCTTTTTTGGGGTGGGGGGTGGGGGGACCATGAAGTTTGTAATCTAAATTACCCAGCAGGGTTATTAGCATCTCTCAGGGAATGCTGAGGAGTGGTAACTGCAGACTCACAGCTTCCATCAGTAGTTGCCACCGACGCCTACAAGGATATCATTCGGATGTAATATAATGTCAAACATTAAATTTAGTAGTTAAGAACACCATGAGGACAATGAGATTCTTATCCAATTGCAGGGCATCTGCTAAAAATACTTCACTGCAAAGTGGAAAGATCCAATACTATTGATTTGAAAGAGAGATTCCATGTTGGGCATTAAAAGCAAAACTAGAAGGAATCAAAAGTTGGAAACAATAATCCAATCTGGTCACAGAAATGATAGAGTTGGCATTTGACTGCAGTGACAGCAACAACGAAGAACTCCTAACATAAAAAGGGCAACTAATAAAAACTGACAGAGATGCCGAACGAGCTTTAGGAATGCCAAACTTAAGTCATTATATCTCAAGAAACTAACTTCCTGGAAGGATCTACCATGCTGTGCCCCAAAGAACAGCAGTGCCACAAATACCAAAGATCAAAGAATGCACAGTTTTTGGAAGCCGAGACAGAGGACATACAGTTTGCAATTGTTGCCGCATATACCCATTTTCGCATACCAGCTGAGACACTTGTTTCTGTAAGCGATCATTCTCTTCCATCAACAACTTGTTCATTGCACTCAATTTCCTGTTCACAGTCGAAAGACGAGAAGCCTCTTTTCTCTGCTTCTCTCGGCACCTACAGTTGCAAAACAATAAACTTCCAGCCCCCCTTCAAAATCTTTAAACCACTTCCAATCAAACCCAAAACTATAAACTTCATTGCTTGAAAATCACTTGAAAAAACAACTCCCCCAATAAAAAGCATGCTTTTACCGTCTAGAACAAGGCGTGCATGCAACAGATTTCAGATTGTCACACATGGAATGGGAGCTTATGATCAAGTTATACAAAAGGAAGAAAAAGGGCTCAAATTAGCACATTTGTGTTTCTTACAAGGGATAAGTGGCCTCGTACTAAAAATGCATGCTCTTACTATTTCAGGGATGAGTGATGCATATAAAGGCACATGCATCTGAATCCAAGATTAAGATAGTAAAAGAAACTAGCTAAAAGAATTCAATTTTTCTTTCACCTGCGATTCTGGAACCAGACTTTGATCTGTTTGGGCTCAATGTTAGACAAAATAGGGCATTCCCGGATCAATTGCTGCCTGCGCAAAGAACTCGGCTTCGGACACTCTGCATACACCCTTTCCAAAGCTTCAACCTGCTCAGCCGTGTACCTCACATACTTCCCATTATCAAGATGCTTCCCAATGCTGCCACTGCTACTCTCCCTGTGATGCTGAGCCACCACCATCGCCATTTTTGCCCACAGAACCCGAAATCGCCCAAATTCGAGAACCCACTTCACCCGAAAACAAGACCCACGATTAAGATTCAGAAACTGTGAGCTTGCCCTTTTGTTTCTTTTCCAACTCTAGCTGTATTTTTGCAGAGAACTAAAGATTCCCACCTAATGAAATGGCATGTTTCTTGAATGAGCCAAAAGATTCTTGGGTCTTTACTTTGAGGGTTTCAGTTCACACTAACAGACGCACACCCAAAATGAAAGGGCAGCCAAAAGATTCTTGGGTCTTTCACTTTTCAGGGTTTCAATTCACACACACCAAATTCACTCCCTAGTGCCTAAACCTTACACAACTGAAGGTGCAGCCAAAGTTGTGCAGCATACTGACAAAACAATCTGTTTCTTGCAAATTTTGAGCTTCTTAATTAATTTACCACGAAAGCTCCAAACTTTAACGGATTACTCTGGCATCTTTCTTTACCCTTTTCACCGAATACATCGCTTTTCCCTTCTAATCAGTAATCACACACACACACACACACACACCTTTCCGAATTCCAGCTCTATAACAAGCAAGAATCTTTGAAGAAAAACAGCTGAAAACTGCAGATAGTGGAGCTCAAAGAATGGAGCTAGGATTGAACGGTGAGGATTTCTCTCTCTCTCTAGACCAAGAGAGAGACTCTTAGGGACATTAGAACGCTCTGGAAGATCTGCCAAAGGAAATGGAGGGCAAAACACAAAACATGGTTCAGGTCAATAACATCAAAGAATCAACAAGAAAGAAAAAGAAGTTGAGGGATTTTGGAGGTTTTCTAGAGAGAGAGTGGGGAGAGAGATGTGTCTGAGAGCTAAAGGGCGTGGTGAGGGAGGTGGGTGGGGGAGGAGAGAGAAAATGGAAAATATTGAATTTGCTCGGAAACCCAAAATGCCAGTTTTATGCTACTGCAGCTGCTGCTGGTACTGCTGCCTTTGTTTTCTTTATTGGAAAGAAGATAACATTTATTTATTGGTTTTGTTCGTTCACAATTGGAATTAATGGGGGTGTGTGTGTGTGATCGGCGCATTAACGTGCTGAACTGCCGGACTGGACCCTGTTGATTGCTTGAAATGACGTCTTTACAGAGCTTACTTTGCACTGTACCTTTGGGGTTAAATGCCTTGGTCAAATCACTGAAAGAAGCAACCAAATCTGTTCTCCTGCCATGGTTTTTATTAGCCTTTGTGGCCTATATGTGACCTACACCTGCACCTACACCTGGACCTAGAGAGGCCTCGGGTCTTAGGGGCCTGCCCTCTTTGAATGGCCAACACTTTGGAGGGTTGCGTTTTCCTTCACAATTTCAGGTGTAAGTAGACTTGCACTGGTGAAAGTAAAAAGAGTTCATGGCAAACACAAAAATTGTTGTTTGCACTGTTCATCTCTTGCTCTTAAGCTGCAAACAAGCGTACACAACGGCAACAAGTAAATGTTGCATAATTTTGGAGCATGTTCTTATTTACTATTACTGGATCATGGCTGAAACAGAAATAGTAGAGGCTAAGAAAGGTATGGAGCATTATATAATATATAACTAACTGCATTGCATGATTATGATCATTTGATTCTGACTGCCCAATACGTTCTACACTAATTGTACTATAGCATCATACACTAGGTTTAGTTATCTTTTGTGTTCCAATTCTACACTAATTGTACTATAGCATCGTACACTAATTTTTTTTCAGTTTACAAAAAAAAAAAAATTAACGCATTTGACATATAATTTTTATTATTTTTTTCTTTTTTCCTTAAATTTTGAAAACCAGTTTTTAAAACAAGGTTGTTTTTAAAAACTTTCATTTAGGAGTTTTGATTTTTATTTTGAGACCACCACCATAGCCACCGTCGTCGGCCACTGTCGTCGGCGACCACGGTCGTCGGCGACCACCGCTGCTCGCCCTGCAAGTGACCACTCCCAACCGGCCGGCGGCCACAGTGGACGACCGGCAGCAATTGTCGGTGGGCCACCGCCACGCCCCACCACCCCAAACCACCACTAAAGAAAAAATTCAAAATAAAAACTGGGTAAACAAACACTCATTTATTTTTTGTAAAAAAATAAATAAATACACTGATTTTTGTTTTCGTTTTTTTTAAAATAAAAAATCAAAACCGGAAGTAATTTCAAACCCTACCTTAGCCATCTAATCTAATTCTTCAAAAGTGAAACACTCTAGCTCTCGATCATCGGTCTTGCTCTCTCTTTCATTATACACTCAACGCTCTTACAACTAGCTCGCTCGCTCGCTCCCACTTTGTGGCTCGATCGTGCTTCCCCTCTATAAACATATTACTTAGGGCAGAGCTTGTGCAAAAGTAGTAAAAAAATAATAATAATAATAAGAGGATGTGGATCTCTTTCATACATGTTACATACATAAATAAATAATGCTTATCTATTTTGAAATGCATGGGATGGTGCTTTCGGCCGCATGAAATATTGAGAGGCAGGAAGGACAGAATGGGGACAAAAGATTCTCAGAGAATGTTTATCATAGTATTATTACCTTCTTTGTGAAAGTTGGCGTCGGTTTCTTAATTCCGGACCAACATTTATTTATTTATATTTATATTATAAATAAAAAAGCGATATGCTTCCGGCGCGAACCGTCGGGCGCACATCAGCCCTAGTGGCCGGTTATTCCCTAGGGATTAGCTAGAATAATACCACGTTTATATTCATTGGTTCGTTATTTATGGGGTATTTTTGGCAACAAAATATTATCACATATTTAACAGTATCAGGCTAACATAAAATTGTTACAGAAAAAGTTCATTCAATATTGTTTCATCGTTAGAAATTGATCAGATGAAATGTGATTTTTATTTTTGTTTTGTGTTATAGTAATGAAATGGCCAAAGAGACGCTAGTACATTCTATACGTTTCAGTTTGGTGAGAACAAATTTACACTCTTTTAACTAAATTCATCTCTAAATATTGCTAAAAGGTGCATAGGAGTGAATTTAACCAAAAGAAAATTGCAAACTTAATTTAACAGCGGTGCTCTAGGTACTCTATGTAGAAATAAAGAATTAGGATCATATATTGTGTAACATCTCAGTTGTAATATTTTTAGTGACAAAAGACTGTCACTAAATGTTTTATTGTTGTTGTTGTTAAAATTTATTATAACAATCTTTAACTGTTAAAACGCAAGTAGTAATATTTTTTAATTACTCGCGTATAGATAATTTGCCGAAATAAAATAATTTTATACATTTATTATTATTATTATTATATAAAAGGCAAAGCAAGTGAATTGTTAATGGAACTACATTCTCATCTGCTTTTGGCATGCGTGAAAAGGAGACTCACGTGCTTCCCACCTGCTTAGCCTGTCCTGAATATCTACAATGCAATTCAATTGTTTATCACTTATTATTTTATTACAAAAGGTAATATTTGCATCAGAAGCAATGAAGAAATGGGGTCAGAACTCAAAAGAAAATAATTTTTTTTGTGGATCAAGTTAAAATTAATCTTTTGGGTTCAATGATTGTATTTTTAACAAGAATTTCAAATTGTTGGGATGATCCGCAAGTGTTGGCTCCATCACAAGGGTGGTGAACCCTATTCTGCTGTCGTTGGATTGAATGTGAGTCGGCACCTTGCACATTAAATTTGAATCTAATATCGTTGGGGAGGAATCATCACGCTCATTTTCAAAGAACTAGCAAAAGTTTGATGCCGTGGGAATGAATCCTTGCCATCCAACTCATTCCCACAGCATCAATATGTATATATATTATAGAGTGACATGTAATAAGTTTGTTGTTTATTACTAACTGACAGTTCGGTCAGTACATTTGTTTCTTTGATATATCTCCAAATCATATCAGAATATCTAGAAAACGATAATCAATTTAATTTGTGCAAACACAAATCCTGAAAAAAGAAAAAATTGCATTTGATGATATGAGCTCGAGAGTAGTGAACGAACGAAAAAGAGGGTCGCTGCCTGCTTTCTTAAGTAGAAGAAATTTCCATCCCGCTTATTTTGGCAACTAATGATTGAGATAAGAAAATTTTGCCGTCCAGGGAGGTGCCTAGATGCGTGTCCATGAATGAAAGGGGTATTAATTTGGAGCGTTGCGTATCCATGATGGACCATTTCACTTTCATTGAAAAATGTCACTCCGATGTCGTTGCATAAATCCTTCAGCAACACTTACGGAACTCAAATGTTAAAAATACAACTCAAGTATTAGCTAGGTTGAAAAAGATATCGGCGTGAAGCTCAAGACAAACAAAGATGGACCATAAATCACATATATGCTGGAAGTGCCGCATATAGTAGTAGTAGTTGTCGTCCTCCTCCTTGGATCAAATGGTGTATGATGAGCAGTAACAAAGTCAAATGGATTTTTCCCCCATGTTTTTTTTTTTTTTTTGCTTTTTCAACTTTAAGGCAATGGGATTAACATCCTTCCACTTTGTCTCCCTCTCCCTATCTCCCCCCCACCCCCACAATTTGTGTTGTTTTAACTTTTGTTTGCTTGCTTGCTTTAATTCTTTGATTGATGTTGGTGATGGGTTGGGGGGTTCTTATCCCTGCTTTTGCCTTCAGCCATTGCTTTTTCCTCATAGGAAAGGAATATATGCTAGTGCTTCCTCAACCCTTTTGGGCCCCCCATCCCTTGGTCCAATCACCCTTGCCGTGGGCCCTTCCTGTCCGGCCCATGGGCCCCCCCACCCCCACAAAAGATTATGTTGCGTAAATCCTTAGACTGCTGATGTGGACATTGCTTTGATGGGTTGGTGTCGTTGAAGTGGAGACTTGTCCCTACCACCTCCCTCCCCTCTCCTGGACCAACTTACACGGAGAAAGATTTCGGCCTCCCACGTAATTTGCAAAATTGATGGGCGGCTCCATCACGTTATCTTGAAAATAAATCGAGTCGTATTTTATATATAATGGCAATCGAACTCAATTGCTTGCCTATTCTACTAGGCGTTGTTTATATGTGGTCTCACGTCGATTGGGAGCCGATTGGCCCAAGAGAGGCGTGTTTCGTCTGCTCCGAGTGACAAAATGGAGATGGACAACAAGGTGTTCAATTAGGACCACCTTGACATTGATCAAATTGTAAAATTTGTGAGGCGGCTCCATCACGTCGTCTTCAAAATAAATCGAGTCGTACATTGGTATGTAGCGGCAATCGAACTCAACTGCTTGCATATTCTAGTAGGCGCTGTCTATACGTGGTCTCAGGTCGATTGCGAGCTGATTGGCCCAAGAGAGACATGTTTCGACTGTTTCAAGTGACAAGCATAGATGGACAACAAGGTGGTCAATTCCTTGAAACTATTCGATCGGCATGTTTATTGATACTTGGTGCAATATTTTCTAGAAAAGAGGAACCGATATTGTAATTGGAACACCTTAATTTGTAGTACGGATTACGGTCAAGACACAACTATCCACTTTGACGATAATTTTCTACGGACATTGGGTTTTGATATTATCTGGAACGAATACGCATGTCACAATGAATAATTTTTACGAAATTGAAGTTTGAGAGAGTAACGTGCAAAATCGTGTCTAGTACAACGAACAATTTTATCATTTATCCTGTAAATGATCAGGCTAACGTTAAAATTGACCCTGGCTTCCACTGCACCACAAAGAATTACTCCCCCACTCCCCACCCTGCCACCCCCACCCCTTTGCTTGTTTAGCACACTTACTCAGTAGCCTATTTTTTTTTTTTTTTTTTTGACATCATTTCACTCTCCTTCCCATATGCATGCTCTGTTCTTTCGCCATAAAGCTATGAGCCACATTTGGATAAAGATGCTCCTGCTGTCTCCCGGTGGTTAGGGGTGCTGTTGAAGCAAATCTAGGCTCTTGGAAAAGGTGGGGACTGGGGAGTAAAGCAGAGGTACTGTACAATTTGTGCCTTCTTGCTCGATTTCAATGATACATCAACCACCGAGAGTAAAGCCCCATGGTCCTCGCAAGGGTCAAAGGTTTCAAGACAACCAAATGAAAAAGAAAAATTTCTCAGCTGCAAACCGCACATGCATGCACATATTATTATACATCAAAAAGTGCATTGACCACCCCCATCTACGCTTTGTGTTGGGTGTCCATTGGTTTGTCGAAAAGCTAGAAGGGGATTACGTTGTAAGCTCTTTCGGAGATGGGGGGATGTGGTATCTTGGTGTTATTTTCATGTCAGTTAGAATGGATCAGACAGTGGAGATGGTACTAAAAAAAAAAATTTAAGTTAATTTTTGACTAATTTCAATCGTGCTCAGCGAGGTATTTTCTGCCCTAATATTGCTATTGATATTGCTCTTGTAACTAGTTCTCTCGTATTGATAATATAACGTTTCTGTTACCAGGGGAAAAAAAAAAAACTCGCCGAGGGAATGACACGAAATGGTTTGTACCTAACGAGGCCTATTTTTCTCTGTTTCGTATATCCAAAAGACTAATTACCTTTTAGAAAACAAGTTTTCATATTACGTGCTCCCAATTTATTTGGAAAAATCGAATGCTACTTAAAAAAAGGAAAAAAGTATTATACAAATTTAAACCACCTAAAATAGGTCTATTTCGCGACTTGGTGATGGCATTCTAATTTTATCCAATTGCATTCTACGTTTAACGCTAAAAGTTTCTACGCGACATTCTTTGATGCCCTTTAGTGGCATTCTCTAATCCTCTCTGGCGATGGAAGTTGGGTCTGATCATGAATCTCCGACCTTACAAACAAAGGAGCTGAGGGGAGGTTTACAAAGTGACATGGATTAAGAGTGAGAGAGAAGGGAAATGAAGAGAATAAACTTTGATTCTTACTCGAGTTATAGGAATCTTCTTTCAATTCCGTGTATAGTGACAATTAAAAATCGTTAAATGTTTCTAATTACTTTTCTTCTAACACTTTTAGTAATAATTATTAGTAGCATTTTTTTAACGTCACTAAATAAAAATATTTAAATATTTAAATATTTAAAAATAATTAATTGTCGCCGTACTGGGACAGGGGAAAGATTCTGAATAGCAGCCAAATTTTTTACCAAATGGAAGTGGAAATATGTGGGCTTGATTCATTGTGTGGCAGAACCACGTCTCTGTCCTTGCAAGACTTTTTTGAGTGATGAAATTGACCCTTTAAATTGACTTACAGCTTCTGCATTCATTTTCTAATTATTCGGAGAAGTAATTACAATTTGAAAGTGGCTGCCCGTTAGACAACTAATTGGCAGAGGATTTGAAATCATCCAAGCACATGCCATCACTATGACGAAGTAGTTGGCAGACGTAACCCCCAAATGAGAATTTAAAAGGAGCTTGCCTTAATAAGGTCCTGTGATTGGAAGTATGTTTGCCTCCAATTGGGTCTTAATTTTTTCTTAAGAAATTTTTTTTTGGTAGCTATCCGAATTGAAGGAATATTTTTTCTAACTCCATATAACGACAATTAATAGTCGTTAAATATTTCTAGTAACTCTAAAAAAGTGTTGTTAAGAATTGTTAATAGAAAATTCTTAGTAGAAAAATTACTAAAAATATTTAGCAACTATACGGGTTTGGAGAAGATTTCTACAACTTTGTTCTTTCCGTAATTGGCTATACTTGATCTTTGTAGTTATAAGAAAATTTAATATACTAAACGCGCATCACCGCATCAGGATAGTAAAACAAATCAAGCCACTCGAGCTTGACTCGAAATCGGTAGGCCAAGTGATTGTTCATGGTTCCACTTATCGTAGTTTAACTTGAAGACTTCGTTAATTTGTGGACTCACTTGGACGGGCTACAGGGTCCTCCAAAAAACAATGCTACTCAAGTTTGGTTTGGTTTGGTTTGGTTTGGTTTGGCTTGATTTGAGACTTAAATTGTGAACGCGGAAGCTCTAACTTCATAAATGAAGGACAACAACCAACCGCGCAATACCCTCCATCGGAGACTTGATTCAAGATTTTACATATGTTGAAAGCATTCTCAAGGCTGTAAGCTGCCAATGGACAACAATTGGGAGATTTTAATAGGACATATATGGTCCCAAAATTGTCACGAACGGAGAGGACAAAGCATATATGTGCTGAACATTCTCAAGGTTCAATTATGAGATTTCCCACCATGTTCTTGTTTCTCTATACACGGCAAAAAGTGAAATGCTTCATGTGCTGTTTTGAATCCATGGCCATTTTCCAGTTCCTTGCTAGGGACCACTATTTGTAAGTTGAATTGGTTTGGTGTAATGTGGTACTTGTACAGTACTTTTGTTAACAAGATATAGACCTGTCACCTTTTCCTATCCACAAGAGCTGTTCCATCCAAATTTAACCAAGTTGGTTTGGGCATATGGAATAACCTGGCACAAGAATTTACTCTCTTCTTCCCCTAACCAGATAACAATGTCAGGGCCTTAAGAGTTTGACAAGAACAACTCTACCCCAACCGTGCAGCACTTGGCAGGTTGTGATAACAAGTTCTGGATCTAAAACAAGTCCATGGACGAAAGTATCGTGGCCAAAATGCTGCAGTTGAAGGAAAACACAGCGTCGAGTACTGTGGATGGCCTTCTAAAGCTTTGACATTCGTGGAAGAGATGAAGCCTACCTTCATGAAAAGGCACAGCACAACGATTCTTCATGAAAAGGCACAGCACAACGATTCTTCATTGATCATGAAACATGAAGTGCAAAGGTATGTCACAAAACCCTAGCCCAAAGTTAGACAAGATTGAATGAGATCTCACCAACAAACTAATCCTAGTGCACTTCATAAAAATTCTCGCCTAGGCCTTCCTCGATATCATTTCCTTTATTTTCTACTCTTCCAAAGTATGCCACGAACCAAAAAAGGGTGCAGCTTCAATCGGGGGTGTAGCTTAAATCAGAGTTCCTTCCCTAAACACGCACAAGGAGATTCCTAAAACATAGCTGCGAATGCACTCAGAAAAGAGAAACGGCAAAATAGATGCAGCAAAAGCTAAGAAATTTGATACAACTGTTGCTAAATTAACTGGTAATAATAGTCATTTCTACACAAACAAGGAGCCTATGGTATTGAACTATGAAAGAGGCATGCGCCCGCTCATAATAAATGTGAAAAATATGATCATGGAAATAAAATACAACAATAACCACAGCATGGTTCTTTTGAGCGACTCGAGGTTTCAAAATTTGAGTTGTTCCAAGATCTTTACCACCTCAGATTCACGCAAGTCATTGCCTGTCCTACTCCCAGTGTCCTCAACCGGAGCTGATAGCTTGCTTGGTAAAGAGTGAGCTATGACAGGAGGAGGATCTAGCTTTCGAGCTGGTAAAGCAGCAAAAGCCGGCACAGCCTGCCTAATACAGACAGGCGGGGAAATCCGCACAGGTCTAGGCTGGATTACTTGATGGGTGCGTACAGATGGTGCTAGAAGAGTGGGGGCAGAGTACACTGGTATTGCTGTTCTTATTGTCATAGGTGGAGCAATCCCCCGGTAAGGTGTCTTCAAGTGCCGGAAAGGAACATAAGGAGCTGCTCCTGCTGCAGGGAAGCTCAGGGGGGGGATTGTACGGCTTTCTGGTACTTGACGGTGTGATGGTGACAGAAACTGCGATACTGGGACAAGGCTTTCATTTGATATCATAGACACAGGCCTCCGGTGGGAAGCTGTCTTTTGGCATATTAAAGGGAGAATCTTAGATGTCGTTGCCACGGGAGGCTGTGGACTTGATGGTCTCGGCTTTAGATTCAAAAACTTCTTTTGAAATGGCATTGAGCCATCAGTAGAGTTGGCGATTCTCATCTTTTCCTTCAAAAGATAATTCATTAAGGCCCGTGCTATTCGAATCTGTTCCTGCTCGTCACTGTTCTCTGGTTCTGAGGATGAACTTGCATCTTCGCGTGCCACTGACCAAAAAGGAAAACATATGTGAGACTCCACACTAAAGCTAAATCTTCCAGGCTTGCTTTAGAAAGACTACATTCATGTGGAGATGAAATGACAAGATTAAGACAATAATATAAAACAATTTGCAGGTATTGTGACATTGCGCTTGGCTAGATGAGCTATTGCTTACTGTGCCACGTTCGACTTATTCCCCAGCCCCATTAATCACTGTTCCCAACAGCATCTTTGCAAAATGAAACACACAGGATAATGAACTGAAAAGGAGAAAAATCAAAGATGACAATGCATGCTCAATGGAAACTTTTAGTTTCTTAGAATCGAACCCATAAAATGCCATTAAAAACTCAAATCAAGTAAACAGCTGAAAAATCCTTGATTACAAGATCTAATGACCAGAAATTGAGTATGTCCTCCAACCCCGTGTAAATTGGAATGTTAGAAACGGGTTAAGCTTCCTGTCCTTAATAATGCAGGTAAATAGAGAAAAAAGGGAACACTTCAAAGATATAGCAACATAAAAGCAGTTCAACCTAATCATCAATTATAACGATGCACGAGATGAAGTAACCAACACTTCGAAATGCTTCATCTGGAAAACTATTATTCCTTTTTACCATTTATCCATATAGGCAACCATGTAGGCAGACCACAAGATTTAAATGGGCTCAATTGCATAAGAATAAAGATACGAGTCAACCATGTGTGCAGACCATAACGAATGGGGTCAATTGAGTAACATGTATGCAGACAATATGGACACAACTAAGAAGATGTATGGTAAGCCAAAAACACCAAATTCCATGGACGGGTTGATGGACGCAGTCTTACCATCACTTCTAGTGAAAAGTCTGTTTTTGTTTCTAACCCACGACATCCAAGCACAATTGAGCAACCTTACCAATGTGCGAAAGCACACCCTCCAAGAAACTATTTTATCAACAGAAGAATGATAAAGGACTCACGTTGTTTTAAAGATGACCAAGCAGCCATGGCTGCATTTTTCTCTGCTTGCTTCTTGTTCTTGGCAAGTTCCCCACTGAATGTGATTCCAGCCAGTTCCACTATTCCTGTAAATACAGGCTGGTGTCCAAGACCCGACCTGAAAGTCCTGTATTGTGGCAATGGAGCTCCAACTCTTTGAGCAATTTCTTGTAAGAGATTTTTGTAAACCCCGGTCTCATCCTAACCACCGAGGAATTCCAGTCAATCACTAGAATAAGCTTTCATTATAGCAAACCATTGAATAAGCAATCCTAGTAATAAGTTAACAAAACCTGTTGATAATGCAGAGGTCATAAAAAGGACTTCAAAGACATGGTGAAACATATACCTTATTTCCGGATTCTTTCGTATAGCAAGCTATATACGCTTTTCTTACTGCATTTAAAGCAACTCATCACTGAAGCGCAACTTCTAGATAGAACTAATACAAGAAGGAAAGTTTAATGTGACTTGTTTTATAGGTCAAACAACAGTTCAAAGTTCTATGGCTGCAGCACAACCCAAATTTTATAATGATCATGATATATGCAAGGGAGATAGGAGTTTCTAAGTCCAAAGTCAACCAGCTCTTCAAAGTTCTATCACTACCATCACTCATTAGACAAAGAACCATATATCCTGGCTATGAGCCGTGTACATCGGCTAATAAGTCATAAAATCAAGTTTGAAATATCATCCGCCCTGCCTATGCAGCAACAGTACAGGATTTAAGTTGATATTTGAAGGACTGGTAAATTTGTTGTAGAGAAGTCAGTTATACATAATGCCAGGAGATTATGTGGAAGCCAGAATTCTTGACCAGCAGGACCAGAGAAAATTTATAAATGTTGTGGCCAGAAAATTCATCAAGATAACTCCACATCTGGATTCGAGAAAGACCAGACATGTAGCGGTAACAAGATTTAATCGCAACACGCTAATCTAAGGCACACTCTTATCCTGTGATTGAGGAGTTTCAGCAGATGTACCACATCCTCCATTGTAGACAGGTTGACATTGAGTGCAAAAAGATTTGAATTGAGGCTGTTATGTCCTTTCATATCCTTTTTCAAATCTCGTAATCTATCTTCGCAAGAATGACAATTGTCCGGGAAAAGTTGCTTACACTCATTGAATTCATGTTCCACTTGATTATTTAGCAGAGACAACTTATGAAAATGTTTGACCCATCCTCAAATCATCTTAGGCATATTTGCGTTAATCCAAAATTTATCCCAAAGACAGCCAAATGAACAATACAGTACATATCCCAAAAAAAACATACAACTACCTAGTCAGCGGGAATTTCTATTACATACGTAGCCAATCTGCCAGGGCAACCTAGGAGTAGTACATCTACTTCATTGATTGTGATCCTACGTGGCTACGTCTAATTTATTTGTTTTGGCGCAGTAAGGTGGCATCAAGGACAGCTTGCTTAACCATATTAGTTTCACCCCTCGGGCTGGTCAAAGGAAGAGCATCCACGCAAAGGGGATAAGCAAGAAAAATCCTTGTAACTTCTCCCCAAGGGGACTCGAACCATGAATGTCGGCAATACTTCCTCAAAGGCCTTACCTTTTGAGCTAATGATTTGCCTGGAGAGAAAAGTTGGTCAGTAACTTCTATCCTATACCATACTCTACTGTTAGTAACTAGAGGATGAAATCAAGATGTTAAGTGTGCAGCAGCATAACTGAATGCTCAAATATTCACTCAAAGATTGGGAACAGGATTTTGGCAATTTGTGCCAAGATTTGGAGGAAACAAAAGCCACGCTACATTATTCATGACAGTTGAGCATTACATTAAACTCACTTATCAATATGGTAATAAAATCTTAAGCATACCCATTAGGATCGCATCCCGGTCCAAGAATGTAAATGCTTTAATCCCGTTCCTATTGCCGTTCCCCACACACGCGTGCACTCACACGCACTATTGAAACCCAATAGGTAAATTGTATCCAAAAATATGTGTGGTTCAAATCAGCAAAGAAAAGAATGGTTCCTATGTCACATTAGCCAAGCAAGTGGGCAGGCACATGGATGCTCCTGCAGGACATTTAAGACTACTAAGCCTATTAAATGAAGAGAGGCAAGACTCTGACTCTTACGCTTGCTCTTGATACCTATCCCCATGTGCCACATTAAACTCTATTAGTCCGAAAGCACTATATTACACTTTAGTTACCTGCGTAATTACTGCCAACTATTCAATGCAATCATACTTATCCCAACTCCCACATTGCATTTGCATGCATGATTACAACATTAATAAAATCGATTCAACACAGATACAAAACAAAGATTGATTCGTAATCTTAACTAATGCAGACCCAGTACATAATTGACTTGAATTTCATTTAATATAATGTCTCAACTACAACTCCAAGTTCATAATTATCGTAATTCCTTTACAATAAAACAGGGGTCATACTTCGTAGGTCTGATTTCATACTACCCAGAGAGAAGAAAAGGCCCACATAAACCAGAAATTTTCAAAGGACGAAAACACCCCTCATTTAAGGAATTGACTACACTAGGCCCAAAACAGCTTTTAATGGGGAGATAAATAGGGACAAAAGTAGAATAGATGGGCCTTTAATTATGCCCCTTCCTAGAAATTTCTCACCCTTTCCAACTGTACCCAAATACCCCCTTAATCATCCCCATTCTTCTTTGACCACAACACAACCAAACAGACCAGGGGCATTACATTCATTTCATCTACTAACCGGGAAAATCATTTCCGGAACATTAATAATGTTTGACTGACCATTAGAAAGGAAATTTGACAGCCGTTAAACATAACGGATAAAGGAGAAACCCTACCGGAAACCTAATCGAAACCCCCTCAATAGCCCCACTGTTCTTTCACCAGACCCAAACAGAGTAAGGGCACTGTAGTCATTTCCCTTACTGCCATTATTCCTCGTGGAAACAATTTCCGGCGAAGGGGCAGTGTAAACGTGAAAAGTGACGGTGGTCAAGATGACGGAGAGAAGGAGAAAACCCCAACGGAGTGGGTGGGAAGGAAGGGACTTACGAGGATGCGGGCGGCGAGGGAGGGGGAGGGGCCGCGGGAGGAGAGGGAGGCGAGGGCAACCTCGGCGGCGGCGTGCTCTGCCTGGCGGAGGGTGGAGCAGTGATGGGGGCTCTCGAAGGACTCGCCGTTGAAGCTCGCCACGGCCTTGAACCGCGGCGCGTGGTCCGGGCCTTCCCGTATGCACGTGTAGGACGGGAGGTTGAAGCAGCTCCTCTGCGCCAGCTCCTGCAGCTGGTTCTTATACATTTTCCCTCTTAGTCTCTATATGTACGTTTTTGTGCATGTACCGGGTTGACTGGCCGGAAAACGAAATGGGCTGTCACCGGAGACTGGGAACCGGCGGCTGAGTGAGATGGGTGAGAGAAAAGAGGGTGGTGTGGTGGGTGTGTGTGTGTTGGAAATGCTTTTTTATTGCGAGAGAGAGAGAGAGGAGTCAACTATATATAGAACGTTGGGGGGTGCATGGATGTCATCTCCTTTTTTGGCCCTAGACTAGATATTCTCAATCTATTTGTAGTTTTATGAGGCCTATTTATTTCTTAATAATTTGAATTTCAATTTGGTTCAGATTCTTGTATTTGAAATGCTATGTTTGGATACTTTTTTCTGTTGTTTTTGGTGTGTACATTGTTCGAATAGAGAGTCCGTAAAGTCTTTTGACATCTTAGACAACTTTTGTCGAGATTGTTATCGTATCAATCTTTTTGCCAGTAAAATATATTTAACAATAATTTTTTATTTATAGCAGATAAGCCTATTTCTAGATGAGTTACCACCTACCTTACCTTCAAGACATGAATGCTAGAGAATGCTGACCTAAAAAAGAAGGGTTAGAGTACAATTTTACATTTGGCCTAATTTGAAATTTGTACTTTAAGTATCATCTCGGTACAGCTTAAAGACTCAATATTTGAAAAGTACCAAATGAGTACCTAAAGTGTGTTTTAAAACCAAATTAGTCTGAAGGTTGATGGACGGTGGAATCTAGCAAAAAGTCCAGGGCATGACTGTGTTTATAAAAAAAATTTCAAGTGGCAATCCTTTGTCCATTCTTCTTCTTCTCCCCCCCCCCCCCCATTTCACATCGTAAAACACACACAACCCCATAACACTTACACACACATAACTTAGTTGCAGTCGCACATCTTCTTCTTCTTCGTCCCCCTCTCCCCCTTCCCACATAGACACGCCCCCACAAAACACACAAAGAACCCATACACCATCTAACACAAACACGTGCACCCTCCACCCCGTTTCACTCACACACCGACACTATAACACACACAATCCGTTGAATCATCACCGAATAAATGCAAGAAAAGCAGTTTTATCGGATCGACATTGAAGCGGTGGAAGTTTCGCGATTTTGCTACGTCGATGCAACAACGAAGGGAAGGATTCATGTGTTTTTTACTCCAAAAAACAAAGAAGAAATTTGTTGGG
Organism: Escallonia herrerae; assembly: GCA_033070095.1. Taxonomy (NCBI): domain Eukaryota; kingdom Viridiplantae; phylum Streptophyta; class Magnoliopsida; order Escalloniales; family Escalloniaceae; genus Escallonia; species Escallonia herrerae. The sequence continues at coordinate 79,606 of JAVXUP010000677.1, read as the reverse complement.
GGAGGAGGGGTGTGAAACATGTGTGTGTGTGTGTGTGTGTGTGTGTAGGTATGTGTTACGGCGTGTGTAGGTCGTGTGGGTTATTTGTTTTATGCATGTGTGTGTGTGAAACGGAAGGGGTGTGTGTGTGTGTGTGTGTGTGATTTTTCTTTTAGAGAATTTCATTCCATTGATCGTATTGTGATGACATGGATCAATCAACTAGATAAGATGCCCACACATATCTATTTTATGAACTTTTTTTCATAAAAGACGGTCATACCCTGGACTTTTTAACGACTTAAACCGTACATCAGCCTTCAGAATGATTCGGTTAAAAAATGGTACTTTAGGTACTTTCGAAATATCGATTCCTTTTGTTGTATCGGAATTGATACTTTTGGGTACAAATTTTGGATTAGCCCTTTACAACTTATCAAATGAATAAAAGGAATAGCAAGTTCTCTTCAATTTTTAGCACTCTTGCTCATATGTCATATAGCAGTCAAATTCTTTTACATGAAAAAATGAGTACACTACATAGAAGTAGAGTTGTCAAATAGGCCGGACCTGGCCGATCCAGTCTGGGCCTGATGGGCTTTTGCATTGTAGCAGGCCATGCCAAGCTCGGGGGCTGAGGGTGACGGGGCTGAGCTCACTCATAGTAATGATAGCCCAGCCTTGGGCCCTAGCCCAAGCCTTGGCCTAAATTTCCAAGCTGGGCCCAGGCCGTTCCATTATTTTAAATTAATATTTACTTTATTTAAATCCTTTTTAGTTTTTTAATGAACCTAATTTTATGATAAATTTTTTACTATGTCCTCCTTCAATCTAGGCTTGTGATGATTGCTTATCACATGAAGTTACCTACTTTTGTTTTCCCTAAATCCCTACTCAGTGTGGTTTATTATATTTTTCATTTTGAATCTAGTTTATTAGTTTGGAAAATATCTTGTTAGGACCATTTAAACTAAACTTTGAGAAAACATATTTTAAAAAGTTGAGATTGAAAAAAAAAAAAACCAGAAGTAACCTAATCATCTTCACGATCTTGAATGTCAAATGTCCTTCTGCCTATTTTTAATTGATTTATATTACTCCTGATATTTTGTATCAAGATAATCTTTCTAACAAAGACATAACTTCAAAGTATTCAGAGTTAAGACGACTCTCCTTGTTATTCAATACGCTTCTGAGTACAAAAAAACACGAATTCCGAAACAAGCGTGAAGGTTTGTGCCGGTATTATATCAGGTGCAATCTGGGATAAAAAAATAATAATTTTTTTTCCTTCAAAAAGTTAATAAAACAAAATCGTTTTACTCTTGTATTGACAATGAACTATAATGATTAGTATATCAATTTCATCAAAGGGAGAAAATAAATATAAATCTGGCAAATGTCTTCCGGTCTTGGCTATTTTGCTACTAATACGAGTCATTGTATCTTTGGTTGCAGATGATGTAATGTGCACAAGCATGTCAATATAACTTCGATAATAGTTATAAATTTGTATGAATGACAAACCTATCAATTTTAAAAGGTAGTTTGATGCAGTTGAACATACCTTACTGTATTTAAAACTTCTATAATTGCATAATTTACACTAAATAACTTGAACCGAGAATCCAAAACAGTAGACACAGAAGACAATTCTGATCAATACTTTAAACTCTAAGGTCCATTTGTTTAGCACTAAATATTAAACTTTTAAAATTTTTAATAATTTTAAGTATTTCTAGTACAGCGTAAGAGGGTGTGGGATAATAATTACCGGACAATTGAACTTTAGACTTGCAAAAAACCTTCAAAAAGTCAATCATATATCCAGCTACCTCCCATCTATCGGATTTGGCAAGCCTTGTGAGAACTTAGGTTAATATGTAACGATTATAGACTTGTTTGTATACTAGAAATTGAAAAGCAGAAACTAGGCCTTTTAGAGGGAAAATTATTTTGATCACAAAAATATTTAATTCTTGTTTTCTTATTCCTAAAGAATTAACAGGCATAACAATATCCATTTTCTTGAATATAAGTGATCCTGCAACAGTTAAACCAACTTGAATAATTAAATTAATTATATGGTAAACACATTGAACATGAAAATTATTTGGGTCAAATACACGTAAGTACCCTGGAACTACCACAAAGTCTCAATTAAGGGTCCTAAAGTTTAATTTTTACACATAAGGGCCTGTAACTCCAAATTTGCAGTAAGTAAGTACATCCGTCCACTTTCTTAACGATTGAGGCTTTTCCGTCAGGGGCATTTTTGGGTTTCTATATTTGGGTGTTTTTCTCTTCTTCTTCTTCAAAATTTCACCTCTCTCCTCCCCATCCTCATTTAATCCCTTTCTTTCTCTCTCTTTCTTTCCTCCTCTCTTCTTCCCCTTATTTTCTTCGTACTGCCCGAACTGTTCTTCCTCTTTCTATTTTCTTTCTCTGTTTCTATTTTCTTTCTTGAAGTTGTTTTGGGAAGCAGGTTAAAGAGGCTGGAAGAGGAAGCTGTTCATTTGGACATAGCCCTTCTTAAGCTGAATGGAACTACTTCCGGCACGATTGCTGCTATGAACGCAACTTGATTTTGACCATGTTCGATTCGAAGTCCTCGATTTTGGCTTCGAACATCCCAAGTGTTGTCAACTTTGATTGAATTTCAGCCACTTGAGTCTTAATTCCAGTCAGAGACTTCTTTTCGAACATGTAGCCCAGGGAAGGGAAGACTGTGATGACCCAACAGGCGGCGAGGCAAGGGAAAACCACACGGTTGGCAAGAGGCAGGAGCTTTTTATACAAGGGTTTTGGCTCTTTGAGGAGGGGAACGAAAAATTGAGGCGCCGGTCGCCGATCGCCGGCGACAGGTATGACGATCATGGTTGATGCTGATCGGTCGTCGAAGAAGGTTCAATTGAAGCGACTGGCTTGAATAACCCTTTTCTTTTTGTTGTTCTGTGACGGTAAGCAGGGTGGTGTGGATCTGGTTCCTCACCCGCCGTCGTCGTGGGTCCTTTGTGATAGATCGGTGGGTGGCACCAGTCACCACCGGTGGTTGCTGTCGATCGTGGCAGTGGTATGGCCCTAGTGGAAGTTGACGACAGATCTGCGCGTGAGAGGAACTGAGCCATTGACAACATGCCTCTTATGATCTGAACGAAGATCTGCCGCCGATGGTTTCTTCTTCTTAAGGAAGAAGAAGTGAAAAATTAAAAAAGAAAAGAGGAAAAACACCTAAATATGGAAACCCAAAAATGTCCCGACGGAAAAGCCTCAATCGTTAAGAAAGTGGACGGATGTACTTACTTATTGCAAATTTAGAATTATAAGCCCTTATGTATAAAAATTAAACTTTGGGACCCTTAATTGAGACTTTGTGGTAGTTCCAGAGTACCAACGTGTATTTGACCCAAACTATTTCCACCTAATATAGAATTCATTTCGTCTTTCACGATTCAACAGTAGCATTACTATTAGAAGTATTACCAAAACTACTATTATTACCTTGTACCGATTTTAAAATTCTCAAATACTCTATGTATAGTACTAGTAAGGGTAGATGCATCATGTGGATGTGAAAATATTTCGAAAGCAATGATTCTTTTCTAAATAACACAATCTGCACTAATTTTATGTGCCTTAAAAAATAACTAAGAAGATTAGGAGATCTCCAAACATTAAAAGTGAGATTAAATTAATATCAAAGTTTTCAAAATTATTAGTCAACCGTTATTTAGCTACACTATATTGTTTCTTTGTATCAGACCTAGTAGTATTTTCATGAACCTTTTTATACAAAGGTTGCCCATAATTATGTAAATATCTAGTATACTTCTCATTATTAACAAAGTTGAAAGGCTTTTCGGTGTGCACAATAAATTCAGTATGACCGCCTCATCGTTGTCGCTTATCATAAATAAATAGCTTACTGTCAAAAGATAATTATGTTTAACTATCATTAATATGGCTTTATTGAGATATACACTGCAATAAAGGTCTATTAAGATGTGAATTACCATTACTATGAGAAAAATATTTTTTCACAATACTTACATTGAGTTATGGATACACATCAACCATAAAATGATTCCAATACTTCGTTTTCAGATTTCTCTATGTCTTTTCGATTTCTGGCAGGCTTGAGGTAGGATTACTTGGTCCATCATGTCTACCACCACTAATTGGATTAAAATTATACATAGTAGTATTAGTCTCACCAAATGAGCTGCATGCTTGAATAAAGTGTTGTTGATGTTGTGAAGGGGTATATTCAAAATCAAGAATGTTTTTGGTGGAAAATCGAGAAGTTTTTGGGGTCTATACCTACTAGTGATTGCTCTTAAAATTATACATAGTAGTATTAGTCTCGCCAAATGAGCTGCATGCTTGACTAAAGTGTTGTTGATGTTGTGAAGGGGTATATTCAAAACCAAGAATGTTTTTGGTGGAAAACCGAGAAGTTTTTGGGGTCTATACCTACTAGTGTCTGCTCTTAAAATTATACGTAGTAGTATTAGTCTCGCCAAATGAGCTGCACACTTGACTAACATACCCCTTGAGGTGCGAAGAATGTGAAGAGAATGAGTTGATTTATACATTTTTCAAATCTCGCAAAAGACCAACATACCCCTAAGCTAGCAGTTTCTACTTGTTCGAAATGGTGATTAGAATTTGGTTAACCAAATATACCCCTCAAATTAGCTATTGTATGAATGTTGGAGTGGTAAAATTTTTATTTTTAAAAAATATGACTTTTCGAGGAGGGGCGGAGGGAGGTTCAAAATTTTGATTTTTGATTGATTTAGCAGGCCGAGTTGGGCCAGAGTTAGACTGGATAAGGGCCGAACTTGGACTGGATTACGTGTCGGGCCAAGCTTGGGCATCTTTTTGGGAATAATGAGGTCCAGTCCGGTCCAGATCCTTGGCCCTTGTAGCCCGGGCCTGCATTTTTAGTAGTGCGGACCCTTGGGTTGGACCAGCCTGACCCTTGGATCCGCGGTTTGACAATACTGTATAGTAAGAGAAGCTAATTCGGTTTAGTTACTTTTTACTTTTCAAACATATAAATTACCTACACACATACAAAATGCATATACATACAGATACACATTCATATATAACTAATTAAAACCCCGTACTATGCACGAGACCTTGTATATAAATATTCAACTAGTAGTTGTGAAAAGTGGAGGAAGGGAGGTCATAGGTGGGATGGTTAGAAGTCATAGAATAGGATGGTTACCTTCTGACCAATTATACCTAATACTTATTTGATTGCATTAAAAACATAAAAAAAAAAAACAAAACAAAAGTAATTTTCTCACCAGTGATATGTTACCACCTATTTAGTTATATTTAAAATTAAAAAAAAGCCTAAAAGATTAGGATTTGAGGTTGGAAGGCGAAGAAGGTCGAATCCAAATACATATAATATAGATTTGTTGACCCAATATTTGGATAGAAATATGTCTTATTCTCGCTCGTACGACACTGTCAAAGATTTCTACATGATCAATTTCTCCAAATTTTTAGCAATACATACAAATCAACATGCAATTAGTTAGCAAAAAGGTTAAAACAGTAGCATTGATTTAGGATAAATCGAATATGTGTGTCACCATAGGTGAAATGCCTACGGTGCGCCTTAAAATGATATTGTTCCGTTATAAAAGAAGAAAAGCTATCGAACCCAGCTCAAATATATCAACTCATCCCAACTCTTTCCCATCTCCAGTTCTTACTCTTAATGCCTTCATCTAGGGTCCAGCTTAGCATCTCATCTACTAAAATTCAACTGCGAACTTTAACCTAAAGGGGTGGTGGAATGACAAAAGGGCCTTGAGGAATAACCTTAAAGCCCCGAGTTTGAATTCCCATACCAACGGACGATATAAATTGCAAATATGACAAAGGCGGTATAACTTTCTTTGACGGCCGTGATTTGTGATCCAATTTGAGATAAAGGCGAGGGTGAAAAGCAATTAAGTTTACCCATCAAAATTCCAACCTCGTTAGATATTTTCTATGAACTATTCACCAAATGAAACTTCTGACCGGCTGTTGGTGATCAAAAGGTGCAAAGTGCATTGAAATCCTGCGATCTTGGTTGGAACAAGGATTTGCTCCCGCGGGAGGCATGGAGTGAGATTCACGAGGAGGGATGACAATTGAAATATTAGTGACCTGCAACTAACAACGGCCAGACGGAAGAGACCAAGTCTCTTAAGTCATATATTTCAAACCCCATCAAGGCATTTCACCTGTGTTGACACACAAGAATTCGATTTGCTCTTATTTAAAACTTTCCTCTTTTTCCGATGCAAAGTTTCCTTTGAAATGTAAACCAGATGCGGAAGAAGACATGGTCTCTGACCACAAGGGAAAGTCTAACACCAAGTGGCAAGGTCTTAAAGCAAAGGCCTTTTTTTATAGTGGACTTGCACTACCCTTTTCTTTTGGACCGAAATGGCTCTACGTTAGAGGAAATACAGTTAGAGAAGTGCCCACATACCATCAGTCAACCTAAATGGCAGAAAAAGATGGCGCGAAGCCAAAACCAGGATTACTGAGAGCTTTATTTTTCAATCAAGACAAGATTTCCTTTATTATTCAATCAAGATGCTGATTTCACTATGGTGGACCGCGGAAGAAGGTGAGTGGGAAACAACTCGAGTCTGCCTATTGACCAAAGTCTGCACAATTCCATAGAAAAGTAGAGTTGCTCATCCGTTATAGTTCGACTCGTAAAGGTGTTTTTGAAGAATTACCCTCAGAGATCGTCCGGTCGAGTATTCTTTTTGGCGCAATCTAAATCACAAAGGACTTGGATTCCTTGTCAATACTCTAGACCTCTTTTTGACTTGGCACGATGCTCGCAAAGCTGACCTCATTTATCCACCATAAACCAGTAATATTCACCCTCAGACACCGCAAAAACGGACTTGTTTCCTTGCAATGAATAAACTTTCAGACTGCACTTCATATGACATATACCGTGGGATAGAAAAGGTTACAACAGTACACAAACAATTGATGAACTAATAATGCCGTGTGAGAATGCGAAACCGCATCCCTGAAAATACAGGAGGCATGTAAAAATGAGGCAAGATGTTATTGATTAACAAAATTAGAGTACATTTGTATACATAACTTCTGGGGAGGTTCACCATGAGAAAGGGCTTGCTCCCAACAAAAAGATTTCGTTCTCAACATCTTTCACCCACTGACAAACCCGGTTACACGTCTTAATAGCCAGTGCCTGTAAAATTAGCAAAAAGTTAGCAAAAACTAGAAACTACTTTCAAGGACAGATCACATGCTTGCTTTACCAGGACTCTGTTCGAGTTCCTTGGTATCACTGAAAGTTTGCTTGACTACAAATTTCGTAGTCTCATTCCCGTTCACATGGTCGACAACGTTTTTTGTGATTGCAGGGTGGATCTCAAATAAAAATTTTCTTTTTTGATAAAATTCCCCTGAATTTGACTTCTTAAAGCTAATTTGCCGTGGCCAACAAGAAAAAGAACACACACGAGCTGCCCTGTAGATCAAGCAACACTCGCCGGTAGGTAGGTAACACAGAGGCAGTAATTCTGAAAATACACTTTCAAAGGACCCCAAATACAGAAATTTGTGGCTTGATTGATTGAAATAAAATCATAAAACTGGAAATTTATACTTTTAAGTTGAAGTTATTGTTCACCGAAAAATCTTCCACTAAGCCTTTGCTGTAAGGAGTGATAAGAGCTTACACTATATGTTCTCTCCAAACCTCGTCAATTTGTTGCAGAAGGTTCAACACCAATTTGCTAGCAAAGGTTCAAAAGTTTGCTGATTATTGCTAATTTGTAATTTGAGAAAGTGAAAGCAAACCTTTTTATACAGTAAAAGAAATATGATACCAGTTTAAACATTAAGAAAAAATAAAGGTAAGTCGAACTACAAAATTTTCTGAACTATGAAAATTTAAATAGTGACCTAGAATCAAACCTGGTCCAACAATTTAATAAAGCAGAATAAGATTGCAAACCGAAAACATGCATATGTAAACATTTAAGGCCCGACATATGAAGTTCTCGAATATAAGCAAGAATCAAACCTTGTCTGCAAGTGGATCAAACGCTGCATAAAGTTCGAAATCCTGAGTGACCCAGCAGAGTAAAACTGATACATAAGAAGGATCAATAGTGATAAACCGCCTAAGAGTTTCCAGAGATATAGATCAGCTACACCATAGCATATTATTGTTAATAGTACCAAAAGAGATTAAAACAAGAAACAGTCAACCTTTATCACCAGGAAAGGCAAGAAGCAGAAAAAAAGGAGATAGAAATATAGAACTCGTGGAGAACAATGAGAGGCAGCAGATTATCTATAAAAAGGATTTTTGTTGTGTTTTTGCTTCTTGATGGGTTTGATGCCTGAACCTCTTTAAACCCAAAGCGCGGAGAACTTTCGGGTAGGACAGCATCAACCCATTTTTTTGTTCCTTGATCTTTGTCCAAATCTAGGATTGATCCTGAAATAAAAAGACCAGAACAACTAGAAAGTACATTTTTAAATTGTTTAATTCTTTTTTTTTATAGGAAAAGATCAGAAACCAAGGAACAGGAACGTTACTAAACGCTTGAATCTTTAGCTGCAGTCATTATAATGGAATATAGGGTTGGCAAGATTGGTAATGTAGCAAATTATAAGAATCCATCTAACGGTTTTTTGAGAACATTAAATTAAAATCTCTAACTAATCAAAAAGAAAAAACATTAAAAATCTCACAAATCACAAGCCTCATGTTATGCAGCACAGAAAAATGTTGAGCAAGAATCTACTCTAAAAGCTTAAGTTCCGAGAGAATGAGCTCAACAACGTAACATTAGAATAAGAGCAAGCACAAAAGTGATTGGTGGAAGAAGGAATAATAATTTTGGTGTAGATGAGAAGGGTCGTGAAACCGGGGGGGAAGAAAACGAGGCATGTAATTCCTCTGAACAAATCAGTCGGTTGCTCATGATGAGTTGGGGTTCATCTGGTCTAGATGGCTATTTTGATATGGGAAGAGCCTCTTTCTAAAACCGAGGGAGATGTCCTTTCTTACAACAATAGAGCATTGCACATCAAGAGACAAATCAAAGGGCACATCTACAGAAAGGATCATAATGTGCTCACAAGAGCACAGACATAAGGAGGATAAAATGCAAGCTAGGAGAGTCGAACTCGAGGCCTAACCAAAAAAGTGCCATCATACTATTTTTAGCAAAAAATTGGGGAGCGAGTCCATGCTGCAGGCTCATATAGAGACATGATCTAGTCTGCTTCAAGAGCTTAAGCTGTCGGAGATCGAGGCCAACTCCCCCTCAATTGCACGTGGAAGGACCAACCAAACGTGCATTAGTGCAGGAACACTTACGGTAAGGTGCGCAATTGCCCACCATAAGATTTGGAAAATAAGCTAATTACTACAAAATTTCTTAAATAGACAAAGTTGCTTAAGGATTGCCGACCTTATGCTGTGGGAAAAAATTATACAGAGGACTTGATTGCGCACCTTAGAGGCAAAGCCTTGGCAAAAAGTTCTGGCCTCGCCACTGCAAACATGCATGGCATAACCAACGCAATAAAGTTCTCACCAGGAAGCAAAAATACACCAAAGCAATAGCAAGATACCCAAAAAGACCCAAAAGCTAGAGCCCTTAGGTCCTGGGTCCATCCAATTCATAAGTTCTGCAGTTGACTTCAGTTTTTCAATGTAAGATAACGATCAAGTTGAATATTCAACTCCGCCAAGGCCATACATTGAGCATTATGTTCCCTTGCATGTGGCAGAACATATTTTGGTTGGACCAAACTTGTCGGAGATTAGACTTGGTGAAGTAGTTTTATTCTTTTATTATTGGGGTCGGGATTGAATCTACCCCTTATACCCCCATGCTATATTTTATGTTACTATGTAAGCTTACGCTGTCAGAGAACGGACCTAATAGTGTATATCACACTTCACGAGTCTTCTTTATGGATGTGAATATGTGAACCCCAGCACAATCACAAAAAGGTGTTAATCACAATAGCTATTATTCTTAACTAAGTCCTAAAAAATGGCTCAAAGAAATGGTCAAAACCATATGTATGGCTCAAAGAACTAATCACAATAGCTATTATTCTTAAGCTCTAAAATAAAACAAGTCAAAACCAATTAGCAAACACCATATGTAAGGCCCCAACCAGAAGTTGACAGTGATAACTCAGCAGGATCGTAAACAAAAAACGAAGATATATATCCTAACAAGTTAAACAACACCAGTTGATTTACACACAGAAAGTACCCAAGGCAATACACTACAGGAGGAATTGCCATCACCTAGAATTTTAACTGTCATTTAGTTCATTATGAATTTCTTTAGTCAACTGCCAACGAGTCAACAGCTTCAGCTCAAAATCGTATACCGAGCCCGGAACAATATTACTCTTTGTTGCCCAAAGCACCACTGTTGTAGGTGATTTCCTCCCCTTCCATATCAAGTGTTTAGACTAAGGCACGACGCCAGGACGGTTTGTAGGTTTTCCAAAAGAAGATACTTTTAACAGGAAATACCATAATATTTTGCCTACAACCACTTCACAAAAAAGGAAAAAGAAGAAGAAACAAACCATTAGCAATCCACATGACAATGAAATCCTCCCATTCTGACTGCTTAATTAGAGAAGGGGTCCCAAAACCCAATTACAACTTTTATAAAGATCTAGTGACCTGGGTAGCTTTTTATGTCTCTTGTTCCACTTTATCTTTTTTATGCTATGTATGTTTTGGGTAATTCAGACAATTATGGACCTGCTAATATGATGCTCACCCTGTCAAATGTTATACCGCCAACATAGGATGCCTTACAAACGGGGAAATGTAGACCGGGGGCTTTACCTTCTTCACGATGTATGCATGCATATACATGATTCACATTTTTCCCGGATTCACAAGAAATATTTCCGATGCCCCTGGCTGATCACTTCTTGACAGATTCAAAGAGTGATTGCTGAGTTAATAGAGGCCTTTCTTAAGCAGCTACCTTTTCTGAGAGGTTTAACGTGTTTTGGCTCTCTTTCTGCTAAGATTCTACTTAGGAATACAATTTACACTCTTAAGTAGATGATTATGATATCTATTGTATTCAAATCGCATGGCATTGTGTGACTTATGATAGCTGAAAATTTCCTCTCAAAATTCTTAACTCGGCACTAGCAACATCTCACTAAACATAATTTCATTCAAAATAGTACTCTAATGAAATATGTTATCTATTCAAAAAAAACATGAAAGCAGAAACTCGTATTTAATTGATGGTGGAAAACACGATCTCAAGGGGTCGATCTTAATGGGTATCTTGTATTCTTGTTTTGTGTTCCTCTACAAAATCTCCACAATGAACCCTAATGTTTCAAATAACAAGTCCATGCCTTACAGAAAAGAGCAAACCTTAAAAACCATCGATGCATGAGCATCTTCAAATTTTCAGTCATACTGGGAGAAAATAGCAGTTAGGAGATAGTAATATACCATAGTTTTCATCCCTTCTAAACTGAGTTTTATGTGGTCCATTTCCTTTATCATGCATGGAGGAGTACAGCTTTTGGTAAGCCCTATATAATCTGCAAAACAATCCAAAATATATGGGAAATAACTTTCCAAGGAGATGGAAAACATTTCTCGAAAAAAGTTGACGTTGGTATTAGCAGTCATACCTTTTCTGCTGTTGGGAACTGTTAATTGGTGATGAGAACTCTGAAGATACATACTGGTCCAGATAAATACTGCGATATATGAAGTGCCAAAGTCCAGCAGGACCACCAATGCCAACAAATGCTTCACTGAACCTCTCTGGCGAGTCCGTTGCCAGTCTGGGCCGACCCAAATGAGGGGACAGATGTCCGGGGTGAGGAGATGGATCAACAGGCAAATCCTCAACACGCATGCCACCTTCCAGCATGGACCTCTGAATTTCACTCAAAACATTTGATTTCAAAAGGACCATTTCAATTCGAATCCTGCAGAGCAGTTCCAAATTAAGAAAAAGAATAGTACAACTTAGGAAGAAGTCATTTTTACACAAAAGACTGGTAAAATAATCTAGTGACAGACGTGAAAAACCAACATGCAATCACAGTCTAAGCACGTATCCGAATGCTCAGGCCTCAGTCATGAAATTCACTTGTTTACTTTCCAAAAGTAAAAGCCACGCATTTTCATGCAATCCTTTTGAGATTGTAATCTACACATTCACTCTTTATTAATTAAGCAACATAATTTACCTGCAGTCTTTAAGATGAAAAAAGGCATCTGAACTTGTCGTAAGCAACATCAAGTATGTATCAACCTGAAACGGAATGTATAGCAATTACTCTCATCTTCTACAAACTACAAGGGGAAATAAACCCATGAATACCATTTTCTTACAGAACTAACTAAGTAAAAAATTACTTGCGCATCAAATTTGACTGTGTAAGAAGGTAATTTCTTAAATATAAGCCTCACTCACGTCAAGATAATGCACATAAGCATATAAAAATGCCATGGGATTATATCTTGGCAGGCAAATTGGCGAGAAAGATTCAGAGGTCCTGCATCAAACCAAAGACAACTGTAAAACAAAAAACGGCAAAATGAATACTTTAACAGGGCTAATTACAAACTTCAGTTCTGCTATGTGTTTTCATCTAATCATACATCCATCTTGAGCATGAACTAAATGCTAATCGTTGATGGGTCAGTATTATAAGGTAAAGTCGACAGTAAGTTCACTAGGAAAACATAAAAATACTATGCGGACACCTATAGTTTGCTCCACTTACCCCAAGTGTAATAGGAATAAGACTTCAAAATAAGACACTTTAAGCTGCTTACAGAAAATAAGACACTTTATACAAGACTCAAATAACAGTCTTACCCCAGATTAAGATGTAAGCGCAGCAACCGTCAAAACACCACTGGCTATAAAAGAGTTTCAACATCATAAAACTAACATGAATAAGACTTAAAACACTAGGTTTCGTAATACAGTGTCCAAAGTGTGAAATCAAGTAAATTTCTTCCTACCATGCTCTAGATCGAAATCAACTACTCGTCTAGCTTATGCCCACTAACCAATGCTAGGCAATACAATGCAGCAAATTGAATGGAACAAGATCGATATAGAAAAATAAAAGCCACAGGGATTGCAAGCCAAAGTTTTAGAGTGCATGAACACTTCTAAAATTTTAATACACAGCAAGCAGAGACTTCGTGTAAAAAAACTGAGCCAAGAAAGCCAAGACAACACCACACAAAAAGACATGGTTTGAGTTTATAGCGAAACTTAACTATTCCTGCTAGTGCATGTGGAGTAATATAACTAGACATAAAAATAATAGCGCGGGGGGTTTGTGTTTTTTTGGGGGGGGGGGGGGGGGTAGTATAAAGATGACCAGATATGAAAGACAGAGTCGCGAAAGTACTCATGCCCTAACACTTTTTTCCCGGTGATTAATTTCCAAAGGAAAGTGAACTTAATAAGTGGAAAAGGAGAAAAAAATCTCAGTGAACTAGGAATTTTATTCCTATGATCGAGTATTAACATATTTTTTTCCTCCAGCCCCCTACAAGAAAGAAAGCAATAAGTGTGACGTGATATTTGTATATAGACAACAGAGATAAATCACATTGCCCTGTCAAATGTTCAAGAAAGATGACAAAGTAGTTTCCAAAGTGAATCATACTTGCCTAAATGATTCAGATGACATGACAAAGTTGGCAAGTAGCAGCATATCATCAGGATGAAGGGATGCTTTTTGTGCACCAACCAGACTAATGACCTGCATTTAAGCTGCAATTAGATAGATTCTTTGGCCGCAAGACTAGAAGAACAGAAGTTGTAACGGTCTTGAACAAAGAAGATAAAAAGAAAAGATGAAAAAACCTTGTGTTTACACATCAATATTGCAAACAATACACCAGAATCAGCAACATCTTGTAATATGGCACCTGCAGCTTGCCTCGTTGCATAAGCAAGGGGAAGACAAGTGTATGCATGAAGAAAAGTGGCAGGATTCCTGGATCAAGTAAGTAGCGAACGTAAATTAGCACCATAACCATTTCATAACTTGTAACTAGCCCACGTAATGTTTTTTACATAAAAAAATAAGATAGCAGGCTGACTTCATCAAGATATCTATAAAAATGCATGTATGTACCTTTTTTAGCACTTTTAGTGCAGAAAATCAACAACAAAACAAAAATTAACAATCAGCAAGTTGAGTCAACTGAATTAAGTCTTTATAAGGTAAAAATTGTTCCAGAAATGTTGGCAATCTTTAGTGTACTTGAATAAAAGCGGCATGTTGGGTAATTGGTCGAATTGAGCAATGACGGATCAGGTGGAAACAACAAATGGAAGAAAGAGGAATCCACATAATTGAGCTTGAGACTGTAATTAGACTAGGCAACTAAAAAAATTGTACGAATCATATCTTCTGGAACCACAAATAAAATATTCGTAACACAAGCTTCATAAGACTTACCCAAAATCTATCAAATGCTATTAAATCAAGTTGTAAGGTGTAATATTCAATTCATATATAGTCCTAATCAACAAACTAAAGCAAGGGTTAGTGCTGAACAACAAGTTCAGAAGAAGCATTGAACCCAAAATGATAAGTAGGTCCAAAATAGAAAACTTAACCAGAGAAACAGGGTACAGATGTATGAAAATATAAAAAGGATTGATGGCAAAAGAAATTCTTCATTAAAAAAATAAAAGACAAATCAGGGCCAAGAGAAGCTCGATCATCCACTGCGTGGGTAAGATTGGAAGACTACCAATCAACAGTATGTTAGCATTTGAAAGATTGACTTCTGAAGTTCTGCCTTAACTGTTAGAAGAGAAGATAGTAACATCGTAGAGGGATCATCCCTGCTCTACAAAACCACAAGAAGGCAACTTAAAATCGTTCTGTCTAAAAATGCATGACGCGCGCAAGCGCAAAGAACATGTTCTGCCAAAGGAGAAGATTAAGTTGGAAATAAACACGTTTGTGAGATGCTACAAGAATATGTAGTTTCAGATTCTTTTTTGATAAAAAAGCGCCCCAGTATAAAAGGGTCCTGCCATTGCAGGGTCTGGGAAGAAAAAGACCAATCAGAAGGTTGTCAAATTACCTAGAATAATGTAGAGTGACATGGCCAACAATGAGAGACATGCCAATTTCTAAGGAAAAATCAAACTTGAAATGGGCAGAAATATAGTTCTGCCCATCTTAGTAATTAATAAAAAATTATGATAGCAACATAGCCGATCCAAATGGTTGGAACAGCTGGGTAGGATTACAAGGCCTGCTTGAATAAAATTGGCTTAGCATTCTCATTTCTATAGTGCAAATTCAGTCCTACTGCATTGTGCTGATAAATTTCTCTAGCATTGCAAACCATTATTTTTTCTAAATGATCCCTCCCATTTATTTCTGGTTTGCGGGTCAATCCCCTCGGGTATTAATTTTGATAATTGAACCCCATTATCTGTCAAAAATTACACCCGAGTAAATTTGGACATGAAACTCCAAAATATCCCTAATGTTCGCTAAAATGCCAAAGTGCATATGTGAAAAGGAAAAAAAACTAGAAAGCTAACTGTACCCCCCCACCCCCCGCGCGGGGCCAACAGCCATCTGTTTACCCTTCCCTTCCCACCCGCCACCCTGTAGCTGCCATCCACAAAACCCTAGAAGCCATCATCATACCCTCACCTCCCTTTCCCACCCCTCCCCCACCCCTCCACCCCGTCGCCGCCATCTGAAAACCCTAGAAGCTATCACCGAAGCCCCGCTCCCGACCCCCCACCCCACCGATTTGGGCTGTTTTGGCTTGAGCTAAGATCTGGGTTTTGGTTTGACAGAATGTGGTGGCCGCGAGTGGTGGTGGCTGAATTTCGAGTATGGTGGTGGTGGTGCTTGACTTTGGGGTGCTTGTGGGTCTAATTGTTGTTTGGCAATGGCGGTGGTTGAGTTGGAGGTGGTTGTGGCTGCGTCGGTGGTGGTGCTTGCGTTGGTGATGGAGAATTAAGGATAAGAAAGATAAGGAATGGGAACAATCAGACGAAGATAGGGGTATTTGTGTCTTTTTACAGGCCATATCATCAATTAATTGTCCAGAAACGGCCAATTGTACTCAATTGCACGTAATAGAGAAATAAAGGGAGGTCAATTCTCAAAATTAATACACGAAGGAGTTGACTGCAAGCCCAAACACGCGAGGGGGGTCATTTGTCATTTCTCCTTTTCTATTTATGGCTAAACTATTCAATTGTGCCAGCCAAATCTTTGAAACCTTTTCTCTGGCGTCCTCCACATAGGTACAGTAGGAAACATCCAGAATATAGGCCCTGTATGGCAAGTGTTTTTCATTTTTCTGTTTTTGCTTTGACGAGAATGAAAACACACTTGGCAAGCCTTTTGAAACTGTTTCCAAAAATAATTTTTCGCTCAAGGCAAATATATGGAGAATTGCGAAAATGTCTTCCAAGTTTTCATTTTTCAAATATTTTGCCTTGGCAAAAAATTGAAAGCGGAAAATGAAAACACCTACCAAACGCATTTTCAGAAACGACAAAAACATCCAAAACAGAAAGACTTACCAAACATGGCCTAACTTTCTGATTGAATTTAGAAATATCTCCCAAATTGCCAACTGCTATCTCCTTCAAATTTAACAAAGTTAACAGGTTTTCAGCTCATTTTCAACCGTATAAGTAAGAAAGAAGGCAGAAAGAGGTAGAGCAAACTAACCAGCTGAAAGAGTGAATGAGAGAAGAGAAGACAACGTCTGTTCCTCCAAGTAAAGGCGTCATATCAAATTTTGAGTTCTTCTCGAAACATCTATTTACAGACTTTGTAAGAATAAGGATCATCTGCATTCATATCATAGCAAACACCATAAACTGAAAGAGTTAAATGCAACACCGGCCCTTAAACTATCATCTCATTCAGGCCATTGAACTTCATTTTGTACCAGTTGAGGCCAATTGAGCCCTCCCTTTAATCTGTCAACTTTTTAGCTGTTAAACACCCATGTGCATGGCACATCAAGGGCAATAATGTAATTGTGAAGGTCAATAGACAATAATATATTATCTAAGTCTGAAGAAAGGGAGAGATACAGGGAAAACCCAGTAGGAACCTTTAATCCATGTACCTTCTCTTTTCCAAATTACTGTTGGCATTGCCATAGGAGAACCAAAAGGAATACAAGGAAAACAACTCCATATAAAATTCCAGAAAAATAATATTAAACATCTTCTTGTTAGGACTTAGCTCGCTAAGGTTATTCAAATCACTATTAATAACAGGAGTAGATATCATGATCTTCTGAAGCCCCGCTGTTATATTCTTAGGAAAAGACATAAAGTGCAGAGCCTATGCGAGGTTTTGAAATGCTTAGAAGGACTAAAACCGATTTGCCGATTGTCTTACTTGTTGTCAAAGTAAGTCTCTCAAGGAGGTCTCCCGTGTGCTACCGTATCCACCGAATCAAGTTATTAGATACTTGAAACTTTTAGACAGCGGCTTCTTATACTCCGTTAAATGCTCTCTTGAATCTCTCAATCCCTGATAATCTAGCACCGCCCTGTATTTGACTAGAAGGACCTATAACTTGCTAGTTTCTGTTATTCTTATTCTAAAGTACCATTAGAGCTCCTTTATCCTGACAAACAGATTCGATCGTACTTTCACAAGTCATACGCCTTTTGTTCTGCTTTCTCCCAGAGAAAAGCTACTTGCTTGTGATATAAGAGCAAGCTGTGTAGTTCTTGCTTGTGATATAAGAGCAAGCTGTGTAGTTCTACATGGCCACACCCAATACATAAATAAGGTAGAATTTGATGTTACAGCTTAATCTAGAATTGTAAAACCCTTTCAGGTTTCAGTTTTTGTTTTTACGGGAACCAAAACCTCTTCAAGTTTTCATTTGAAACAAAACTGGTGGATTGTTTGATTGCACCTTTTTATACTCCGGTTTTCATTTTATTTAATTTTCTTTTGTAGTTTATTTTCTCTCTAATTTTCTTCTGCTCGGCAGCCAGCACCACAAACCACCACTAACAGCTATCCCTCTGCCACCATCCAACCACTACTATCATTTTTGTCCCTGTTCCTAGACCTCATCACCCAGCTAGGATCATTTCCTTGAAAACCCCATGCGGAGGTTTGATTGGTGGAGTCTGCGACCATGGAGTAATGAAGTGCCAAAGCGGCAATGATGGGGAAGGAATCGCCAATGTGAAGGCAACAGATGCTTCAATCAATTTGGGTGAATGGGTGTGATTGACTTGGGAATTTGCTAGTGCAGATCTAAGAGATAAGGGTAAATAGATGGAAGGTACCCTTTTTTTTTTTTTTAAGTTAAAGATGGAAGGTATCTGTTGGTGGTGGTTGTTGCAGCAGCAATGGTAGTCGATGTGATGGCATAATTAATAGGGTCGGTACGATGGTGATGGGGGGTTTGAGAATGGCAGTGCTGTTTATGGTGGTGGCATCTGTGGGTATTGTGGCGATCCGTACCTACGATGGTTGTCGGTTAGTTCAGTGTTTATTGCAGTGGTGGCGGATTCTGGGGAAGCGGTGGTGATGACTGGTATTAGTGATAAAGATGAAAAGAAGGGGAGAGACTGGGGGTAGTTGGATTGGTGGTGGTCAATCACAATGGTGGTTGGGGGGGGGGGGTTGGTGTTTGGTCGTGGTGGTGGTGTTGGACATGGTCGTGGTGGTGAAAATGAAGGAAGAAGAGAGTTAACAATAGACTATAAGAAGCTTCCAACATAAGTTAAAAGGTGGCTGTCAAAAGAAAAACCAGAACACCAAACTCGAATTTGAAGTTTCAAGAACAGCCCCATATTGACAACTGAATTATAAAACTGAGGGGGAAAAAAAAAACTTCTGCCAAACATCCCTTTTTTCCAGTTTATAAAATTGAACAGAAAACTGAAATAAAAAACTTTGTCAAATGCACCATAGTTAGGCTTTGTTTGACTCGTTAGATTTTACCAATTGCACAGCTTTGCAAGTTCATTCTTGTAATTTGAGGCAATGGTTTCATACTTCATCCACTGTTTCTGTTCGTGAACCATCGGTACTGTACTTGTTCAAGTTGCTACTCCATTGAGTTTACTAGCTGTAATTCTTTTGTGCTAAAATGGTACTGCAATTATTCGTCATCTGATATCGCTTGATTTCAAGCATCGGAGATTTTGTCGCTAACTGAACAACACCCATCAGTTATGCAATGGCATGTAAACTTCATGCTTTTACCTGAGGCATTCGTCTGTTTTAATCAATCAACAAAAGAATGCCTTGCCAGTACATAAAACTCTTGTGGGTACATAATTCCAACTTCTGTATTGCTTCTTATCTTTCAAGCCAATTTTCACATCCAAAGCTGTAACTATTTCCTTAAATATGCCATATATAGCTCAAACGAACTCTGATTCAAACGAGTCGAAAATTACGTTGAACTCATCTTTTTGTCATCTTCAATATAAGTCAGTTATTGAGTATATATTGATACAATTTGAAATAGTCGGTTGCTTCATTTCGTTGGACCCTTTGAGATACAATTCTCTGTCCAATTATTGTTGGACCCTTTGAATTGAACTAATACTTAGACCCTGAACGTGGTTAGGTTAACGTGATGCTAGGAATGAAGGTCGGCATTTTACTACTGTAAGGAACTTTCATCTCAAAACCTCTGCGTGGTTAGATTACCATGCTTCACACCGACAAAATAGGCGTTTAGCATTCAAATGTGAGCCAATATCCCAAATTAGAACATCTGTCGTGCCCACATTATATATTGTCTTTGCACCTTCGACTTCGCATGATATGGTTTCAGTCTCAAGTACACATTTCGGGATGCCTGCATTGTAACATGTGTGTGTGATCTTTGCGAGTTTTTCGGCCCCTCCCCCTCACTCACTTTTCATGCAATTAGCTGAGACGTGTGGGATTTAGAAGCTTTGCAAAGAGCTTGAAGATTTTTATTTTGTTATAAGAATTTCTGTTTTGTTACTTTCAGGAATAAAGTACCTTTAAAAGGTTTATAATTTGAGTAGCATATAAGACGCATATGGGTACCGTTACTGGCTATCTACATTTTCGCAGCAATTGTCATACTTTGATTAGTAAGTGTAATTAAGGTTTGAAAGATTACCTACATTTGATGTTACCTTTATGTGAACCTTAGGAGATTATAGTGCTTCCAAGCAGGAATATATCAAAATAGCAATGTAGGTCCGCCTCTGGGTCGAGGGCGTGACAACTTACTTATAAGAGAAGAGCAATGTATGTGCGTTGGCTTATTAAAGTATGGAAAGGCAGCCAAAAGTGGCAGCAACGGACATGATAATGGCGACTTCGTCCATAGAACCGCCATCATCATCTTCACGTCAGAACTCGCGGCCAAACCACCCAATGTAAATGGAGCAAGAAGGTACAGTTGTGGATTCTACAGTCCTTTGCAGCTGTTTATCTAGAAGATAGATCAGAAATATTCAACTAAGATTGCCGAGGGGGTAAGAAAAGGCAAGGGAGACATCATGGTAGCAGGTTTTGACTGAGGTGTGATTAATCTGAAAGTTTGAGTTGGTTGGGGACTGGTAGCTGCAAGTGGTTGAAAGAGAGGAGAGTGAGTGTGATATCCCACAGAGACCTTGCCAAGGACCCCACAAGTGCCTACTTACTTGGCTAGCTTTTGAGGGAAGACATTGCACTATGGTGGGGCTCTGGACCGGGTCGTTACAGATGGTATCAAAGTCAACTCTCGAAAGCTCGGACTATGCTTCCAGTCAGGTTGCGAGTGGTTGGGGGAAATGAAGGCATAGCTTGGTATATTGGACATTAAGAGTGTGGCTGGGGCAACGAAGAATGACGGTATATCCCACATCTACTGGAGAAGAAGATTCTGGACACTGTGATTGGGCCTTAGCGAGGATACTACGGCCTAATTGGGGAAGATTGTGATATCCCCCCTTTAGTGTGGGATAATATGAGATTAGCCTTAAAAGACCGTGCCAAAGACATCATTAGTGCCTACTTACTTGGCTAGCCCTTTTGAAGGAGGCATTGCCGTGTGGACTGGATCATTACAGAGTGCCTGCAGTAAGGGATAGATTAACAAGATGGAAGAAGAGAATGCGCATTAAACTTTTCGCTGGATCTTTTTCCAGATATTAGAGTAAAGCTGTAATTTAACGGAATTTAAGAGGGGCACATTTAATGCAATTGACAGTATAGAGGCTCAATTGCTATAATATGAGTTTAGGGCAGAGAGAGAGAGAGAGACATACACAGAGACAAACAGACAGAGAGGGAGGGAGATACAAGCCACGAAAACGCATTCCACACAAACACATTGATGCTGAGGAAAGTAACCAAATGGAAGAAAGCACTACCTGACCGTACAGAAGTTCCAGTTGCCCCCTCAGTGACTCGTAAGGCTCTTCTGTACAGCTTATGCATACTAAATAAATAGGTCCTTTCACAAGAAAAACCACCTGAAATTTAAGAATTTTAAGCCAATTACAAATGAAAAACTTGGTCCATGTTCACAGCATAAAACTGAATATATAAGTTAACTTCAATAAAACAAAGAGCTCCAATTGTTCAGCAAGGCGTTTTTATAGCAGTTTTCTTAAACCCAAATAAAACTACACCACAGCATTTTAGAATAAAATTCTCCCTGTTATGTAGCCTGTCATTGACAAAATATCTAGAACGTGAGGATCTATATCAGCCCACTGCATATGCATATAGAATAAACATATTGACAACAAGTACATAAGATATTTTCGGATAGCAGAAACAAGTCAATTACTTATCTTCTCCTCTGAAACACTTCTCAGGTTTTTTGGATGAGCAGATGAAGAGTCATTCATGGATGACAGGACCATTTTAATTTTCATTAGGGTAGGGCAATCATATGGAAACACGGTTTAATATTTCTTGGATTCACATACAGTTTTTCCAATCTAATAACATAAAACTAAAGGGAGGGTGGGAGGGAGAGAATTCCCAAGAAAGCCAACTTTCAGACCATTAGGAGTTGACTTAACCTGACCATGTTGTGGAAGATGGTCTCCTTAATCTAGATGCTGGGACGGAAGCTTCCATGGAACTCAATACCACTTCTTTCATGGTTACTACCACGAGCAACCACGGATGCACCAAGCACAGGAATACTAAAATAAGGCTATGAGCAAACAGTGGGAAGACTACCCCTAAGCTTTCTATTATTTTGCCAGAGCTACATACAAACTTGTTAAGTTTCTTTCTGATAAGTTTGTTTAGAGACAGATACCGCCACAAATGTTACAAGCTCCGATGACCTACACACACACACACATATATATACACACACACACACACACACACACACATATATACAGCAAGAAGCGTCAATAAAATCTAAAAAGGCATCGTCGAACCTAGTGAAGCTGTCCTCCCCCCAGAAATAATGTTTGGATAATGTAGCCTTTAACTTACACAAAGGCTACTCTACTCCCTCAAGCGCTCGCATATTCTCTCTCTAAATTCACCAAAACAAGCATACAGGAATGAATTCCCACAGTTTTCCAGCCCTCTGCATTCCCTTGTATAATGACCAGGTATGCAGCAACTAAACTACAGACTGAGCATCACCCACAAAATTTTTTTGAAGGCAGAAGACCATGTCCCAAATTCCCTTAGCTACTGAGCAATGTAGAAGAAGGTGGTTCACCGACTCCCCCATCAGCTTTCACATAGAACACCACTGTTCTTCTCTTCTGCAAGTTGGCACCTGTCAACAGTGTAGGCTTGCTTTGAGCACTCTAATTTCTTCAAAGTAACAGCGCCGAAGGAACGACCCGGCCAGTTAAGGCCAGGAGCGCATCGCCGGCAGAAGGGACGAGACAACCGGGCTTGCTCAGCCTTGCTCGGCCTTGCTTGGTCTTGGCTTGCTCGGCCAAGCAAGCCTAGGCCAAGCGAGGCCAAGCAAGCCAAGGCCGAGCAAGCCAAGGCCAAGCAAGGCCAAGGCAGCCACGGCCAAGCAAGGCCAAGCAAGGCAAGGCCGCCAGTTCTGCTTACCAAAAATGGCCCACTTGGAGCTCTCGATTCCTTGGCCGCTTCCCAAGCAAAGAAGCAGACTCGAAGAGGATCCAAGGACCTCCATATCTGTCTCCAAGCAAAAAGCTTTCCTGCTTTGTAATCAGCTGAGCATAAAAGGAACTTGATGTAGAACAGCCATCAGAATTACCCCCTTCCAAACCAGTCTATCCTGCCTAATCCCATCAACATCTGTCGAGTACAAGCAACCCAAGAAACTAGTTCAAGAGTCGAACTCCCAATCGTAGAAGCTTTTCCTCAAAGTAGGACTCCAGAATGGGCCATCACCATCGAATGCGAGAACATTGGCCACCGGGACCACCTTGTCACACCCAATAAGAAACATCGAAGAGAAGGATTTATGCAGCATCTATTCCCCACACACAGATCCCGCCAAAAGCTAACTCAAGTGCTATTACCCACATCAAAGCAAATATTTGATAATTTTAGAAGGCTAGATACGTTGTTCTTTGATTGAGCTCAGAAGCCACCCTAATATCCACTTTGAAAGTTTTCACTCTGTCAGCTCCTCTCAAGAAAAGTATAAAAGAATTTCCATACAATCATCTAATGGGACTTCTAATTACTACATTATCTCCTGGCCTAGAAGACTTCGCAAATAAACATTAAAATTCAAAGGTGGTCCCCTTATACCATAACTACGAACAAGCAAATTATAACGGGTACAGAATCTGTTTAGATAAGCTACCAAAGCTTCTAAGCATAGTTTTAAGTATTAAAGGCGACAATTCAAGTAAAACTTTTCAAACCAGCTGGAAAAAGAAGCTGACCTGGTGTTTTCCCGCCCTTACTGATTTTATACTGTCTCCCCTGAAAAGCGATCAATGAAACAAAATATTGTTGACTTCCAAAGTTGCCGAAAACCCCTTTAAAGCTAATAAGCTCTTAATTGGAAAGAGTAAATATATGATAACGGCCAAACAGCTTTCACAATCAATATACCCGTTCTCCACAAAGGAAATAATCGCTTGCAAAGTTGCGGAGAATCCTGCTAACTTGTGTTCATCTCCGTATCTTCAAGTTATGGAAAAGATAGAAACAGAAAGGAAAATTATTCATAAGACTTTACGATGACAATAACATCTAAAACTGCATAAGAGTCCACACGATTCTGCAATCAAAAAAGAATCTTTACATGTGTGTATATAATACATTACAATGTAAATTAAATCGGGGCAGCAATTGCATACCTTGAGTATATTGGTTTCCCAGAGTTACTCAGAATGAAGAAATGTTTCTTTCTTTTCCTCCATGACATAGAAGCATCGTCCTGCACTTCATTTGTTAATTCAATTCGACATGAATGAAATAATAATAAATTAACGTAATTTTACAATTGCATGTAATCAACTACAAGCAGCATGAAACAAGTTCTATGTGCAAGCACCAGACTCAGAAAATATCATTGCTATCTATGAGTCCTCATAAGGTGTCATTTACAGGATACTTGTATCAACAATGTTCACAAGGCATCCTCGTATAAAAAAAAAAAAAATCACTTTCACAAGGCATTACAACTGTTTGTAACCTCTCAAGATTAATCTCAATTCTTTTACTTATCATGGTAGCCTCAAGGGCATAATGTCAAAACAGACATGGAATTTGCAGTAGTTATTATTATATATAAAAAGTATCAATAAGCATCATTCTATGGAGAACTTTGACAGTTTCATTCCCTCTTCTATTGGAGGCAATAAAACTACTAAACCACATGCCTTGCACGTTTTATTGACAGATGGTACACGTTTATCCTATTCTATCAAGCCAGCCGGCCATGGGCTTCGTTTCCCCACCATTGTGGTATGCTAGGAAGCAAAGGCATGGACACGGAACCGGGTAAACATGACACAACAAAAACCCTTAAAAAGTTAGACAACATCGGCAAACAAGTCAATGCTCCTTTGATGAAAAGTACATTTAGTGACCTGAAATATTTTGCTTAATGATTGCAATTTGTGATATTGAGTATATTCTTCTCCATTTGGCAGGTGTAGGTGTATTCGGATTTGATTGGTCACAACTTTTCATTGTCATTGCTTTGAGTTGCTTCCACTCCTTGGAAAATTGCCCTGTTTAAAAGTGGGGTTTCTCAAGGCTACTTCATTGTCAAGAAAGAAGAACCTGGTTTTGGTTGACGTCAATGAATCTGTTGATATATGTCATGTATTTATGTCCCACATCGGATACTCAAAGGAGGTTACAACTTGACCCTTAGTATATAAGACATCTCGTCCCACATGGGTTATATAGAGAAGATCACTGCTTTCTCCAAGTATATGTAAACTGTCTTGTACTGTGTGTAAGGTCAAAAGAGAGAAGAGTTCTTTGAGTAGGCAAACAAAAGAGAAGAGTCCTTCTTTGAGTAAGAAAACAATTGAGAGATACACCTGAGGGAGCGTTGTAAATCTGACTTGTGCAAACTGGATTTGAGTTCTCTCATATCTCTTTTGTTCTCTTGTTTGGTTGTTGTGTTCTATACATATTTATTTAGAGCGATTTCGTAACAAATGGTATCAGGAGCTTCCAGATTTATTTTTGGGCAAAACTGAAATCGATTTTAGAGGATAAATATGTAGAACAATACGACCATAAAGTATCCCTATGACAATTCGATGGGAAGACGAATTTTGGCATATGGCAGAGCACGGTGAAGGATTTGAGCGGTGCAATAAGAGATGTCGAAGCACGCATGAGGAGCGAGCTCGAGGCATTTGGAGAGCGCTTACAAGGACCTCAAGGGACAAGTCACGGAGCTCCAAGAAGAACTAGCTGCTTGTAAGAAGGAGCTTACATGAGCTACGAGACAGGGGTGTATCGCGGTGCGGCCAAGACGAAAGAAAATGTCGGACCTGGGATTGTACGATGGAGCGAGAGAGGCGAGGCAGGTGGATAACTTCTTTTGGCACTTGGAGCGGTACTTTGAAGCCCTCGACATCAACGACGAGGAGGAGAAGGTGCAGACGACGATCATGTACCTTACCGGTACAACTGCCTTATGGTGGAGGCGTTGCTATACGGATGGGTCCGACGTCAAAACGTGGGAGAAGTTCAAGCGTGAACTAAAAGGCAGTTCTATCCGGAGAGCGCTGAAGATATGGCGATGATCAACCTTCGACGGCTGAGGCAGAAGGGAAGCATCCAGGAGTATGTGAAGGAGTACTTGGCATTGATGCTCGAAATACTGGAGATGTTCGCAAGGTAGCGACTATGCTTCTTCGTTGACGGGTTGCAGCAGTGCGTTGCCACAGAGTTGTGGCGAAGGGAACCTCACGACTTGGCTTCTGCCATGGCAATTGTCGAAAGGTTGGAAGACTTCAAGCAACGTGAGAGGCCGAGATCTCCAAGGCACGAGCGTGCCAAAGATGGGGGAGACGGTAGGTCGAAGAGTGGCTTGCCCAAGACAACCGATGATGAGTGGAGTGAGGATGAGGGACGTCACCGCCATCACAAGGGGGAGAAGAAGCATGAGAGAAGTCGCAAGCAGGGTGACGCCATCACAAGGGGGAGAAGAAGCATGAGAGAAGTCGCAAGCAGGCTGACTCTCGTGACCGCAAGGCTCATGGGGTGCCTAGAGGAGGATGCTTCTACTGTGCAGGTTAGCATTACAGGAGGGATTGCCCACACAAAGGCAAGATAATTGCGTTCCTCGAGAAGCACAAAGGCAGCAAGGGAGATTCTTCCAGCAGCGATGGGGAGGCACGCATGGGGGCATTGCAGATGGTCAATGCGTTCGTGCAGAAGTCGAAGGAAGAAGCTGCCAAGGGGAAGGTGAGCAAGAAGAGACGAGGCTTGCTCTACGTAACGGTGGACGTTGCCGGGAAGACTCAAGAGGTGTTTGTGGATATCGGGGCTATCCACAACTTCATGAGTCCGAGGGTTGCCGAGTGGCTTGGGCTAAAACCAACTACGGATGGGAGTTGGTTCACAGCCATGAATGCCGAGGAGCGACCGACGAAGGGAGTCGTCAAGAACGTCGATTTGAGGATCGGCGGATGGACAGGGAAAGCCGACTTCAAGATCATCGACATGGATAAGCTTGGAGTGGTGCTTGGGATGGACTTCATGGAGAAGTCGAGTGCTACGCTTAATCCATATTGTGAGGTGATGGCGGGTAAAGAAGGCTAACCGAGTGGATGATCCCGTTGGTGTCCAAGGATGAGGCTGCGCACGTAAGGGGATTACTGTGTTACAGCTGGACAAGGGATTGATGCTATTCTACGGTGAGCGGCAGATGGGGCCGAGGACCTACGCAGTTGATATGCTCACGAAGACAGTCACGATAGAGAAGTTCAGGCATTGCTTGAGCTTGATTCATCTTCTTTCTTACTGAGTTCAAGGTGGAGTGCATCCCTACCTCTAAGGGGGATGCAAGGTGGAGTACCTGAAGAAGGTACTAAAGGCATATTACACTTTTCTTATGGAGTGGTTTGTTAATACAAGTCAAGGTGGAGATTGTTGATATATGTCGTGTATTTATGTCCCACATCGATTACTCAAAGAAGGTTGTAACTTAACCCTTAGTATATAAGACATCTTGTCCCACATTGGTTATACAGAGAAGATCACTGCTTTCTCCAAGTTTATGTAAGTTGTCTTATATTGTGTGTAAGGTCAAAAGAAAGAAGAGTCCCTCTTTGAGTAGGCAAACAAAAGAGAGAAGAGTCCTTTTTTGAGTAGGCAAACAAAAGAGAAGAGTCCTTCTTTGAGTAGGACAACAATTGAGAGATACACATGAGGGCGCGTTGTAAATCTGACTTGTGCAAAGTGGATTTGAGTTCTCTCATATATCTTGTGTTCTCTTGTTCGGTTATCGTGTTCTATACATTTTTATTTAGAGCGATTTCGTAATAGAACCTATGTTCTATTACATTTGTATTTTGACTGAAAAGGGATCATATAGTTGAATGGGTTGTGAGATACCTAAGAGGAAGCGTGGATGCTCCATAAATTGTGCCGCACTAGTTCCAAATATGTATCTGAATCCTACAGGCACGCTTACCTGCTTGATATTTGCAAAATTTAAATGTTGTTATATATTTCACGGCAACATATTCATCGCGCAAGGATGCATCTTCGCTGCTTTGGGGAAAGAGCAGGGTCAAAAACGGATTTCCATGTGTCAAAAATGGGATAAAAGGGCAAATATGTCATATTTTGATGGTATGAACTACTAACTGCATCGTCCAACAATCAGGCGGATCTAAATTTTACAGCGGTACGATCGATCATATCTTCACTCGTGATAATATTAATAGTTAGTAGGTGTTGGCAATACTTACTTTGTGCTCTATAGTACAAAGTAAACAAGTGCCGCTTGTGTATATCTTAATTGATCGGATGGTGATGGTTTCTTTTATTCAATATGGCGTACATGCCTATATGTACAAGACGGACAAATCTACATAAGAGTTGATATATTTCTAACATTTTCTTTCAAAACGTCATATCAATGTATCTGCATACATTGTTCTTGCAACCTACTTCATAAGTAGTTATTATTGTTGGTGTACGTGAAGAGATTTCTGGATGGTGTATGTGTAATATGAACTAACCCGGGCCACCCGTTCACTGAATGGGGTTACAGTTTACCTGACTGCCTATGATATCTATCGTCACCTTATTCCATTGCAACACCTTTCCAGCGAAACAACGAAGGACTAGCATGCTAAAACCGTAGAACCCATTGCAATCAACAACTACGGGTCTCGATATTAAGAAACTACATTTTGATCGGCTTATAACATAGGCTTGCAACTAGAAACAATACAAGCTGCAAAAACATCATTGCACATTGGTGCACAAAATACCACTATTGTTCTTCAATTTACTCAAACTAGTTCTACATTGCCACAAAATCGCATGCAAGTTCAATTACGATTCTAACCTCGTCAGTATGACGCTTTCCAGGAGTCCACTGCGCCTCGGGATCCATAACCCCATCAAACGAATTGCCATTCCTCTCGTCATTGCGGCCAACCTCTTCGATCCCGGACGCGCTCGTGGCGGTGCTGGTGCCCCTCTCGCCAGCGTACCCACTGCTGCTAGGGCTCGCCGACCCGTCCACTTCCAGCTCCGAATTGTTCCTCCACATCCCGCCGCGCGACGAGCTCCCGCCAACCTCCTCAACCACAACCTCCACGCCCGACGACGACAACTCGGCCACGGAATCACTCCTATTCTCCTCGAAGTTCTTCTCGTCCGACGGTCCGTTCGCCTCCTTCGCCGCCGGCTCTTTGATAGACGTTGACGCGTCGACGAAAATCTCCGGCTGGGACAGTGAGATTGAGGTCAACTGATCCTCGATGGTGTTAAGAGACTCGTCGATGGAGCTAGGGTCAGGGTTGGGGTTTCGGTCCGTGGAGTCGTCGGAGGAGGATGACGAAGAGCTCGAATCCGACGTCATTAGGCCAGATTTTGAGCGCGTGTAGAGAAACAGCACAAAAATTACAATTCAATTGGGGTTTTAATTGTGTGTGTGTGTGTGTGTGTGGGTGAAAGAGAGGATTTGTTGAAGCAGTTGGTCTTTTGTCTGTGAATGTTTGTTGGAGGTGAAGCTGAAGGTCTGACCGGCAGGTGGCTTTCCGAGCCGAGATTTGAGTGCCGGGCGGCGCGGGTAAATCGGTGCAGACCGGGTTTTATATGTTTTGGGGGTAGGGGCCTGTTCAGATTGTTGGGTTAATTGGGTAATTGGTCTTGTCTAGCCTTTTGGGCTATCTCCAAGAGGTAAACACGCCTTCTGGGCTTAAAACGACTGATTTCAGAGAAGGCAAAAGCCAATATTTAGCGACAATTGACGTAGTGTCGATATTTCTAGATTCAGTGACTCTTAAGTATCGTATCCGTAATTAGTAGGTAAATTTGTTGCAGGAAGTTGTCTTGAGAGCGATGTTTGCTACTGCAAAATTTTGTTAGTCCTAACATGTTGGCATTGAAATTTTTTATATTAGTGACTGGACTTTACACAAATTTTGGACGTAAACGAGCAATCGATTCAAAAGTAGTACAGAATAGGATATAATCTGCCCAAAAAGAGTGTCTAATTGTTATGACCAGTGTTCCTTATAATCTGCAAAAGCGCTTGAGAAATAAATTATGGTGCATTCCTAGTTATGTAGAATCTCGTTCGGCTACAAGATGGCCAAAAAAAAATAATCTAAAATGATCAATTATATGTCATGCCAATGATTCTGTAAAATTGTTCAGGGTTTTAATTTATTTTTTATTTAATTTTTAGAATTGCATTTCAAAAATAAGTAACCAATTACAAGAATAGTAAGCTCCCACAACAGGCACCTAAACCTAAAGAAGATTCGTACTTTTCAAAATCCTGCAAAAATAACCTAACAAGTTCATGACTTAGATGGCTTGTACAATCTGAATATTTAGTCAACTGGTAGTAACTTTTGGGCATTTATTAGTACGTTTTGCTTGTATATTGACAAGATTATTGAAAGTGTATTACATCGAAACCACATAGATGCACCAAAAATAATTCAGCCCCAAGACAATAGATACTTGGAAAAAATTACAATCACCCATGTCACACCACCTTTGAGTTTAAAAATGTGCAGTAGCCACTAGACTATTCTTTATTACACGAAAGTTAAGTCAATATATAGAAATTTTGCTAGACACTTGATATATATATCTGGCCACCTTTTCTCATAAACTATTTTAAAAGTATATAAAAAAAAAACTTGCAAACTCTTTGAACGAAGGTTGTAGAAGGTGGGGTGTAACACTTTGGGGCATAAGATATGTTATACCTTGAAAATTTTCCTTACTCCTGTAATTAATTCTCAGATTATCAATGCAGGAAATAGTTAAAGTAGGTTCTAAGAATTGAGAAATTATACAATGCACATATTTTTGTTTGTTTAGTGATATGATTGGCCATTTAGGAATTAATCTTATCAAGAAATCTTTCACGGTAACAAACAATACTCTAAAAAAATCATTCACAACTATAATAAGAGGAATAAGTGGGACGGGATACAAGCACAAGATTATACTATAATAATTACCTAGTAGTCCAGCATTATGCGCTTTACTTACCGTTACCGAACCATTCAAAATTTTCGCATTTAACGCGTAAAAATCTTTCATTGCCAATCCAAACCATACGATACGATCACCTCCTAGCATTTGTTGACAACATCAGTTTCGATATCAGTAAATATTAATAGTACTGTACAAGCTAAAATTTTGTGCTATGCACGATGAAAGGAGTAATTAATAATGAAGTGGAGGAAGGGAAATCGTGGAGGAGTTCATAGGTTAGAGGTTATTTTGTGATCAATAAAAATTTAACACATATTTTGTTCAATTTTAAAATTATAAAAGTTTAAAAAAAAATAATGAAATTAGAGGTTTAAAAGACATAAAAAAAATATCAATCAAATCTAAATATATAATATAGATTCTCCATCTCTCCACCGAAGCAACGATAGGAAGACCACGACGAAAACGACAAAGCTGGTGGATGATAAGCATGGTCAACTCTCTCTAAAATCCCATTTCTCCCAAACCTCCGTACCTCTTATGCTTTAAATTTCTTCTTCTTTTATTTGAAGAAATTCATTACACTTGTCGACTGAAGTTTCGATTTTCGTTTATAACTTACATCTACATTTTACTATGAAAACTATACTAAATTATACCCTTTTTTTTTTTTCAGTTCATAGAGTTCACAAAGTTTGTGGATAGACGGTAATCTATATCTCTACTTATACGGCTATATTATATATTAAGAAAATGACCATTTTAGTGAAACATTCTTTTTTATGTTACTTAATTACCTATCTAAAATGTCGGCACTTGCCTTTTCATAATTTTTTTTCTTCTTTTGAAACATGGTATAAAATAAAGGTGGACATAGGCGGCAACTACCTAGAGGACAAGTTTGGCTTTGACAGTTTAAAATTCTAAAATATATTCTACAAATTTTATATGATAAATAACTACCTACAAATTTTTTTTGAATGGGCCTTTTCATTTAACAACTCATTTGGTATTACATAATTACTTGTCTATAATGGTGACATGTGGTATTTCAAAAAAATTTTTTTGAAAAGTGACACAAAATAAAAAATTTAAATGGTTAATAAATACCTTTATGGACATGTTTTTCACAAGAAAAACATAATTAAAATAAATTCTAAAGCCTAAGCTTGATATTATAAAAATAATGTAACTAACTTT
The DNA here is from genome assembly GCA_033070095.1 of Escallonia herrerae. Taxonomy (NCBI): domain Eukaryota; kingdom Viridiplantae; phylum Streptophyta; class Magnoliopsida; order Escalloniales; family Escalloniaceae; genus Escallonia; species Escallonia herrerae. The sequence continues at coordinate 47,260 of JAVXUP010000677.1, read as the reverse complement.
ATCTTTGCACATGCATACAGAAACTAGTCTATACTTGATATAAAGAGAATAGGTTTTGGTGTAATACCCCTATTGTGTTATATAATTACCTATTTACAATAGTGATTGTATAGTTTATTCTTGAAAATTTTACAAAACAAAAGTTTAAATAGTGAATAACTACTTATAATTTTTATCATTTACGATTTATTTTATCAAATGTGATGATAAATACTTATATATGATGATACGTAATTTTTTAATTATATTTTATATTATTAACTTTATTTTTGCACACGCATAACATTTGTGACGATGACTCGTACCTTTAATGGCAAAACAAAGTTACAAAAAATGTCATCCGATTTTTCTGCTCTCTCATTTCTCTTCTAGACCACCTCTCACCCACCGATGTTGTATGTTCATCATTGTTGTTATCAATACCCTTTAGCTGGGTGTATGTAATGCCCCCGAAAATCCAGAGATCCGCCGCCTTGAACTCCCAGGTCGTTAACCCACCGGATCACATCAAACCTGTCAAATCCTGTTCACTAACACATACTTCCAAAACAGTTAATCCGATATCAACTCAAACTCTTCACATTCAATATTACAAAACTACTCAAACTTGAACTATTAAGATCTAGGTTCTTTACAAACTCAAGTTCTTATAGAACGAGTTGACAAAACTGACCCACACAGGAGTCTCCCTACACAGTAGTGATGGGCTCATCGGGATCTCACACAAACTCTAACCCATTCCCAAACATGCTATATTTGATCATCACCTGCAGAAGGGAGCCAAATGAAGGGTGAGCTTTTGAGAGCCCAGTAAGGTCGTACAAGGACTATAAAAGAGATTATAACACGACTCCAAAAAATTCAACCGACGATGATTTTCAAAACACTTCGAACGATCAAACTCAATGATTACCTAAAATGATCAAAGTTCATCAGAAATAGATGCCAAAATAAATATTAACAATCAGAACAAAACTCAAAACGATCAATAAAATATCTTTTCTAAGTCATCATTTCCAAAATACAGCAGATTTTTTTTAGGGATTCAACCCAAGCACAATTCATTTCAAATAATACAATCAAGGCTTGTCAGGGGATTTCAACCCAAGCACAAATCATTCTAGCTAATAAAATCAAAAATCAATGTTGATTCTGGGTGATTGTAATGTCATTATAGCAAGCTTATATAGTGTACACATGCATGATGTACTAAAATATTATATGTCTACTTGGGTACTAGCCTGCGTTTCATGCAGGAATCAACCAGCCTTATACCGCCTCCCCATTAAACAAATACCCAAGTCAACACAGAAAATCAACAATATAAATGAGCGTTAACTTGCTCATGTCCCCGAAATCAATTCGGGTTTTAATAACAATAACATATTGATGTAAGCCATCATTTGGAGTTCCAGAAGAAAATCATAAATAAATAGCAAAAATAATTATGAAACATTATCGAATTTAAGTACAACAATTCAGAAGAACGGATATAAAAAATTATTAAATTTGCTCAACCCGCAATACAGGCGGGCATCACAAGATTTCCAAATAACCGATTCAGGTTCAACATTAGGATTTTTTGGGCAAGAATATGCTGATATCAATACATAACATAGAGTTCGGCATTAGCCGTAAATATATCAAAGGAGTACTTACAAGTGCAAGTAATCAATTAAGGGTTCGGACAAAAGTCCTTACCCAAGGTTCAGATAGAATTTCTTACCTGGATCCGCAACTAAATTATTCTAACCGGAAGTCTTTAACTTTAAACTAAACGGAATAATCGAACCATTAGAATACAGCTTACAGAACAAAAGTATAATTTAATATGAACTCACACATGCTCCCAAAATGAACCTCTTTCACCGGGTATGTAAAATTACCGAAACGCCCCTAGGATGTAAAATTACCAAAATGCCCCTCTCGAACTTAAATTACCAAAATGGTCTTCCCATAAGTAGAATCACTGAAATAAACTTTCCATATGTAAATTTATTCAAAAATACCTTTCTTAGGTCAAATTACCAAAATACCCCTCGTTATACTTTAATTCTCAAAATGACTTTTCCATAAGCAAAGTCACTAAAATAATCCTATTGTATGTAAATTTACTTCAAAATACCTCTTATAGGTAAAAATTCCAAAATACCCCTTCGGGGTGGTAAATTACCAAAACACCCCTGGGGGGTTTCCGGCACCGAAAAATCTCAAAAATATCTTAAAACACTATTTTAAACATCCTGATGTTATTTTTGGCTTAAAAAGTATTTTAGAAATTTTTCGCCCGAAAATTCTGAACCGATGTCTGGACCGAGCGCTAAAAGGCCAGTTTCGCGAAAAATACCTATCAGTCTCGGAATGGCCCAAAATTTTAGATAATGAATCATATCTGTAAAATAGGGCTTCCTTAAAATTTTCAGGTTAAAATAACTTGGTTTGCTATGTTAAATAATTCGATAAAGGTTTTTAATCGGTACCCCAATTTAGCGCTCTTCACAGACTCCGAAAATTCTCCAAAATTTTCAGAGCGTAGGTTTCATAAATATATTGGGGGTTACAGTTCTGAACTTTGCCTAATTCCTGCCCTATCTATTTATAAGAATTCATGAAAACTGCCTAAATTAATTCTATCTTTAGTGACAATTACAATCACTATTTATATTCACACACACTATAACACCCTATGCACACACACCTCTCATCTTCCTCACTGCCGCACACATTTTCACACCCACCATTCATACTCTCACACGAATTCATTACCCCCACTATTTAAACCCTAAAATACTCACTGCCTTATCAAAACATATACACTAACATAATCAAATACTCAAATCTCATACAAAGCCTCACTACACGGCCAAGAACACCTACCCATAACCTGCAACATGCTCAGTACCCCCATTGAAACACTAGAACACACTCACGCACACCTTCCACGCCCACAAACACACTGATTCCTACCTATACACGCTAAAACATATGCTTGTGTTCCCCCTAATCCCTACCTTAGGCATCCAAGAACACACGCGCACACACACACACACACACACACACACTGTCACCACACCCACTGAAACACACACAAGCTCACACACAACCCCTCATCGGGCACACTCAAGCTACTCATAATCTTACCCAATTCAATTCTTACATAACAGTAATCCCTCCAAACATAATATCACACATAAATCGTTCACCGTCCATTTCCTGCGTATGAAGAACACACACATACGCGCGGTATACCCACATGCTCACTCACAGTGTTAAACACACACTCTGCGCACACTGAAAACACACACAACCTCATACTAACTATAGCAGAGAAGTGATTACCTTGAGGTTTCGTCCTTAATCTATCTCTCTCCCCTTAATTTCTTCTCGGCCGAAGCCCCTGCTTCTCTCTCTGTTTCTTGTTCTTCCTTCTTTCTCTTTTGTTTGTTCTTCTTCCTCTGTTTGCTGTTTTTTTTTCTTTTTCTTCTTACCCGAATTTCCCTTTTGTTTTCTTTTATTTCTTTCTTTTCCCTTATCCAATCTATTATTAAATAGTTTATCTAGCTTAGTCATGCAAGCTAGTAGGTGGTGGCAAATCCTAAAAAAAACCTGATTTTCTAAATTATTTTTATAAAATTACAAAAAAGACCCCCAAACTTTACATAATTACAAAATAAACCCCAAATTTTGTGTAATTGCATTTAAGCTCCAAAATTATTCTAATAATTCTCAATTTAATTAAATGCCCCTAAAACATATACTGGCGCTCATTTCATCACTGAGAACATTAATTACCTTTATGCCCCCAGAGTTTTCCAAAATTACAAAAATGTCCCCAAAATTTCAAAATTACATTTTTGCCCCAAAATATTTTTAAGCTCCTACACGCTACTAATACCCCAACATTACTCAAATTTATCGTCCGTTTATTTTTTGGAGCACCGATGGTTATTTTAACCCGCTCCCAAAGTTCGGGATATTACAGTGTATCAGTGATAATTGTCAGCCACAACAACCATCAAATCTGCCCACGTCGAGGACCATCACCTTTCTCTCTCTCACTCTACAGTCAAAGATGGCCTGTTAACAAGGAAAATTCATATAGAATTTTATCATAGACAAACAAAATGTAGATAACGAAGTTATCGGACTTTTACAAACCAACAACTCGTTTAAAACCAAGTTAGATTAATTCTAATTGCATTTTAGGAAAATTCATATAGAATTATATCATAGACAAACGAAATGTAGATAACGAAGTTATCGAACTTTTACAAACCAACAACTCGTTTAAAACCAAGTTAGATTAATTCTAATTGCATCTTATTGTTCAAGAAATTTCTTTTAACGTAGTTCAAATACTTAGTAAGCTCAAATTCACCAAAAAGAATATAGAGTTTGCAAGTACAAAAACTTAAGAATACACACTAGCAAACATCTGCTTTCAACCCCAAATTTCTTCAGTTCTCCTTAACTTTCTTTTATTCCGACATTATTGCACTCCTACAACGTACGTGCAGCCAAAACTGTAATTTATAATTGGACTAACATTTTAGAAAATGAATGGTATATGTTTTAAAATCTCAATCCCCCAATTTTTTGTTCATGGCAAGTCAACCAACTAGAGGTTTTGTTGTCAACAATTGAATTTTTGTGACACTTTGCCCAGTTTTGATTGGTCCCAATAGGAAGGCGTATCTTTTTGTAAGATTTATGGTTCTATCACCGCACTTGAATTGTAAGCAAAAGAGAGCAGAGAGCCAGAGCTCTACGACAATTGTCACTGATCATTTTGTATCACCAAACGATGATTTTAGTTTTAAAGTGCCAAATCATTGAAAATAAGCATGAAAAGAAATGAATATTCCCAACCCTAATCTCTCAAACACCCCTCCCCCACCTTTTCCCTGAAAAATAAAGCATATTAGGCTAGGTATCTTGGTTAATTACCAATTATAAAGAGCAGCAGTTAAAAAAACATGGCATCTTAACGATCTTCATCTCGTAAGCAGCTGAATTATTATTCAGGTGCATGGACCAAACAATTTTTCTTGGCTCCAAAAGTTCTTTGTCACTCCGATATTCAATTTGCAACATGATTCACCAATCCAAGTAGTTGTTTAAACTAAAACTTTGATTTTAATGGTGATAAAAATGACATACACCGCAGTGGTTGGATGAGATGAAATGACTATGAAATCTTGACCACTTGTAATATGAGAATCCTCATCTAAGAAGATTCACTCGCCTGTTATGCCACGCATCTCTATCTCCACTAGTTATGACTAGAGTACAATAAGGGTGTGGAGTACAACAACGGCGTGTTTAAGACCCTTGTGGTTTTCAGTATTCAAAAAAATGAAAACTAAAAATTTCTTTTTATTCTCATTTTTCACAAAAACAGATGTGTATTTGGTTAGTCGGTTCATATTTTCATGTTTCTTTTATATTATATTTTCAGATTAATTTTTACTTCAACCTAAACCTCTCCTGCCACCTTCGAAGCACAACGACCAGCGACCACCACCACTACAACCACCAACCCCCCCTCAATTTGAAACATCATCACCACAAAAAATTGTGGGAGAAAAGATTGTGCTTGTTGGATTGAGCTAACACTACTGCCTTTTTTGAAAGAGATGAAGGGCTTCACTGCTCTTCATAATATTTTAAACAATAAATGCAATGGATTTGTTTTGATCGGACACGCTTTTGTGGGGAGCGACAAAAAAACGGCGTTGGGGAAGATCTATGGGTGGCGAGGGTGATGAAGTAGCGACAATGGGTTGAGGTCAGATTGCGGTGGCACAGTAGGCAGACTCGTGCGTAGCAACGTAGGACAAATCCATGGATGGCGACGGGCAATAGGGTGGCTATGTGTGGTGATAACATGTTTTCTAATACTGGTGGTGGAGGTTATGGGGCAACTGGAGCGAGTGGTTAAATTGATGAAATGAGGAGCATGTTCTACAAAATGTGGGTTGCAAGTACTTTTATTGAAGCATGAAGGTTACATCTAAAAACAAAAAACTAAAAAAATAAAACCTAAAACTCCAAAATGAAGTTTTTGAAAAATAAGCCTAAAATGACTAACTTTTTAAAAAATTATTGTGAAAAGAAATCAGAACCGTACCAAACATCAATCTTTCTTTCGGTTTAAAATATTGAACAAAAAAAAGATGAAAAAAAAAAGCTGAGGGTGTTTGGAATGATCAAACCTGATTTTATCTGGATTAAATCAAGTATATTGGTATTTGGCAAAAAGAAGATTCAGAGGTTTAATTTGTCTCAAAAAGTTTAAAAAATAATTAAATCTATAATCCTGGTAAGTAAGGATTATGAAATAATCATTTTTCTCATAATCAAGTTTGACCTTTTAATTTATCATACTATCCCCCATATTTCTCATAGAGGATATTTCATACCCTTTTAACTTATTAGGTGTGAATTTTGAACAATTTTTAGAGTTATTTTCTATTCAACGGCTAGTAGAGAGACATACAGACAAAACACAACAATCTCATCAACAGCCTCTTCCTCCCCACCATAATAGTGTGTTATAGGTATCTATCAAAAAAAAGTTACATTGATATTACTTCATTATATTGATATTAGAAATTTATTTATTAAGTGTATTTTATTTTCATTTGCTATAGCAAAACTGATTTAAGTACTTTTTATTCAAACACTTTTTCTAATTTTAAGCTAGTTTACAACTATAGTTACCAAACATCAAACGGATTGTGCTTAAAGTAAAGTAAATCTGATTTTATAAACTGATTAAGATTTAATCCAAATTTATTTAATAAATCATTCTCAAAGGGCTCACTAATAGTCTGTTTGTGAGTTTTGAGACGAGAGAAAGGAAGAGAAGGGACAAGAAAAGAAAAGAAGATAGGGAGCATATATAATTTCCTTCATCTTGTTTGTGAGTTCAGTGGAAAAGAAAGAAAAAGACACCATACAACATATATAAACTTAGGCCTAATCCAAAACCTGTATCCTCAAGTTTACCCCCAGTACAACTTTAGTACCTAAGTTTGAAGAAATCCCCAACTTTAAAAAAAGCGTACCAAATCAGTACCTCGGCCGATGGACGACAGACCCCGTTAAAAAGTCCGAGGGACAAGACTGTCATTATGAAAAAATACCATAAAGTCTGTCCACGTGGTGACTTGGACCATCCTTTTTCACATTTTCGATGCAAATTGATTATTAAATCTTTCTCTTTCTATATTTATACGCATATTATATATACATATCATATATACATATATTTTAAATACACCCACCCAATCTTCTCTCTCTCTCTCTCTGTGACAACGGACTACGGATTCCGGCGTGGTTGTGGGTGATATTCTGGCGTGGTTGTAGGTGATCGTTGGTGGGCCGGTGGTTGTTGGGGTAGTTGTAGATGCCCACATAAAACATCTCTGTCCAATGCCCCTTCTAAATCAAAATTAAGGGGTTTCAATTCTAACTGGAGAGAAGATTTGGCAACGGCTGTGGTGGTGCTAAGCGCCCTGGCGATGACAGGTCTTGGGTTTTGGATGGGTGCGTCAGCGACAGCAAGGAAAGATTGCATTTGGTGGTGATGATGCAAAGAGATCTAAGGGGTATAGTGTGAGCGGCTGTGATGATGCCGTTGTAACGGTGATGTGTGAGTGGCGATTAGCTGGTGCTGGTGATGTTGTTTCGTTGTGGGTGCGACAGAGGCATTGGTGATTGCTATGGGTGATTCAGGTGATGTTGCAGGCTGTTTAGTGATCGTGTGGTTGTGGTGGTGATGCAGTGGTGGTTGTCCTTATTACAGTTTTGTGATGAGGTCGTCGGTGACTGGGCCAGTGGCTATAAGGGGAGTTATAGATGCCCATATAAAACATCTCTGTCCAATGCCCTTCTAAATCAAAATTAATGGGTTTCAATTCTAATTAGAGAGAAGGTTCTGCGATGGTTGTGGTAGTGCTGCGAGCGCTGACGATGACAGGTCTTCGGTCGTGTATGGGTGTGCTGACAACGGCGAGGAAAGATTGCATTTGGTGGTGATGATCCGAAGAGACCTAGGAGGTGTAGTGTGAGCGGTGGTGATGACGCCGTTACATCAGTGGTGCTTGGGCCTGTTGCAGTTTTGCGATGAGGCCGTCGGTGACTGGATGGTGACGAAATGGCTGTGGTGGCGAAGCCTTGATTTTGCATTAGCAGATGGTGGGTTTGGGATGGTTGTTTAGCGGCTATGGTGATTTTGTGTGTGTGTGTGTGTGAGTGAGAGAGAGAGAGTGTGTGTGTGTGTGAGAGAGAGAGAGAGTTAAGACTGTCAAAAAAGGATGGCCACGTGGACAGACTTTATGGCATTTTTTCATAATAATGGTCTTGCCCCTCTGACTTTTTATCTATCGTTCGTTGGCCGATGTACTGAATTAGTTCACTTTTTTAAAACTGGGTACTTCTTTAGCACACCTTCAAACTTGGATATTAAAGATGTACTTGAGGTAAACGTGGTGGTACATTTTTGGGATTAGGTCATAAACTTATATTATATTGTGATAATTCTAACAAAGAGTATTAAAGTATGATCCTAAAACACAAAATGATTTTAACGTAATACAAATTAGTCATCATTGACATCATTCAAAGTTCATACCATACTAACACACAATAAAAAGTACCCAAATTTAACAGTAATAATAATTAAAAAAACACTAGTCATGAGTTGATTACAAACATCCAAATATTTATATCTAATCAACGTCACACCAAAATCAAAATAATCAACTATGAGTCAACTTTGATATCCAAAATAATTATCTATTTGTAAATGATATGGTAAGTTTTTAAAGAAACCTTAACACCTAAAAGTTATTAAAAAATTAATTATCATTATTTGAAGGATAATATACGTATTATCAAAATATTGTTTATGAGAGTATCCATTTTTCCTTAATTTTGATAAGAAAGATTTAGAGAGAAAAAAGATTGAACTTTTTTTTGATCTCTCTTCAAAAACTCACAAACTGTAAAAAAAAGAGGAATTTCATATTGCATGAGATGCTTTTCTTTTGCTTGTGCGAGTATCTATTGGAAATAATTTGAACATTTAAATGGCATGCCCCTAATATTTATTACCTCTTAGTTTAATTTTGATATGAAAAATTTTGGTCCTTTTTTTTTCCCCCTAAGCATAGGATTTATTAAATTTAACCAACACGACTAAGTAAATAAGGATGAAATGACACTTTTAGAAGCAAATAAAATCTATTGATATAATTATATACATAAACTAGTCAGATCAACACATTATAGCTTTAGACACTATATAAGGTTTACAAAGTTTGACCAACATGACTGAAAATGATAACTCAATATCTCGTAGTAAGCAATTTTGTTGAACAAAAAATTCCTAAATTATTTAATAGATATGCTTACTAAGTTAGATTTATCTTCAAATATATAATATTTTCAATCTAAGTTGGAGATTACCTTAATGACAACATAACTATTATCATTCTGCATTTTAGAAGCGATTCTATTTGTTAGATATCTTGTTTTTGATTTTTGTATAAGAGAGTGTCTTTAGGAATATAAGAGCTAACATAAAGTACTAAAAGTTTAAATGCTTAAAAGTTTAATTACTCACAAAAATAATAAAAAATTGTTTAACATTTTTTGAACCTAAAATTTGTTGAATTTAACTCATTATTTATCCATTTTTTTTAATAATCATGAGAATTGCATAGATAAAGAGTTACAAACGTACACAGTTGCAGCCGTTAAGGCTTTACAGACAAACATGATGATAAGCCGTCGAATAACCAAAAGAAAACAAGTGACACCGAGAGAGAGAAAGTTACAACAAGATACATAATAACTGAAGGATGAAAATAGAGAGAGAGAGAGAGAGAGAGAGAGAGAGAGAGAGAGAGCTCATTGCAGCAAAACCCTGTGTACCCAGTCTTGATAAACGGTGATACGGGCATGACACGCAAAAGTTGCTAGGGATCTCGCCTCTTTAAGTTGCAAAGATATGGCTTTGTCAATACTACAAAAGTGCATATCCGCTATGACAAAACATGCATCATATAATATCGGTGTCACTTGATCAGGAATATCTTCAGTATCCGACATCTGCGAGAGTATAGAAAGAGAATTAGTAAGAATAATGATATGTAATAAGTGTTGTCTTTTGGCCCATGTAACAACGGTTATGACCCCTTTAGCAAGGGCTGCTGAATGATCTGAGGCAGTAGTTGAAATGGCACCTGAGCCACACCGTTGGTGAAGATGGTTGGCACAAGAAATCCTAATTCCAGTTTTAAGCGTTTTAGAGTTAAAGCAAACAGCTAAGTACCGAAGAATAGGTATTTTGTTATGGCAGTTACAGGTTGAAACAGAATTTTGAAGAGTAAAAGGAAACCTAATGATTGGTTTGGGAAAGGATTTTGCTGGGCTAATTTGACAAAAAGGTTTATAGAAAGCAATTTTTATTTTAAGGGAGAGATTTTTAACGTAAAGAATAACAAGGTAAGGGTTAAAAATGGATTGGCGGAAGATGAGGTGATTTCTGTGTATCCAAATACCCCAAATCGTAGAAATTATGTCAATAGAGTGGTTTAAATATGAGCTTGAGGGTTTAGGTTTTTGAAGCCCGGCGATGAACCATTCTTTGAAAGGACAAATAATGGCATCAGACTTTAGCCCAGCAGGGCCACCAAACCAAACAGATCTTATTTTTGGGCATGTTAAAAAGAGATGATCTAGAGTTTCTGACTCATTGAGACACAGTGGGCAAGAGTCGGTGGTGGTGATATTTAGTCGTTTGAGGTTCGATTGCAGGGGAAGCCGATCCCATAAGATTTACCATGGGAGAAATTTCATTTTTGGCGGAACTTTTAATGACCAGACAAACTTCCAGAATTTTTGTCCTGGAACTGGTAGGGTAGCGAGATGGCCAATGGTTAGTAAATTTTCCGTCTTCATTTGGTAGATCATAGGGTAGGCGATTTTGACTGAGTAAATACCAGAGGGAGCATACTGCCAGAGCTGCTGATCCGCAATGAGATGAGGAGAAAGATGAATAGCACAGATGCGATGTGCAATGTCAGGGGTAAACAGTTGATATATAAAGTTGATGTTCCAAGCTCCATTTGAGATGAGTTTATTTACTAATCCGGATGAGATGGATGTATCAGTACCATCATAATGTGGCCTGATTGCACAGTTGGGAATCCAATGATCTTTCCAAATAGAAATTTGTGTTCCAGTGCCAACTTGCCATCGGAGACCACTTTGAAAGATATGCCTGCCAGCTACAATACTACGCCAGGCCCAAGAGAAATTTCCTTGGTTGGGGCTAGAGAGGAAACTGAATCTTGTACAGTATTTGCCTAATACAATGCGGGCCATTAATCCTTCTGGCTTGGTCCATATTCTCCAGCTTGTTTTTCCCAAAAGTGCTAAATTAAAAGAGTCAATATCCTTAAACCCGAGGCCTCCCATCAACTTAGGAGCGCAGAGGGTATGCCAGTTAATCTAGTGGATACCCTTCCTGTTCTTGTCACCTGACCACCAAAATCTACCAAGAATCGAGGTAATTGCTTTACAGACATATTTTGGAAGGAGAAATACTTGCATATGGTATGTAAGAAGAGAGGTAAGCACTGAAGTAATAAGGGTGGCCCAACCAGCTTTGTTAAGCAGACAGCCTTTCTAGCCAACACATCTGTTTTGTATTTTGGTGATGAGGTCATGAAAGAATAATTTCCGATTGCTAACAATATCAAGCGAGCTGCCGAGATACTTTCCAAAATTACATGCTGTTTGGAGTCCGAGCCAATGTGCAATTAAAGAAGAATCCTCAGAGTTGGCATTAGGACTTAGCGTGACAGAAGATTTTGCATGATTGATTTGTTAACCTGAAGCCGTGCAATAATTATGAAGTATCAAACTCAGATGTTGACAGGATGCTGGGGTAATTTTGGTGAATAGCATGGCATCGTCTGCAAAGAAAAGGTGATTTATAGGTGGACTTCGGATACCTACTTTGATGCTGGGAATTAAACCGGAATCTTGAGCTCTGATCAAGGATGCTGATAGAACCTCTGCACATAGAATTAATAAATACAGCGATAGTGGATCGCCTTGCCGTAGACCACAAATAAGAAACACTTGTGACGCATTCCATGATAAGCTGAAAGATATGAAAAGGGAATCTAAATTTCTGTAAGACTGCTTCCAAGAATTTCCAGTTTACTCGATCGAAGGCTTTACTCATGTCCATTTTGATGGCACCCAGAATTTCCTTTTGACCTTTGGATGTTCTGATTTTGTTGGTGAGCTCTTGCGCAATGATAATATTGTCACTAATCTGCCGTCCTCCCACAAAAGCATTTTGAAATTCGGATATAAGGTGAGGGAGGAAAGATTTGATACGATTGGCGATAGTTTTGGCGATGATTTTGTATATGGTATTGCACAGGGAAATAGGTCTAAAGTCACCGGGGGATAATGGCGTTGAGCATTTTGGCAGAAGGATAATGTAAGATTTGTTTGTTTCACGAAGGATATGACCTGATCGGAGGAAGGAGAGAACGGCATGGGTGACTGGCTTGTCCAGAAAATCCCAGCATTTTTTATAAACAATGGCTGGTATTCCATCAGGTCCGAGAGTTTTGTCAGGTTTTATTTCAAAAAGAGCAGTCTTGACTTCATGGCCAGTGAAAGGTCTACTTAGCCATTCGATTTGATGAGGAAGAATATGGGAGGTATTCTTTATCCATTATATTATAAGAATGCCTTTGTTTATGTTATATTTATGAAAGCGCCTACTTTTACATCTCACCTACCTGTCCATGTCTTAGTTTGTAACTAAAGACTAATGTGATAAAAAGTGATGTAAAAATTATCTTTCTCTACATTTGTTTTAAAATATCATAAGGTTTAATTCTACTTTATCTATTTTAAACATCACATGTGAAACTTTCATACTATTACGTTTCTACTTTTAACCAACGTGACTAAATAAGATAGTGCAAATCTTAGAGTAAGCAAATTAATGACCAAAATTTAACCAAAAGTTTTAACCAAAGTGTTTGTCAAGATAGAATCATCTCTGAATGTACCAAGGTTATTAATTGAGCTAAACTCTGACTTAACCAAAACTATAGCTAACTAAATTTTGTTTTATTTTCTATATGCGCGCGCCTAGTCCTACACAGTTTTTCTCTTAATAGAGTAGAGTTCTTCTACAAATATGATAGTTAAAAAATCAAGTCTTAATACATATGTTGTATATCGCTAACGTAGAACTTTAAAATACCTAAAATTGAATTACTAATCAAATAACGACACCAAAAGAATTATTGTTGCATACTTTCTTTTCTAGTAAAGTTTATTTAATTCAGCTCATGCTTTGTCTACTATATATAATGTATAGCACCTTTGTGGATTACTAATGTTTGATTTAGTGAATTCATTTTTCTTTTCAAAATCTCATACATAGTTTTTTTAATCTAGATATCTAGGTTCCGTTTTTATATTATCTAGGTTAGTATATTAGATAAACTATGTTTTAAAATGTTAATAAATGATAAAATTGAGGACCTAACCGGAAAAAGGTTTGTTTATAAATCATATATATATATATATATATATATATATATATATATATATATATATCATAAAGATAGTATCTAGTTTTTCCCATTAAATCTCTTAAGAAAGTTTTGTTGTTTATCTAATGTTTCATTATAAGGTTTTTTGTCAATATATAATAGTCCGACAAAGGTCCTAATAATGGAAAATTTCCAGGCTGAAAAGCCCAGAGAAGTCTTGATGCCTTCCCGTGTATTCACTGCATGCATAGGCAGTAAGTCTTTTGAGGATCTAGATCGCCTGCTGTAACTAGGGTTACAGCAGGCATGCTATAACTAGGGTTACAACCGTTGGATCGATTTCAAGGGGTTAGATCGTGTCACGTCACCAACTCGCTGTAACTAGGGTTACAACCGGTGGATCGATTTCAAGGGGTCAGATCGTGCCACGTTACCAACTCCTCAAAAAAAAAATCCAAACTCTGTATTTTGGAGTTAACGACCGTCCATTATTCCGTCCAACATTCCTCTCTCTCTCTTTCTCTCTCTCTCTCTCTCCAGAAATTTACATATGAAATCTGCTCCTCTCTACCTAGGCCATTCCTGTGGGTGGTCATAACTTCGGCAGATGGGTGAGGGACGATGGTGGGTGGTGCTCGATACTTGTAATTGGAGCGAGGGAGAGTGTAATGGTGGTGGTCGTGTAGATCGTGGCTATTGTTTTAGACCGATGGTTGCTTGGCAGGTCGTTATTGTAGATCTGCAGCTATGGATATGGGTGAACGGCAGTGGATTTGTGTAGATTGATGGCCGACACGGTGGTTGAGACATGGTTATGTGAGGGTGGTCGTGGGTAGATCGATGCCGGCACAGTGGTTGCGACATGGGGCCGTGGCTGTGGGCGTGAGAGGCATGGGATACGGTGGCATCCGGCTATGTCGTCGTTAGAAAAAGGAGGGTCCTCACCGACAAATAGATCGTAAAGAGAAGACGGCCTATGAGGGTAGTCGCCGGCAGATTTTTGTTTAAGAGAGGAGATGGAAGTAGGTTGCTAGATCTGGAAAACGGAATAGTGCCGTCTGTGAAGTCTCCAAACGACACAGTTTTGTCTCATATGCTGGTTTTATGACGTGGCACAATCTGACCCCTTGAAATTGATCCGACGGCTATAACTAGAGTTACAGCAGGCGATCTGGATCCATCTTTTGAAGGTTCTGTCTCTTAATGGTTCCAATGTAAAGAACATAAATGGTTTACAAATTCCAATGAACAAAGTGTGAATTGCCAGCAGAAGCAAAGAGTCCAATTGACCTGCATAATTCTCATTTTGGTTCGGCGAACAATTGTAACGCCCCGAAATTTATTTACAGAGCGTTAACGCTGAATAAGAAGAAATCAGAAAAAGCCTTATAATTAATTATCAGAAGTCTCCCAAACGGTAAATCAGAGCATACACTAATAATTCCCAAAATATATCAATATCTGACGTGGGGCCCAAAGCTTTTATACAATCCAAAAATTTCTCCAATACGGAGTTTCAAAACAAAACCTAAATGATACCAACTTATCTTAGTTGTTACATTTAAATGTCAATACTAACCCTGAAATAAGGCAGCTAACCTTTGGTTACACAGCTAGCCCTTCAAATCCAAAATCCCACTTACTAATCACTTAAAAGCAAAAATAATAAGGGAATGAGCCAAATGCCCAGTAAGGACGCTCAAATGACCAATCAATCGGAAACAAAACATCTGAGAAACAAAATTTCAGAAGCACAAAATTTTTTCAACGGAACGGATAATCAAACTAGATTTCGAATGTCAAAACATTTCTGAGTACAAAGTCAGACACAAAAGTTCAACATAACGGACATCAAACCCAATTTCAAATGTCAAATTATATCTGAGTGCAGAAACAAACATTAGCAGACCGAACATCAAATGTCAAAATATATCTGAGTACGGAAACGGACACTGTCAGACCAAATGTCAAAACATATTTGAGTACGGAAACAGACACTATCAGATCAAATATCAAATGTCAAAATATATCTGAGTACGGAAACAAACACTAGAGAGCCATTCAGAAAGTGGTCACATACGTCATTCCTAACATATGAGGCCGGTTTAGAAAGTAAGATCGCGATCTCTAGCTCAACTCCCCTGAGCTAGCGCACATTTCACTCCACGTGGATAAGTCAGAAATAAGTCACATACACTGTGACATGGCTCATAAAATTACCCAAAGCAAAAATCTCAGAATAACTGTTATCAAATATCGGACATGTCAAATCATATTCAAAGGCTTCAAAATAACATTATCAAATAACGGACTTGTCAAACAATAAGTGGAGTTCACAAAATAATGACGATCTTAAATCACTGAAACGAACGATATCGATATGTCAAAATTCAGAAGTCAAACAAATTCGAGTAAAATTTGATTTTCCCAAATCATAACATTGAAAACCAATTATTGATAACCATGGTTAAACAAAGGGAAAAGAACGTCACTTAACTCAATTCGAAGAAGTTCAGAATTTCAAAAAGAAACTAAAGACTCACATGAGCGCGATTGATCCATCGCTGATTCAAATTTTCGAAAGTAAACCCTTCCTTAATCAAGCCTTTTGAGAGTCATAAATCCTTAAGTTCCTCCTTAGAGCTTCCAAACTTTTCAAGCCTTCTTCTCTATCTCTCGCTCTCTCGCACAAAGGAGAAGAAAACAAACAGAGAACCCAAAGAGCTAAGAATGAAATAAAATACTATTTATATGGGACGAAAATCAAGTTTGCATTCGACCGAAAATAGTTTTCGGTCGACTCAATCCTTCAGCCGTGAAAATGCCTTTCCCAAAATCTTAAGGTTTTATTCGACTGAAAATCACATTTAAGTAGACCGAAAACACCATTAAGTCGACCGAAAACACCTTTAATGAAAACACTTTTAATTCACTAAAAGTACTATTCAGTCGACTAAAAGTACTGTTAATTTTTTTTTCTGACCGAAAATTAGTTTTCAGTTGACTTACAACTTTTAAGTCGACTAAAAACTTCAGTAGCTCATTTTCACACACAAAATCTTTTTCTCCGAAGCAAAATTCATTTTCATTTGAAGCCAAACTATTTTTTATTTGACCGAAAACTTCAGAAACTCCAAAACACCATTTCCTTTCATTTTGATTCAATGAAACCACTTTCATTCGACCAAAAATTTAAAAAACAAACCTAAACTATTTTCTCAATATTATCAAAAAGATCACAAACTTATTTATTCAAAAATAATAATTCCACATAAGAAAAAGAAATTTTCAGGGTGTTACATTCTCCCCTCCTTAAAAAAATTCGGTCCTCGGAATTTAAAACGTTCCTTAATCATCAACTAACTTCTTGTTTTCCAACACGAGTCAATACATTCCTCATACTATTAACTGAAATTTTGACTTCGAAACATACATGGCTTAACTAGCCTATGAAATGGGATAAGCTAAAATTGTGGCATTCAAAATTTCAACAAATGAAATCAATCCCCAATACGTAATGCTTCCATTATGCTATTCTGATAATATACCAAACCATATACTTTACCAAATCCGGATAACACGCTTAACTTCAAGCCTGAGGTGTCCCAAGTATTAAGCAATTTCACATTCCATCTGATGTGTTTTACGCAATTCAAACTTGAGTTTTAACTATCATTGTCATCACCACTCCAAAAATATATTCAGATTGCTCCTCAAAGTATTTATACTTGGCTAACAAATGAAACACGCCGAATCAAGTTACTCCAATCAAAATTCAAATGATCTGAAACCAATACAATACCGACAGGCTCCCGCTGCCATTATGATAACACATCAAAGCATAGCCTTGGTACAATGCCTAACACTGACACGCTTAACTTCAATCGTACACCAAAAGTAATAATCAGTCTTCATATTAATCACAAGGATTTATACTCCAAAATCTTTAAATCAAAATTTACGCCTGTACAAAATCACAATGGAGCCATATCAATATGTTCTTAATAACATTTCACTGACAACTAAGTGTAACTTATTACTAAAGTTACTAAATTATTGATACGCCTTCCGTCCAAATGCTTTATCCACACTGTTTAGACTTTCAAATATGATTATCCATGATCAAATCATTAACATCGAATATCTCAAGATTCTATACTCCAAAAACATTTTATTGCTTCAAACACATGATTTCTTAATGGAACATCGAGTTCAACTTCTTGCCCATGCTTTTCAAATACAAAAGATCACAAACTCAAAATCTAAGGTTTAAATAAATTAAAACCACAAAATGTCTAAACAATTCAATAACCAAACTATGAGATCACCTAATGATCAATATTTTCTCCCATCTAATTTGTGTCTGACACCAAAACCCTCAGATAGCCTTTGAAGAATAATCCTTCGACTTATCCAAATTGGATAACCAACATCAACAAGCATTTACACATCTTATCAAAAGACCGCCACACTTCTGCAGCGCACTTTGATGCCTCAATACAAAACCGGTCCAAACTATTACCAAATTTATAACAGCGAAAAGCATACTATTCTTAATTTCACATACATTGCGCATCCACCAAATTTAAGCCTTTAACTACGACATCATTTATATCTCTTAATGACATATTTTACAGATGGCTTCTAACTTTCAGAGTTATTCGTTAGAAGATCAAAATCATCCTCTTTTCTAAAGCAATCCATCTTAGCATTATTAGAAGATAATCAACCCATACCCCCAAAATAACATCAAAGTGTTTCATATCCAGAAAAATTATGTCAACTCTTGAACATCTTGAATCAATACTAATGGGGCAGAAATTATAAACCATAAGGGTCACCACATGGTTCCATAAAGATATCTGCACATAGACACGTCTCAAATTTCTAGGTTCAACACTTAGATGCTCGCAAAAGCATATCAAAGCAACTGAATAAAAGGGGCATTATGATCTAGGAATGCCAAATCTTCCTTTCAAATTCCACACAAAATCCATGTCACCATATCAATTATTTCCTGAGATCACAACCTTTTTTCATACATTATCTGATAGAGTTACTCATAGACATCCAAAGATCATAATCCTATCCTTCAATTATTCTCCTTGTTCAATACAAAAAATATCTGAATTTCAAAGACAACTAACATTTGTTCTATAATTTCGTACTCAACCCAAATTCAAGGTTTATAGCCAAATCTCAATCTTATAATCTAATAGGAAACAAATTTCCCAAACTAATTCTACCTTTTCAAGGTTCAATCCCAATCACATATATCTTAAGCTTAGGAGTCTACATAATCTCAAACCTAAGCTTTGATACCATTCTGTAACGCCCCGAAAAGTAGAAATCAGAGCGTTAACGCCGAATAAGTAGAAATCAGAAAAAGCCTTATAATTATCAGAAGTCTCCCATATGGTAAATCAGAGCGTACACTAATAATTTCCAAAAATATATCAATATCTGACATAGGGGCCCAAAGCTTTTATACAATCCAAAAGTTTCTCCAACACAGAGTTTCAAAACAAAACCTAAATGATACCAACTTATCTTAGTTGTTACATTTAAATGTCAATACTAACTCTGAAATAAAGCAGCAAACCCTTGGTCACACAACTAGCCCTTCAAATCCAAAATCCCACTTACTAATCACCTGAAAGCAAAAATAATAAGGGAATGAGCCAAATGCCCGGTAAGGTCGCTCAAAGGACCAATCAATCGGAAACAAAACATCTGAGAAACCAAATTTCAGAAGCACAAAATTTTTCCAACGGAACGGATAATCAAACTAGATTTCGAATGTCAAAACATTTCTGAATACAAAGTCAAACACAAAAGTGCAACAGAACGGACATCAAACCCAATTTCAAATGTCAAATTATATCTGAGTGCAGAAACAGACACTAGCAGACCGAACATCAAATGTCAAAATATATCTGAGTACGGAAACAGACAGTGTCAGACCAAATGCCAAATGTCAAAACATATCTGAGTACGGAAACAGACACTATAAGATCAAATATCAAATGTCAAAATATATCTGAGTATGGAAACAGACACTATCAGATCAAATATCAAATGTCAAAGTATATTTGAGTACAAAAACAGACACTAGAGAGCAATTCAGAAAGTGGTCACATACATCATTCCTGACATATGAGGCCGGTTCAAAAAGTAAGATGACGATCTCTAACTCAACTCCCCTGAGCTAGCCCACGTTTCACTCCCCGTGGATAAGTCAGAATTAAGTCACATACACTGTGACATGACTCATAAAATTACCCAAAGCAAAAAATTTAAAATAACCATTATCAAATATCGGACATATCAAACCATATTCAAAGGCTTCAAAATAACATTATCCAATAACGGACTTGTCACACAATAAGTGGAGTTCACAAAATAATGACGATCTTAAATAACTGAAACGAACGATATCGATATGTCAAAATTCAGAGGTCAAACAAATTCGACGAAAATTTAATTTTCCCAAATCATAACATTGAAAACAAATTATTCATAACCATGGTCAAACAAAGGGAAAAGAACGTCACTTAACTCAATTTGAAGAAGTTCAGAATTTCAAAAAGAAACTAAAGACTCACACGAGCGATTGGTCCATCGCTGATTCAAATTTTTGAAAGTAAACCCTTACCTTAATCAAGCCTTTTGAGAGCCACAAATCCTTAATCTCCTCCTTAGAACTTTCAAACTTTCCAAACCTTTTTCTCAATCTCTCGCTCTCTCGCACAAAGGAGAAGAAAAGAAACAGAGAACCCAAAAGGACTAGGAATGAAATAAAACACTATTTATATGGGATGAAAATCAAGTTTGCATTCGACTGAAAATAGTTTTCAGTCGACTCAATCCTTCAGCTGTGAAAATGCCTTTACCAAAATCTTGAGATTTTTTTTGACCGAAAATCACCTTTAAGTCGACCGACAACACCCTTAAGTCGACCGAAAACAGCTTTAATGAAAACACTTTTAATTCTGCCAAAAAAATTTTAATTCGACTAAAAGTACTGTTTTTTTTTTCGACTGAAAATTAGTTTTCAGTCTACTTAAAACTTTTAAGTCAACTAAAAACTTCAGTAGCTCATTTTTACACACAAAATCTTTTTATCTGAAGCAAAACCCATTTTCATTTGAAGCCAAACTATTTTTTATTCGACCGAAAACTTCAGAAATTCTAAAACACCATTTTCTTTCATTTTGATTCGAATGAAACCACTTTCATTCAATCAAAAATTTCAAAAACAAACCCAAACAATTTTCTCAATATTATCAAAAAGACCACTAACTTATTTCTTCAAAAATAATAATTTCACATAAGAAAAAGAAAATTTCGGGGTGTTCCATCAATGCTATCCTAGCAATCATTCCATCAAAAGTTATTCACGTGAACGAATTGTCCGAGTTTGAAAGAGGCAGGTTCCTTAAGAAGTGCTGATGTTCTTTTCACTTGTCCACAAAGTGGTGGAAGGGCGCTGGATATAATAACATTTGCCATACATGGTAGAAAGTTGCTCAACCAACCCAAACTTTAATTTGACTTGTATTTAGGTACTCTTTACTTGTTTTTTAAATCATCTTTACTGATGGTAATTATGCCCCAGTATACAAGACTCAAGCCCACTTGGGTATAAAGCTTTGCAATCAAAGGTAAGTTTATGTAGTGTATGACATAGAATAGGTATAAAGCTTGTTAAGTACTAGAGCTATTAGGGAAGGGGCCCAACAGTGCATATCAAGCTTAATTGCTTAACACTTCTCTCATGTGCAAGGCCCTAATTGCACGAGGGAAGACACACCAACGTGATGTAAATCAAGATGTACCAATACCAAGCTAACAAACATAAAAATAAACCACAATTACATGAAGGTGAGCAACTTGTGAAACTAGACCCAGGATATCATGTTAAGTTACTAATTGATCTGAAGGCTATGCTATTAGAATTTGGACAAAAAAATTTGTTTCATGATTAACAACCTCAATAACTTGAACAGGGAAATTGGAATCTACCAGCAAGTACGAAAAAGTAGCATGTGGAATTGTGGTGCTTGTTGAGAAAACCACACATAAGTTGTCAATCTAGCTGAACACATTGTCAACTGCATGTAATATAGTAAACTTGCACCAGTTACCCTTAATGAATGCAGATACGTCAAGTAGTGCCGAGAGTTGGAGTATTGTTGTGCAATTTGTATATTCTTATCATCTCGGTTGACACATCTAATTTGGATGTCCTGCAAGATATTTAGCAGATATTGTTAAGTTCATAAAAAGAATATAATACTCAATCAAATTCATGATTCTTAGGAAAAGGAAAACAATACATGATTTGGTTAAGACAACAGAAGCATACACGTTGATCTGTGTCAAAATCAAGTTCCAATAGTCCTTTATTATCCTTCCAAAGATTATATATGATTACAAACATTCCACGATTTTTCATATCATTAAATTGAAAAGAGGAATTTAGAAGAACAATTCAATAACCACTAGTCAACATTTGAAAATGAACCAGAGAAGGGCTATGCAACATTAGAATGAGAACTAAAGTGGAAGAGGTAAACATCTAGTTCAGGTTGTGACAATCCATACCACAGGTAATAACATCTAGAGTGAACCAAACAGAGGAAGTAAAGCATTTTGACGTTAAGCCACCTACTCATACCCCATTCAAAGCACCATAAGGAAGTCCTATTACAAGCTTCAGGTAGCAAGCATTAACCTGAGATAAAGTTTCCCACAAAATAGTTCCAGTTTGACCAAGAGATAAAGTTCTTACATACTAGTTCCAGTTCGACCAAGAGAGAACGACAGACTTTCTGGTTTAGAACAACTGGAAAGTATAACAAAGAACCCAATGATAATGCCAGGTGAACCGCAGAAGAGTTTCTACAATATAAAGTATAACATTGATGCTTGACATGACTGAAGGATTCTTTTTTCTAGCTTCAAATTGACCTACATAGATTCAGGAGAGTGGTAATTGTTGGATGTAATCATATTGCTGCCAAAAGAAGTATTTACATATCGAGATTCAGAGTCAAAAAAGGTCATAAGTAGAAGAACTTCTATGTCCTAATTTTTCCAACCAAAAGTTGACGAAATAACAATGGAACAGAGTGGTTGAAGTGCTGAAAATCTTTATGCCCTCCAACTTCTATACTCTTTGACCACAGTGATACATCTCTTTTACAATGTTTTCTTTTACAGTCACACTCTAGGATACTCGACTGATAACAACTTTGGGAAAAATAAAAAAGAAAAGGGAGAAAGGGAGTAAGAGAAGAAGAGAAGAAAGAACAAAGGAGATCATCAAAGTTTCTTAAATTTACTTGAGCTTGATTTGCTTGGAGGTAGGTTATCTTGTGCTTTTAGGTTTTTAAAGCATGTTTGAGAAATATTATGAGTAGTGAAATACTTATAAACTTGCTTGTAATGATCTTAAGTGAGATATGATACAAAACCTGCAGAATAGTCATAAAAATGAAGTAAATTTGGTGCCTAGAAATATATAGGTTTAGTTAAGATATGGATTTGGTTATTTTATATGTTGTACTACTACATTTGTGGAGTATACACACCAAATTTGAGATTATTTCAAGTACTATTACTATGGTTTAAAATTCGTGGCTTTAAACCTATACCGTGAAACTGTTATTAGACAGATTCTAAAGTCTGTTTTTGGAAGGGCTTAACATGACTTTCAAATAATATTTGGAGTCAAATAACATACTGAGATGTATCTATGTAAGTCTAGTTTTTAGAAATGTATAGTTTGACTGTAGAGGCCTTGTAATTAAATTATTATGATTTTCAGAGTACAGACTACTCCTGCTGCCAATTGAAATGTTGGGCATATTATGTAACCTAAATTAGTAGTTCCTTGTGTTGGGCTTAATGATGAATAACTAGGTAAATTTCAAGTATTAAATGGACACTCAAATATCTAGATAATAATATAAGTATACACATGAGTAGGGTACATAAGGAAGAACATCAAATTATTTCTTGCTTGATTACCGAATTAGTTTGCACCTTAGAGATTAGTTTACATGTTTGGTGTGTGTTGTTGATAATACGGCAAATATGACTTCAGAGAGGGTTTAAACCTCTTTTGAGGTACTCAATGACATTTTTATTGACATATGTACATGATTATGCATGTCACACAAAGGAGGAGGAAAAAGTGAGTTGAGGTTGTTATTTGCCAGGGTTGGAAGTTATTCGGCCAGGGTTCTTATTCTCGTTCATTTCTCGATAGTACGTACTAGCTATGCGTATTATTTCCCAAAAGGAATTATTGGCGTGCATGTGATGACGTTAGAATTCTTCTATCGAACCAGCTATATCAGTTGGTTGCAATACGAAATGTCTCTCGCACTCAGGGAAGGTTGGCTTGTGCATGAGGGGCATATTTGCATATTGATAATCTTGTAGTTGGCTCATATCTTTCTTGAACTTGTTTGTACTATTTCGCCATACTTATTGAGATCAGGTTTGTATTTAGGTCTTGGTTGCCATTCTCGTATATGTTTTACAAGATTTTAGATCTTGCTCGACATGCTATTCCCGTTTCTTTTGAAGGCAAGTGTTATCAAATGTTTGTAACTGATACTCGATATGATAAAAATTACTTTTAAGTACATATGTATCATCTGTTCAAGTGACTTGCATGTTTGTATTAACCATTCATAATATAATCAATTCATGTTTGGACTTAGAATCACCGGATACCCTACTAAGCCATCATGCTGCCCTATTCCCCACTCCTTTTTTTTATAGGTTTGGAGTCAGAATATTTGTCACGCGACAAAGAGAATTACCTTGGGGAGAAGCAAGAATATTATGCTAGGTGAGCAAAGTTTTAGTTGTTTTCTTTATTTTTGGAGTGTAACCTTGTATAGAAGAGAGGTGGTCTGTAATATAATATTATGTTCAATCCTTTCATTTATGGAAGACTGTAGCATTTAAGTCATACTTCCGCCGTTTCTTTTGAGGTTTGTAGTAAAGCTCTGTTTATCCTTGAGGTATATATGTTAACCAGCTTATTTAGTGTTGCACCCCTTCCGAGGAGTGTGACTGGAAAGTTGGATTTTTATGAGCATTGTGTCGGGAAGCAGTGTAGGGTAAAATTCGGTCGAGTTATTCATACCACCAAAGGTACGATGGATTATATCCATTTAGATCTTTGGGGTTCTTCCACGGTTCCTTCTAAGGGTGATAGCATATATATGTTGACCTTTATTGATGACTTATCAAGAAAGGTCTGGGTGTACATTCTGAAAAAGAAGAGTGATGTCTTTATTCAGTGAAAGCAGTTTAAAATGATGATTGAAAAATAGACCGAAAAAGAAATTAAATGCTTGAGGACTAACAATGACATGGAATTTTGCTTGGAAGAGTTTACAGAGTTCTACAAGAATGAAGGCATGGTGAGGTATCGCACTATTAGAAAAACACCACAACAGAATGGGTTGCTGAACAGATGAATATGACTCTCCTTGAGAGAGCTCAATGTATGCTTTCAAATGCCAGGTTATCAGAGGAATTTTTGGCAGAAGCTATTAACACGGCTGCATATTTGGTGAATAGGTCTCCATCAGGTGCAATTGATTGCAAGACTCCTGAAGAAGTTTGGTCTGGTAAGCATACTAATTATGAAAACTTGAGGATGTTTGGTTGTCATGATTATGCTCATGTTAATGATGGTAAACTTGAGCCAAGAGCAAAGAAGTGCATTTTCTTAAGCTAAGCAAGTGGGGTAAAAGGGTACAGATTATGGTGTACTAATTCTAAGTTATCTAGGTTATAAGTCACTAGCAGATATGTGACCTTTGACGAGTCTTTGATACTTTTGAAGAAGAATGAGTTGATTGATGCAGGAAAAGACCATGATGTTAGGAAGAAGGTGGAGCTGGAGGTTCGAGTTCCAGATTCTTTACCTATAATTCTTACAGATAAGGAATATGGTTCTTATTCTACCGAAGTGAATGAAAGACCTTATGAACAGCAATATAACATTGTAAGAAACAAATCGACAAGAAAATTTTTATCTTCTCAGAAGTATGGATATGCAGATATGATTTCTTATGCTCTTAGTATGGCATAGAGTATTGAGGTTGAAGAGCCTGTTACATACAGAGAGGCCATCAAGAGCACAGAATTAGCGCAGTAAACAGTTGCTATGAGTGAAGAGATAGAATCTCTTTACAAAAATCAAATATGGGAATTGGTGAAACCACCTGTGGGCCAGAAAATTATTGGTTGCAAATGAGTCTACAAGAAGAAGGATGGAATTCCTGGAGTGGAAGATGCAAGGTATAAAGCATGCTTGGTAGCTAGAGGTCGTTTTACTCAGAGAGAAGGTATTGATTACAATGAGATATTTTCTCATGTAGTAAAACATACTCCGATAAGAGTGTTGCTTGCTATGGTTGCTCTATATGACTTGGAGGTAGAACAGCTGTATGTTAAGATAACTTTTCTACATGGTGAGTTAGAAGAACAATTGTACATGCATCAGCCAGAGGGGTTCGTGATCCAAGATAAGGAAGATCATGTTTGCTTATTAAAGAAATCCTTGTATGGATTAAAGCAATCTTCAAGGCAGTGATATAAACGGTTTGACACTTTCATGGCAGAGAGAGGTTACACCAAGAGTGTTTATGACAGTTGTGTGTATACCAAAGGCTCGTGAATTTTTCTTATATATACTTGGTGTTGTATTTTGATGAAATGTTGATTGCTTCAAAAACGATGTCAAATATTAACGGTTTAAAAGAACAGTTGAAAAGGAATTTGAGATGAAAGACTTAGGTACAGGAAATATGATATTAAGGATGGAGAGTCAAAGGGATCGACCGGCATGAATTTTGTACTTGTCCTAGAAAAAATACATCGAGCGAGTATTGCAGCACTTTGGTATGGAAAACTCCAAACCTATGACTACTCATTTGGCAGCACACTTTAAGCTTTCAATAGTTCTTACCCACAGACCCAGAAAAAGGTGAAGCACATGGCGTGTGTTCCATATGCTAGTGCAGTAGGCAGTCTCATGTATGCTATGGTTTGTACAAGACCCGATATTTCACATGCGGTTAGTATGGTTAGCAGGTACGTGGGTAGTCCTAAGAAAGCTTATTTGCAGGCAGTGAAGTGGACACTTCGATACCTGAGAGGTGCTGCGGCTACTAGTTTAGTCTATCATCGGGGCAGTGATGTGAATGGTAAAATTGTTGGATATGTCAATTCAAACTGCGCTGGAGATTTGGATAGGAAGAGATCTTTGATGGGATATATCTTCACTTTTTTTACCGTGTGATCATTTGGAAGGCTACTCTACAGACTATTGTTGCTTTGTCTACTACAGCAGTTGAGTACATAGCAACGGCCGAAGCAGTGAAGGAAGCTATTTGGTTGATGGGCTTGGTTGGTGATTTGGGGTTGAAGCATGAGTCTAGCACTGTTTACTGCGACAGCCAAAGTGTTAGACATCTGACCAAAAATTAGATGTTCCGTAAGCAGACCAAGCACATTGACATCAGGTTTCATTTTACTTGGGATATGGTTTCTCATGGTACTGTTATGGTAGAGAAGATTTTCACATATAAAAATCCAGCGGACATGATGACAAAGCATATTTCAAAGATCAAGTTTAAGCACTGCTTAGATTTGATCGGTATCAGCAATATTTGAGGTGTAGTCCTAGGGGGCAAGTGTGGTAGCAGCATATGATATTTTCAGGTTGTTTCTAGCTTGTTTTATCCAAGCTAAGGTGGAGATTTGTGATAATGTATCTTGGATATAAAAAAAAATCCGAAATGTGTGGATGTCCCACATCGGTTATGCAGAAAAGGTTGCAACTTAACCCTAAGTATATAAGTGGTATTGTCTCATATTGGTTATTTAGAGAAAGTCACTAGTTATATATATATATATATATATATATATATATATATATATATATATATATATATATATATGTTGTCTTGTATTATATTTTAAGTACAAGAGAGAAGAGTCATTCTTGAGAGGATTTGTTGAGAGAGACTAAGATATGTAATCTCCAGTGACAAACATAGTGAAATTGTTGCTACCACTGGGGAGTAGGCTTTCACCCAACCATGTAATTCTTGTGTCTTGTATGCCTCTATTTTTTGTTATTATTTTTTTTATTATCTTCTTTATTGCTTGGTGCAAAATCTAGTATACTCTTTAGTTACCATTTGCTTAAAATGTAAGAGTCCCATTTTATGCTAATATGGATCATATTTGTTTGAAAGTAAATTAAGGGATAAATTATTAAATGAATTGGTCAATAAATTATCTCTGAAGGATTCGGTCGAAAGAATCCCGATTCATTCGAATCAAACTTAGTTAGGCAGAAAAACATTAAAGCTATTGAAAGATTCATTCAAATGAAAAGTGTTTTGCTTCAATGAAAATCAAGTTTAAGGTAGACAAATTTGTGACTGAAGGATTCAGTCGAATAAAACCCTTTTCGGTTGAATGAGAAGTTTTTGGTCGAATGAAAGGTTTTCGGTCGAGTGAGAAGCTTTCGGTCGAATAAAATGAGCATATGTGAAGAAGGCAATTTTGCGACTGAAGGATTCAGTAGAATGGAAACCCCTTTTTAGTCGAAGGAATAATTTTCCTTCGAATGAAAATGTTAGATTTCTTTTTTGTAAATATTGAAAAGTTTTGGGTACATTTTGAATAAGTTACATAAGTTTAGGGAGTGTTAGTATAAAATTGTCAACTTAGGATTCTTCCTATAAATAGCTTCTTTTCCTTTCAACCTTTCTTTTTAGTTCCTTTGCTTCTCTTCTAAAAGGTTGTGTGTGTGTGTGTGTGTGTGAGAGAGAGAGAGAGAGAGAGAGAGAGAGAGAGGAGGGGGGCTTGGGAGACTCTTGTGCTATTAAGGCGACACTTTAAGGATTTCGTACCAAGAGCTTGTTAAGGTAAGGGATTTTGTAATTCTTGCTGTGGTAAGGATTCGTTAATTAGCATCACTTACTAGTTGTTGTACAACATTGGAAAATCGTTCAATTTGTTTCGTAATTGCCCTCATTGCTATTTGAATTCGAAATTCGTAATTTGCATATGATCATCAGAATGAACAACCTTTGATAAAAGGGGGGGGGGGAGTCTTTAAGACTTTTGTAATCACTCCGGTGACTTTTGTAGTTACTTGGTAACTTTTGCAGCCACCTTAGTGGCTTTTGTAGTCGCTTTACGTGACTTTCAGATAGTCCTCACAATGATGGCTATCACGCTACCGATATGCGTTTCATACCTTCGAGTTTTGTGTTCGATTTGGGCCTATGGCCACTAATGATCATTTCGTATATTTGATTCGCTTATTTGACGTAAATGTCAATTGCTATTATTTGTTCGTCAAAGTTATGGATTTGTTTCGAAATACCAATTAACATATTTTCTTCCATTTAATTTTCCCTTACTGGGCTATTTAGGTTTACCCCCTATTTGTTGCTTGTCCCTTACCACAGATGGTAAGCATGATTAGGAGCTTGGCACGTTCAGAGAATTATAACTTCTATTTTATTAGCATGTAAAAAATAACGTATTCCTTTTTGAGAACTCTACCCAGATGTGGGAAATTTGATTTGGCATTAGACTTTGTAATAGAATTTGAGGTTGGATCATTCTTTTGTGGTTAATGGTTGTAAGAGGCAAGGATGTTTGCTCCTCTACCTTTCTGGAGATACTTTGTTGATAATGGATTAGATGTTCTGTTTATACCTTGGTGTAATTGAGTATTAATTAGAATGCATATGATTTAAGACTTAAAATACATTGGTAATGGCTCCCAAGTCGGGGGCGTAAGTGCGTTACACAAAAAGCTTAGGCTGTTAAAGAATGAGCCCAATATTGTTATCATGTTTAATACTCTCCCTCATGTGCAAGCCTCCGATTACATGTGGAGAGACAAATCAATACAGAAATAAACAGAAACTAAGTGCAAATAGCACTACGATAAAGGGAGACCAAATATGCACGCGGAAAGAATCAAACACAAGACCTTGGTAAACCTGAGCTGTGATACCATGATAGAAAAGGTGAAGGGAGAGATAATTAAATTATAGAGCATTCATAAAACTGAGTACAATAAGGCCTTTATATAGGCAAGAAAAAACTATCCTACTAGAAATAGAAAAACTCAATTGCTTTTTTTCTTTCGTGCTCTTATTTTCTTCTTGAGTTCAGAATTTTGGTATTTCTCTCTTGCCCTTTCTTTACAGTGATCTTTGCTTATGCTGAAACCCTAGCCATCGCCCACCATTATGTCCATCAACCCTAGCTTATCTCTTTCACTAGAAAAATAAAATAAAATCGTTTCCATCTTCCATTACCTCTGTCGATTTTCTATAGTCCAAACCCTAATCCAACACCACCATAAGATTTTGTTCCCTCCACTAATCACAACATTTCCAACCATGCCACCATGCCTCTCATTCGGTTCCTGCAATGGATCATGCTATTGTCTTGTTCTAACTCATGTCTTGTTCTTAGTCGACGGACCTCAAGGCGAGACCCTTATGGTCGTCGGACCTCACCTTGGGACTCCTGCTCTGTTCTTAGTCTACGGAGCTAGTTTTGGGACTCCTACCTTGTTCTTAGTCGTCGGATCTCACCCCTAGACCTTTATGGTCGTCGGGCCTCGCCCCGGGACTCTTGTTCTGTTCTTAGTCTGTGAACTTCGTTCTGGACTCCTGCTTTGTTCTTAGTCGTAGAACCTCACCCTGAGACCTTTATTGTCTTCAGACCTCGCCCAAAAACTCCTACTATGTTCTTAGTCTGCGGACCTCGTTCTAGGACTTCTGCCTTGTTCTCAATCACTAGACCTCGCCCTATGACCTTGATGGTTGTCGAACTTCGCCCTGGGAGTCCTGCTCTGCTCTTGATCGCCTGACTCTACACATGGAATTCATGTCAACTTAGATCTCACTTAATGCTCTTTAATAAAAAATGTGAAGGGAAATATAATTATATTAAAGGGCATTATAAAACTGAGTACAATGACGCCTTTATGTAGGCAAAAGAAAACTATCCTACCAAAAACAGAAAAGAGAATCTTATATAAGTTAGGAGAACTCTAGAATGTTCAAGATATAGAACACTAGGGAAAAATTAATTGCTATATTAATATTAATATATATTAATATATGTATATATATATATATATATATATATATATATATATATATATATATATATATATATATATAATCTAACATCCCCCCTCAAACTCAAGTCGATAGAAAAGAACAAGCTTGAGTTTGGAGGTTAAGTCCAAACCGATGTCTTGATAACCAGCTGCATTAAGTGAGATCCAAGTTGAGATGAATTCCATGTGTAGCGTCCGGCAATGCAAGAACAGACAAGAGTCCTATATATATATATATATATATATATATATATATATATATATATATATATATATATATATATATATATATATATATATATAATCTAACATCCCCCCTCAAACTCAAGTCGATAGAAAAGAACAAGCTTGAGTTTGGAGGTTAAGTCCAAACCGATGTCTTGATAACCAGCTGCATTAAGTGAGATCCAAGTTGAGATGAATTCCATGTGTAGCGTCCGGCGATGCAAGAACAGACAAGAGTCCTATAAGTGTGTCTATATATATATATATATATATATATATATATATATATATATATATATATATATATATATATATATATATATATATATTGTCTTGTATTATGTTTTAAGTACACGAGAGAAGAGCCATTCATTAGGGTTTGTTGAGAGAGACAAAGATCTGTAATCTCCATAGCCAGACATAAATCGTTGCTACCACCATGGAATAGGCTTTGGTCGAACCAGGTAAATATTGTGTCTTTTTTGCCTCTAT
Organism: Escallonia herrerae; assembly: GCA_033070095.1. NCBI lineage: Eukaryota > Viridiplantae > Streptophyta > Magnoliopsida > Escalloniales > Escalloniaceae > Escallonia > Escallonia herrerae. The sequence continues at coordinate 15,736 of JAVXUP010000677.1, read as the reverse complement.
TTTTTAATTCTTTTCTTTATTACTTGGCGCAAAATCTAGTATATTCTTTAACAAGAATTTCCTAGGTGTGATGCATAACGTCAATTTTGGAGTAGCCGCTCAGAACGTGCCACGTCATAATTTTTGTGGGGTTAGGGTGGAGCAGTTATCCATTTTAATTAAAAAATAAACTATTGACAACCGACATCGGTTATAAATAAGTCATCAGTTCATCGACTAAGAGCGAAAACAAATAGTGAAAGGGAGTATGTGAGAGCGACATATTCAATGAATATTTAAAAATAAAAATGCAAGAGTGCAAAGTGAAAAACGGAATCAAGAGCAAGAATTGAGAGCGGGAACGTTAGTCAGTTTAGAGGATTTGGTGACTTAAAGTTCAACGTCATGTTTATTATTTCAGATGCGATAAAAAGTTGAAAGCACAACTAGAGAAGCGATTACGGGCCCGTTGCAACAAATGCAATTAGTTTACAAGCAACTAAAAATGTCTTCACACACATTGGACACTATTGATATTTAACTATATCTTATTACGCCTATTTCAATCTGGTTGTAAAAAATACTAAAGTCGCTCTTGCTTTTTTCAGATAGTGGCCTAGCCACTTTTATTATCTATAAATTTATTTTGTAACAAAAAAAAATCTATTATCATAAAAATGATAAAATTACTCTCACTACAGATTTCAGTTTCGCATCCAATGGCACCAAATTAGTTTATTGCCAACTTTTTCTATCTTCACGATCTCTTCATTATTGTCTCGTAGAAATACTCGTTAGGTTGAAAACTTCCAAACACATTGTAAGCTAAAACAGTGCTCACAAAAATGCATGTTATTGTGAAAAATATATGAGTAAATATATTTTCAGACAAACTGATTATAGTAAGGCCTAGGGTTTGGGAAAAAGATCCCCTCAACATTGGGTAGTTGTTAAAGTCAGAATAGGATAGCACTCCTAATGAAGTAGATTCCCATTACCAGATAACCTCTACACGAAAATCTGTAATTTAACCAACATCTATTAATATAATCAAAAATATTTTAAAATACTTGTAGTAGAAGGCTTTGTCGAAAACGTGAAAAGACATAGAAAACTAACAAATTTTATTTGGTTGCAAGCGTATGGCATAGAAGGAATAGACAACCTTTTTCTAATCCCGCATAAGCAGCTAGGAGCCTTTGAATAGCGCAACGGATCTAGTAAACTGACTCTTCATAGTGCAGTGTCCATTTATTCGAATTCTCTTCTCTAGTTATGGACCAGCCTCAGCTCCGCCTTCAACTCAGTCTCGGAGATCGCTCGTGTCACATAAATAGTGCAATTTAGAGTGCACTTAACCAGCAAGTTCATCTCACATGAATAGTGCAGTTTAGAGTGAACTTAACCAGTAAAATGCACTTACCTTAACAATCCAATTTAGAGTGAACTTAACCAGCAAAATGCACAATTAACCATTAGTTAACTGTAGACTGGCACCATAGTTAAATTTAAATGGGAAGGCAAATTGTACAAAAGTTGAATCATAAAGATGACAATCGATCTCTCCTTATAAACTAATTATCGATAATAATCTTCCGAATCGATTTCTGTGAGTAAGTAGAATGTGACATTACGGCTAAAACCATATGCTCATTGAGCATAATATTACTCGAACTAATTCACTCATTTTGTTTAACCCAAGAGTGTAAATAACTTGTCATGTAGAAAATTCCACCAACAAATGACATTGGACTCAACGGTACTTAAACACATATATACTGCAAAAGTACATCATTTTGGTACAAAATTTGGCCATCGCCGGAACTAGCACAGATATTAGAACGTCATACTTTTGCTACCTCTTCTATACATAATTACACCTAGGAATCAGTTGTGGAAATCGATGGAACTTGGAGGAATTAAAGTTTCTTGTTCCTTTTTAGTCCCTCAATCTTTTCCGCTGCAACTTGGAGTTGCACAAAAAGCAGGCAAAGAGTTGAAGCAAATACATAACAAGCTGCCACTGCTACTAGCTAAACTCAACATATTTTTCCTTTGAATAGTACCATAGTCAGAGATTGCCATACAAATTTCAGAAAACTATGACCTGACATCTAGCTACCTCAAGGTCGACTTGGACTTGCATATTAAGATGCTGATTTTTTTTTTACATTTATTTCATTATTTACCAAAATAATTACTCCTTCCGTCCCAAAAAAACTTATCATATTTCCTTTTTGGGCCATTCCACAAAAATTGATCACTTCCAAATTAAGAAAGATTCTGTAAGTATTTTTACAATTTACCCCTTTTATACTTTTTTTATTCTATTTCTCTCACCACATTTAATTCTCTACCAACTCATTTTCTCTCTCCTGGCCCACCAACTTTACATTTTTTTATTCTATTTCTCTCTCTACATTTAACACTCTACCAACCAATTTTCTCTCTCATGACCCACTCTCTTCCCCTCTCTCTCTAAACAATAAAATGGGAAAGACACATAATATATAACCTAAATCCTTAATATAAGTACAATGTCAAATGGATCACTCTTTTAGGGACATAGGGAGTATCTTTTTTTCTTTTTGGTGGGGGAGGGGTTTCAAAGGGGTGGTGAGTCGGGAAGGGGAAGGATAAATTATGCAGAAATTCATCAGATCACAATCACGGTTGATTGAATTGAGGCTTGACAAAGAAAACCTGTTGCTATAAGATGCTGATATTCGCTATACTTATTCCACAATAAGGCCATAAGAATTACTAATTCTGTTCATGGCAAGAGGTGACAGTTTATAATCTGAATATAGACTTGTATCATCATGTAGACTACTTTCTGATTATTAAACAACCATTTCTTGTATTAGAGGCAAGCGTCTGGCAACACTTACCCGTGCTTCAAGTGATTTGTATCTCTCTCTTTCGCTCTGCAGATCATGCAGCAAATCACCTAAAATATCCTCATCTTTTTTCTTTATCCTGCAATCAGAATAAAATATTCTATTTAAGAGGTAATTAAAAAGCACGCAAGCATACAAAACTCAAGTTTGAAGGAGGAAGTGACCACCTTTCCTTTAACTCGCATTTCTCTTTTCTTAACCGGTCCAAAGCATGGGAACCACCATTTAAAAGGGAGGACTGGTTTTCAACAACACCATTTCCCTGCCAATTAATCAAATGCCATCAATAACAATGCCATAGAAATAACATCTGCTATTTAAAATGCTGATCGCGTTTCTTTCCCTTTGATACTTAAACACACAGGACATAATACACCCCAGGAATACATCTAGAAGAGAGCTACAACTAACAATCTATCTTACAATCTGCTATTTCATTGCACCAAAAAATGTAATGCTTGAAAGTATAAAAGCGATAAATCTGCCTTATACTATATATCATGGAGTACATCACGTTACGGCACACATTTACACATATATAATGAGCACTTATAAATCCGTATGTAAAAGTACGTACCAGATCCATAAGCACATCGATCACGTAAAACACATCTACACAATAGCATGGAATATACTGACATGATATGCATGTGCACTCATATATTTATGTGAAAACGACGCTGCATTACCGATTTGCACCTGCAATTATGGCCGGATAGGCCTTGTACATAAAAGTGTGCAAGGAGACATCCCCAAGTACATATGGGAACTGTATATACATACAGCCACGTCAATTTATCTTCTCAAAATAAAAAAGAATACTTCACTAGCAAAATTGTTAGAGAGCGTCAATTTTGAAAAATGAGTATTGACATGCACGTGAAAAGTGGGTTAAAGGGGAAAGGTTCATAACGAGAAATATCCTTAAAAAACAATTCCAAATGGGCAAGCAAATTTTTGGTTGTGAAGACTAAGATGCTCATGCAGAAGGAAAATTTATGCTTTTCTAGTCTATCGAATGAATCTTTTTCCGAGTCTAAGTAGGATGTGCTCTACATTGAAGTGATATAAACAACCATAATGCATTTGTCCATGCTGCTAATTCCTTGTTTTGCAAATTCAACCTTTAGCTATGTTCTTATAAAATTTCAAAAGACAGAGAAGAACAATATGCAAGACGGCTACATTCAAGGTATTAAAAAAACTTCTTTGGTCCTAAACTAGTACAATATTAGACGAAAGACGGAAAAAGAACAAGACATATGACCTTGGATTGTAAAGTTGTGGTGATTCGAGCAGCTGTTCCACCTGAGGAGCTATCTTCTACAGCTTCCTTACTTTCCAACTCATTTGCTAGAGAGGTATCTTTCCTATAAGAATTCTTGGAAGATAATGCCTTATGAGAATGTCCATTTGCTTGTCTCTTAGGTATGGCAGTTGGCAAGTCATTGCCACCAAGATTCTCTGCAGAAGGTGATGGTGGCCCTTGTAGGTCCCTAAATACACCTAGAGGGGGGGTGAATATGTGTTTTACAGCTTTGAGTATAAATTAAAAACTGAGATACAAAGTGATGACAAATATAACAGTGATAAATTTAACACAGAGATTTATACTGGTTCGGCCCCACCAGCCTACGTCCAGTCCTCGAGCACTCCACGCAAGGGAGACCTACTCGAGCCTTTCACTAAACCAACTAGCTTCGGGTGCTAGCTCAAACCGCAGTACAATTTCCGAAACCCTTCCAAGGTTTCCAACAGATTACAAATGAAAAGAGATTTACAAGTTGAATGTAAACAAACAAGCTCCTTCTTGAGCAAATATTACAATGAATAATAAGATTTAAGCCTTCTTAGGTGGGAAGATCTATATCCTTTCAAGAACCAAACCAAGAAGCTCACTATGAACAATCTCAAGGATAAAAACTCACTCAATAGAGAATGAAAGATAAGATATCAAGATGAGAGAGTTTTTGAGATGTATTTGAGAGTATGAAAAAGATTTTCGCATGAGGGAGAGTAAATGCTCCCAAGGACCCCCTATTTATATATGTAGCAGAAGTGAACCGTTAGGAAGGAAAAGTCCAAAAAAGGATTCGACTAAAAACAAATGATTTGGCTTCGACTAAAAGTTTTTGTTTCGACTAAAACATTTAGCTTCGACTGAAAGTCTTGGCTTCGACTGAAACACTTGACTTCGACTGAAACTGATGACTTCGACTGAAACACTTGACTTCGACTAAAACTGATGACTTCGACTGAAATGCTTGACTTCGACTAAAACTGATGACTTCGACTGAAACACTTGACTTCGACTAAAAGATTTGGTTCTTTACTAGAATTTTTGTCAGATCTTTTAAGAAAGACTTATACTGACAAGAAAAAAATTTGACATCAGGTTCTTGCATCTTCAATGTAGTCCATGGCTTTAAATCCCGAGTCCAAGTTCTGATTCAAGCTTTGTCCATGTCAAGATCTTGTCTTTGTTTGATTAAGAGATAAATCCTGAAATGTTTATCTTAATAAAGTTGTCAGATTAATGTTAGAGATAATATGTCTGGAATCATCAAAATCAAAAAGTCAACAATCTCCCCCTTTTTGATGATGACAATATTAGTTCTAACAAAAAAATGATATACTCCCCCTTAATCAGTTAAACATTTACTCAAGGATATAACATAAAGAGCATCTTATAAAATTCTAATCAAAGAATTAATAAAGATGCATACACAAGAATGATCAATTCAAACAATAATCAACAAGTACTTGTTCTCCCCCTTTGTCTAATCAAAAAGAGGGGCAGCTAATGCAACAAGCAAAAGAAGAAATGAATAAAACAAAAACTAAGGCCGAGCGGCGAGCACCCTGGGTAGAGGAGGAGGGATCAGCAGGTGGCGGAGCGGTTGTGGGGACTTCAACGACTTCAACGACATGAGGAGAGCGCGGCTGCGGAGGGTTGTAGGGAAGATGCGGGTTAAAGAACCATTCTTCCCCTTCAGTGCCATTGTGTCGAGAAGGAAAAATATCCGAACGAGTCACCCGAAAGCCGTGTGCCTGATCGAAGATCTGATGAGCCAGGTAGCGGTTTTGTTCAGTTAGAATGCTCGTAGTGAGATAAGCCTGGAGACGATGATCTCGAAGGGCAGTTTCCTGCTGGTGACGAAGATCTTGCTGCATCCGACTCAAACATTCCATGAGGGGAGTGTGATTGAGGGGAAGAGAGGAAAGGTTAGCAGTAAGGTCATTGAGCAGGTTGTGAAAGTCGATTTGGTTCGAGAGAAGCTGAGCGGAGGAGTGTTGAACCGACTGCTGAAGGGCAGTAAGCCCATGAAGGAGAGCGGTGTGGTTAGCTGCAACAGTAGCAGCAAGGGTGGTTTGCGATTCAAGAATTAACTGAATCGAAGTAGAAAGTCGTGAAAGAGTTTCAGAGAGGTTGGGGGTGTCGGAAGAGAGGAACTCATCAAAATTTAGGTTGAAGAAGTCGTCAAGCGGACTAGAGAAAAAAGGGAGAGGAGGAGTGGGCAGATGTGGGATCGAGGAGGAAGGGTCAGGGGGAGGAAAGGGGAAAGAGCTAGATGGGTCAGTCTGTGCAGGGGGGATGAACGGAGTAGAAAAAGGTGGTGTTGGTGGAATAGACGAGGGAGGAGCAGAAAACGCGGCTGAAGGAATTTCGGGAGCAGGCGAGGGAGGAGGAAGAGAAGCAGGAGCAGAGGCCGGAACAGACTGGGTATGGGAAGGATCGGTAGTAGTGACGCGCTCAAGAAGGACAGTGTCGGAGGTGAGATCAGAGCGAAGGACAAAATTAGTACGACGAAGAGAGGTTTCGTCAAGAACATGGTGACTCGGAAGGGGGATACACTCCGAGGTAGAGGTGGGCAGAGGGACATGAAAATGTTCAAAAACACGGGTGAGCAGGAGTCCGAAAGGAAGATTGGCAGAGGATTTTGTTTTTTGGGCTTTCATTACGAGCATGATGATGCCCGTAATGTTTAAAGGAGAACCTCGAATGAAGTGGGTGAGAAGGATGATGTCTAAATAGGAAAAGGTAGCATAAGATCCTGAGCGAGCAGAGAGATTATAACAAAGGATAAGATGAAGAACACGGTGAAGAGGAGAGAGGTCACCTAGACTAGGTTTACGGGGCCGAGAAATGGACGGGTCACCTAGAAGAGTTTGGGTTTGTTGGAGGGGAGTAAAAGAGCTGGAGGTACACCACGTGTTTGCGGTGAAGACAAGGGTTGAGGATGGATTGGTGAAACCGAGTATTTGGCCTAAGGTGGTGGCATCGAGAAAGGTGGTGGCATCGAGACGTATGTGGACCCCATTCACAGAAGTGGTCAGAGAGGAGGGTGGTGGAGCGAAAAAAATGCATGTTGGAGTAGAACATGCGAACAAGGGTCGGGTAATAAGTGGCGGGAGGAGAGAGAATGGAGAGACATCCCATTCGCTCAAAAATGCTGGTAAGGCCAAGTTGAGTCATGAGAGCGACATCACTTGGGCGACCGGGGATGACCTCGCGATTGACGAAACTGGTATAGTAGGTGAGTTGGTCTTCGACGGAGGGGAAGAAATGGGGAATGTGAAGTATATCGGTAGGTGAGATATAGGGACAGGTAGGGGGTGGACAGGTTGGTGGCGGTGCAGATGAAGATGAAGAAGGGGCAACAGGTGGAGGAGGAGTAGGAGCAACATTACCTGAGGATGGTGGAGCAGTAGATGGCGGAGGGACTGGTGCAGAGGACGAAGGACGGGTAGCAGCGACTGAAGTTGGACGAGTGCGGCGGCGGGAGGATGGCGGTGGAGTAGCAGCAGCAGTAACAGGAGCATCAGTCGAGGTAGGAGCCTCGTCGGACTCATTGTCAGAGTCAATGAGTAGACGACGACGACGACTACGAGGACGAGGATTCGGGTCCATGTGGGTCCTAGTAGTGACATGTGGACGACAGGAGAGAGAAGAAAAGTGTGAGTCTGTGAAAACGAAAAGCAAATAGTGAAAAGGGAACAGTAAAAAGTTAAAGTGAAAAGGTGGGCCTATTTATAGACGACAAACTTTTAGTCGACTGAAACATGACTTTCAGTCGACTGATTAGGTTTTAGTCGACTGAAAGTGTACTTTGAGTCGACTTAAACCGAATGATCCTGAAAGTGGATGACGACTCGCATTCGACTGAAAGTGAAGTTATAGTCGACTGAAAAAGTACTTTTAGTCGACTGAAAAGCTTTTAGTCGACTAAACGATGAATGAGCAAAAAATGAAGCGGTCATTTTGGTAAAAAAGATTTAGCTAAGATCACACATTCCTAAGCGACGACGAAGTGAACAAAAGGAGGATTCAGCTAACGGTTTTGTAAATATATCTGCGAGCTGATCTTCAGAGCCAACTTTCTTGAGTTCTATTAATCCTTTCTGAACGTTGTCTCGGAGAAAATGGTGACGAATATCGATGTGCTTAGTGCGTGAGTGTTGGACAGGATTTTTACTAATGTCAATAGCACTGCTACTATCGCACATAATAGGAATATGATCTATGAAGACACCAAAATCTCATAAAGTTTAACGCGTCCATAATACTTGGGCACAACAGCTTCCAGCTGCAACATATTCCGCTTCAGCAGTGGAGAGAGCCACAGAAGTTTGTTTCTTACTATGCCACGACACTAAAGCATCGCCGAGGAACTGACATGTGCCACTAGTACTCTTTCGATCAACAAGACATCCCGCATAATCAGAGTCAGAAAAACCTACTAGATCTAGCGAGGAGTTCCGTGGATACCAGAGTCCCAAATTTAAAGTTCCAGTAAGATATTTAAAAATACTTTTAACTGCAGAAAGATAAGATTCTTTGGGACAAGCTTGAAAACGAGCACAAATGCATACACTAAACATTATGTCAGGTCTAGAAGCAGTAAGGTAGAGCAAACTACCAATCATGCCACAGTAAAGTTTGTTATCTACATCTTTACCATTTTCATCTTTCACAAGATTAACGCTAGGAGAAATCGGGGTCCCTCTAGGTTTAGCATTATCCAAGCCAAACCGTTTCAAAAGCTCCCGTGAGTACTTAGACTGACTTATAAAAATTCCTTCTTTTGACTGCTTGATCTGAAGTCCAAGGAAAAAAGTAAGTTCTCCCATCATACTCATCTCAAATTCCCTGCGCATATTCTCAGCAAACTCTTGGCATAAGTCATCGTCAGTGGCACCAAAAATAATGTCATCAACATATATTTGAACTATTAAGATATGCGAATTCCGAATTTTCGTGAAGAGTGTGGTATCGACTTTGCCACGAGAGAATCCATGATCAATGAGAAAGCTGCTAAGACGATCATACCAAGCTCGAGGGGCTTGTTTAAGACCGTACAAAGCCTTTTTCAGCTTGAAGACATGATCGGGGTATTTTTCATTTACAAAATCAGGAGGTTGTTTAACAAAAACTTCCTCCTGTATTACCCCATTCAAGAAAGCACTTTTCACATCCATTTGAAAAAGTTTAAAATTCAAATGAGATGAAAATGCCAAAAGCATTCGGATAGCTTCAAGTCGAGCAACTGGGGCAAAGGTTTCATCAAAATCAACCCCTTCAACTTAATTGTATCCTTGAGCAACTAGTCTAGCTTTGTTACGAACAGTATGGCCATTTTCATCAAGTTTGTTTCGAAAAACCCACTTAGTTCCAATGACCTTTTGTTGAACAGGAGCCGGGACTAGTGACCAAACATTGCTTCTCTCAAATTGATTCAATTCATCTTGCATGGCAAGAATCCATTCAGAATCGTTTAGAGCCTCAGAAATATTTTTAGGCTCAATTTGAGAAAGAAAAGCAAATTCCGCACAGAAAAGATTTACCGTAGATCGTGTAGTAACTCCACGTTCTACATTACCTATGACTTGTTCTAGTGGATGACTTGATGAGTATTTCCAACTTTTTGGGAGTGGCTGTGTCACATCACTGTTGTTGTGAGTGGATGTTGTGCACTCTCCCTCGGTTGAAGAAACATTAAGTTTGTTGTTCAAGTCCAGTGAGAGTTCTTCACTGTCATCACCTGCATTCTTACTAGGTTTTTCAACGTTAGATTCTTCAAATACTACATGCATAGATTCTTCAATAGTCATAGTTCTACGGTTATAAATTCTATATGCTCTACTTTTTAAAGAATAACCAAGAAATATTCCCTCGTCAGATTTCGCATCGAACTTTCCCAAATTTTCACGATTGTTCAAAATAAAACATTTACAGCCGAAAACCTTGAAATAATTGATTTTTGGTTTTCGATTTGAGAACAATTCGTAAGGTGTTTTATCAAGAATTGGTCTGATGAGTACTCTGTTCAACACGTAACAAGAAGTGCTGACGGCTTCGGCCCAAAAATATTTTGGTAGAGAATTTTCATGAAGCATGGTTCTGGCCATTTCTTGCAAAGTACGATTCTTTCTCTCTACAACCCCATTTTGTTGAGGTGTTCGAGGAGCAGAAAACTCATGTGAAATGCCATTTTCAATGCAAAAAAGAATAAAATCTTTTTCAAATTCACCGCCATGATCACTTCTAATTTTTACAAGCTTCAACTCCTTCTCATTTTGAAGTAGTTTAACAAGACTAAAAAAAATTTCAAACGCCTCATCCTTATGAGTTATAAAAAGAACCCAGGTGTACCTGGAGAAATCATCAACAATAACGAAAGCATAAAATTTTCCACCAAGGCTGACATTTCTCGAAGGGCCAAAAAGATCTAAATGAAGGAGTTGAAGAGGGCGAGAAGTGGAAACGACATTTTTGGCTTGAAAGGATGTTTTTGACTGTTTACCATATTGACAGGCATCGCAGATCTTATCCTTGACAAACCTTAGCTTAGGAAGGCCTCTGACAAGCTCTTTCGAGAGAAGTTTCTTGATTAGGTCCATGTGAACATGACCTAATCTACGATGCCACAACCAAATATCATTATGCTGAGCGGAAAGACAAACTTCCCGCGAAGAGTCAGATGCATCAAAAGATAAAGTATAGATATTACCATCTCTCTTACCGACCAAGGTACCTCCATCTGACGCATGACAGATTAGGCATTTATCGCCTTCGAACTGCACTTTGTGTCCGCTATCGATGAGTTGACTGATACTTATCAGATTGAACTTCAACCCATCAACCAAGGATACATTCTCTATAGTAATGGAGCCTGTACCAATTTTACCTTTACCAATGATCTTCCCATTTGAGTTGTCTCTGAAGGTAACAAGTCCTCCATTCTTCGAAGTGATGTGAGAGAAAAGAGAGCAATCACCGGTCATATGTCTTGAATATCCGCTGTCGAGAATCTATTTGTTGTAATCTGTCCTTGCTTTCAAGCATACCTACAATAGACTCTGGTTTCGTTCCTTTAGGTACCCACACTTTCTTGGGTCCTGGAAGATTAGATAAACGAAATTTTGGCACCCAAACTTGTTTCACTTTGTTTTTTGTAATAGAAGGGAATGCCTTATTTCTGACAGCACTACGAGGACAATTTTTAGCTAAGTGCCCTTTCTTTTTACATACTGTACAGAGTGTGAAAGGCGAGCAAGAAGCTAAATTTTTGTGAAAGAAGTTTTTATAGTCCCTTTTGCTTCTTTGAAGGGTCGTATCCAATTCCACATTTCTCAAAAACACATCTTTGTCTTTCCAAAAGAATATCTAAATTCTCTCTTCCTTGAGTAAATTTTGAAAGGGTAAAATTCAGATCTTCAATCTCCTTTTCTAGATTAATTTTTTGCATAGAAATATCTTCCAATTGAGATTTTAAAAGATTGTTTTCAACTGGAGCTTTTACTTCATGGAGAGATTGAATTTTAGAGGACAAAAGAGAGTTTTCCTTCTTAGAAGCGTTCAGATTATTTTTCAAGGAAGTATTTTCAAAAATATAGAGTTCAATCTTTTTTTGAAATTCTTCCTTTTCGCCTTCCAACTCTTCAACAGTATTAATTAAAGAAAGAGCTTTACTTTTTAGATTGGCATTCTTAACTTTTAACTTTTCATAATTTTCATTTAGTTATAGAAAAGCTGACTTGAGTTCATTGAAATCGGGATTCTCAGAGATTACCTTGGAATTTTCATCTTTGGCCATGAAGCAAAGTTGGGCTACTTCATCATCTTCGTTAATTTCTTTGTCGCTTTCATCCGAGTCATCCCAAGTTAGCAGAGCTTTTCTAGGCTTGAACTTCTTTTCTCTGAAATCTCGACTGTTGCTACTTACAGTCTTGTTCTTGAGTTGTGGACATTATTTTTTTATGTGCCCAGTTCTACCACACTCATAGCAGGCGTCAGCACTTTCCTTTACGTTCCAATCACCATTATTTCTCTGATGTGATTGGTTTGTAGGATTTCTCCTAATCTTCCCGTCTCGCTTGCTTGCAAGAAACTTCTTGAACTTTCGAGTGATTAGTGCCATTTCAGGATCAGAGTCGTCGCTGCTTTCTGAAAGTTCATGTGAGGCCTCAGCTCTAAGAGCTAAGTTCTTCTTCTTGGTAGTTTCTTCCTCGTCATGAATTTTCATTGTAATTTCATGAGTCATTAGAGAACCCACCAATTCTTCGAGTTTCAGCACATTCAAATCCTTTGCCTCTTGAATGGCTGTGAGCTTTGCTTCCCATCTCTTTGGGAGAGATCTGAGAACTTTTTGGACAACTTCTTTCTCGGGGTAGATTTTACCCAAAAGCTTTAGTCCATTTATAATAAATGTGAATCTGGAGAACATCTCATTTATGGACTCGTGCTCCTTCATCTTGAAGGCCTCATACTGCTGGACCAACATATTGATCTTGGTCTCCTTTACTTGATTTGTACCTTCATGAGTAACTTCCAACAACCTCCACATTTCTCTAGCAGTCTCACATGCTGAGACTCGATTGTACTCATTCATGTCGAGGCCACAGCTGATAATGTTCTTAGCTTTGTCATCCATAGAGAAGAGCTGCGCCTCATGAGAGTCCATTTCAAGAATTCCTTTCAGAATCTTGGTTCCATCTGGTCCATCCTTCATCAGAATTATAGGACCATTTTCAACAACATACCAGACGTGTGTATCCTGCCTGAGAAAATTCCTCATGCGATTCTTCCAGTAGCTGTAGTTGTCATTTTTCAACAGTGGTGGCCTGGTGGTTGCTGAACCTTCTTCCATAACGCGATCTTTAGCTCTTGACGATTAAGTCAAAGAAAATAACCAGAGCACATGGCTTTGATACCATTTGTAGGTCCTTAAATACACCTAAGGGGGGTGAATAGGTGTTTTACAGCTTTGAGTATAAATTAAAAACTGAGATACAAAGTGATGACAAATATAACAGTGATAAATTTAACACAGAGATTTATACTGGTTTGGCCCCACCAGCCTACGTCCAGTCCTCGAGCACTCCACGCAAGGGAGACCTACTCGAGCCTTTCACTAAACCAACTAGCTTCGGGTGCTAGCTCAAACCGCAGTACAATTTCCGAAACCCTTCCAAGGTTTCCAACAGATTACAAATGAAAAGAGATTTACAAGTTGAATGTAAACAAACAAGCTCCTTCTTGAGCAAATATTACAATGAATAATAAGATTTAAGCCTTCTTAGGTGGGAAGATCTATATCCTTTCAAGAACCAAACCAAGAAGCTCACTATGAACAATCTCAAGGATAAAAACTCACTCAATAGAGAATGAAAGATAAGATATCAAGATGAGAGAGTTTTTGAGATGTATTTGAGAGTATGAAAAAGATTTTTGCATGAGGGAGAGTAAATGCTCCCAAGGACCCCCTATTCATATATGTAGTAGAAGTGAACCGTTAGGAAGGAAAAGTCCAAAAAAGGATTCGACTAAAAACAAATGATTTGGCTACGACTAAAAGTTTTTGTTTCGACTAAAACATTTAGCTAGTCATGGCTTCGACTGAAAGTCTTGGCTTCGACTGAAACACTTGACTTCGATTGAAACTGATGACTTCGACTAAAACACTTGACTTCGACTAAAACTGATGACTTCGACTGAAATGCTTGACTTCGACTAAAACTGATGACTTCGACTGAAACACTTGACTTCGACTAAAAGATTTGGTTCTTTACTAGAATTTCTGTCAGATCTTTTAAGAAAGACTTATACTGACAAGAAAAAAATTTGACATCAGGTTCTTGCATCTTCAATGTAGTCCATGGCTTTAAATCCCGAGTTCAAGTTTTGATTCAAGCTTTGTCCACGTCAAGATCTTGTCTTTGTTTGATTAAGAGATAAATCCTGAAATGTTTATCTTAATAAAGTTGTCAGATTAATGTTAGAGATAATATGTCTGGAATCATCAAAATCAAAAAGTCAACAGCCCTGAATAACTTTATCCTTTCTCAGAATTTAAAGAGGCCTTCCTTCCGCTCTTACCCTTACTGTACAAGTCCGTTCCCATGAGTCCTGTCCACTGAGTTGGGATGTCCATCTAATTCTTTTCCCAACTTCTGATTTTTATGAGACGAATACTGATTTGCACCTGTTGGAACCTTACCACTCAAGGTGGCACTCTTCTTTTTAGGTCGAGGAGGGGTGTGAGGATGGTAATTAGGAGGGAGAAGTGTCTGCAAAATTAGAATGTATCAAACAAAAGTGACGGATAAACTCCTATTCCACAATTTCATACAATTAGTAGGCAGAATCCACTTCTACATACATGCCTGAGAATGGAGGTCAGGAAGAGTAAAATAAAGAAGGGAAAATTGCGTAAAATACCCCTGTGGTTTGGGTAGTTGCAAAAAGACCCCTCCAGTTACAAAAATTTCAAGAAGACACCTAAGGTTTAAAAAGTGTTACATCCGTCAACTCCCGTTACGGAATTAAGGAATTCCCTAAACTACCCTTGTATATAACCACATTGGTCTCGTTTGTCAAACACTATACTCAAGACCTTTGACTCGAATTCTCACCATCTCTCTCCTCAACCCGTCACTTTCTAACAAGATCCCATAAACCGAATTGAAAGAATGTGAAATAATCTACAAGGAAGACACAAATCAGGAACGAAGTCGAACATTGGTGTCGTAAATTGAAGTATTTGGAACTGGTGGAAATCAAAGACAAAGTCGAACACAAAACTAAGTGCGATTCCAGGTAATTTTATTATTTTGAGAAATGCTTTTAGGTTGAACTCGTGATTTTGACAAACGAAAGTATATTTAATTCGTGATATTGGGAAACGTTTCTATGCAATCTAGGGTTTCTATGTTAATTTACGATTTTTTAAATTTCTAGGGTTTCTATGTAATCTAAGGTTTCGGCCTTGCCTAGGGATTTTGTGTATTATATGTTTCTGTCAATTCACATGCATGCAACCGATTGTCCTATTATGTATTACAAAGTTATTCAGTTTGTTGTGTTGTTGATTGCTTGTGGTCCCTCTGTCCCCCACCATATTGAACCTTACCCCACCATATTGAACCCTATTATTTCTTAATGATTTCACGTGTTAAAAAAGTTGCTTTAGGTTAGACAAGTACTCTATTAAATTATTTCTTTGTTTTTCAATTGGCAGAATGTCAGGCAAAATCACCATTGAAATTCATCATGGGGGGGTTTTTACAGATCCACCCAATATGTCTTGGACTAGAGACAAAGTAGAATAGTTTGAATGTGACCCTAACTACCTTTCATACTGGGAGCTTCTAGATATGTGCTTGAGTTTAGGATTACCTGCTACTAGCACCATGACTTATAGGATACCTGGAAAGACATTTAACAATGGGTTGATGTTAATACTTGATGATAGGGGTTTAAATGATGCATTGTATCATTATCATGGTCACAATGTAGTCATATATGTCATAAGGGGCATGGATCCCATAGTAGTTGTAGATAATAATCCTCCCCA